>JBBPBT010000487.1:3128017-3215935 GCA_037974875.1 Cicer bijugum
AAAAAAAAAAAAAACACATGTATTTTATCAATAAAATTATATTCTAAATTAAAATTTAAAATACGAAAGAACTTCATAAGAGTTATATATGTGGATATTTTTTATTTATACTATTTTTTTAATTTAAAATTTTCTATTATACTCTACATTAATATGTCATATTTTGTTGACCTTCGAGATTGTAAGGGGGAGGTGCTACCACTTTTTTTTCCTCTAAGGTAGCATTATAGATATGCGATCATCTATTGTCTTTTTTTTTTAATAAATAATTCATTTTTAATTTCATAAATAAAAATAATTAAAAATAAAACAAAAAGTGATTAAGTAGATGTGTCAAAATAAACAAATATGCAATTTTAACAATTCTCTCCTAATTTACGGTCTATTGTAGATAAATTAACAACTTCATTATCAATATAATTTAGTTTTTTAATTACTTTTTATTTATTAAATTATAATTAATTATTTATTATAAAATAAATAAATATATGACAATAGATGATCACAACTAAAATATTTTGGAGAGTTTTGATTATAAAGCGATATAAAAATAAAATATCCATATTTCCATCACTATATTTTTAAGAAAATTATAATGTCGCCAGCTAATTCATTTTATTTAGATACAATATATGATAATTTAAATATTGTTTTCCTTAGATTTGTATGTTAATTTAATAAATAGGAAAATGCTAGATGGAATAACAAGAATTTCGTGAAAATCAAGCCATAACATACAAATCCAAGGAAAACTAGTTAACATAACATTACATAGATACACATTGGGAATTTGTAATGTTATGGCTTGGGTCTATGTTGTGAACCTCTACATACACAATAAAAAAAAGTCTCCAATTATAAGGTCTTCTCAATTTTTTTTATTAAATTTCTATTATTAGACCTTTTATCAAAATAATTTTTTTTTAAAATTTTGGCCTATTATTTTATGGGGCTTATTGGTCTCCAATATTTTATTAATTTTGAGATTTTTTTTAAAATTTATTTTTTTCAAAAAAAATAAAAAAAAATTTCTCAAAAAATTTTGTGATAAAAATAAAAAAAAAATCTCAAAAAAAATTATAAATAATTTTTTATCAAAAAAAATTTATCCAAAAAAATAGAAACTTTATAGTAAAAAATCAAAAAAAAATTTATAGAAAAAAATCGAAAAATTTTAATCAGTGAAAAAATTGAAAAACTTTATTTTTCAAAATAAAAATCGATTCTTTTTTTAAAAAAGTGGGCCTATAGGCCCACTAAGCCCACAAAATTTTAGGAGCTTTTAGTTTTGGGGCCTTATTTTTTGGGACCTTTTAAATTATTAATTTTTTTGGCTCCTCCAACATGTGGGCTGAGACCAATACATAGGGGACTTGTCAAATTGACAGCTCTACACACAGCTAATTGAAAGCCACTAGTTCTAGCTTCAACACAAACGCAAGACTTCATCCCTAAAATTACAATTTCCAAACACATTTAAGTGCATGTTTGATTTTACATTAAAATTGACAAAATCATAATAGCTCACCATGATTTTATTAATATCACATTAAAACCAAACATACACTAAACTATTTTAGAAGATGAGTGCTCATGAAACATAATATGAGAAAGAGGTATGTTCAAAAAGCTTACAAGTTAGTCAATCTTATAGAAGTTTATTAACTTCCACTCACTTATTTTTTAATAGAGATTGATAAACTAAAACCATAAATTTAAGAATAGAATGACCAAAATCATAAATGAGACAACATATAAAAAACTAAGAATTATGTCTTTATAAAAATATAGTGACAAAACTTAAAAATAATTGCATTTAGAAAAATATATGTAACCATTTTATTTTATTTATTTTAGTTTTATTTTGTTTTAAATTTTAAATACTAGATAAAATCATTGCATTTGCACCAAAGCAACAACTTAGCAATGCAAACTACTAGTAGTTGAAAGCGCTTGTGGTTGAAAAAAAATGCTTGTGCAAATTCGTTCAAATGGCCTTCTTGCCATTTAGCGTTGCCGTATATATTATTAGTTTAGTTAAATACAATATATATATATATATATATATATATATATATATTAAAAAATATAATTTATAATTTATGTCATGAGTATTTATTAAAATTTTAATATGCACCGATCGGATGAATAACCATATAGTTCAACTAGAGATCTACTAGTTGCACCAATGACTTATGATATAGTATTTTATGAGTTCTGTCAATTTGATAAGCTTGTAATTATAGGTCTCGACTCACATGTTGGATGGGTTAAAAAATTTTATAAAAGCAAGCTTCCAACACTAGAAGCCCCTTAAAATTTTGTGGGCCTCTCTAGACCCACTTTTTTAAAAACAAATCAATTTTTTCTATAAAAACTTTTGACAATTTTTTTTCGAGAAATAATTTTTTTGATTTTTTCACCAATAAAAAATTTTCGATAAAAATGATTTATAATTTTTTTTTATTCCAAATTTTTTTTAATTGTGCGAAAAAGATATTTTCTTTTTAATATTTTTTGATATTTTTTCGAAAAGAAAAAATCTCAGACTTAACAAAATATTGCGGAGCCTATAAGTCCCCTAAGTTCCATGAAATAATGAACCAGAGCTTTAAACAAATTATTTTGCCATGGTCTAATATTAGGAGCTTAATAATTTTTTTTTGAAGGGGACCTTGAAGTTGAGGGTTTTTTTGACAGTTATAAATGTGATTTATGATATAGTATCTTAGCGGGATTGATCACCGATCCAGATTTAAAACTGTATGTATTTGTTTTCTTCGTATCTCAAGAAAATAATGTCACCTAAAGTTATGTTCATGGTTTCAGATATGATAAATAAATGATCATCTTAGCTGTTACTTTCTACATCCATTTTCTGGGCTTTCTTAATTTAAGTAGAAAGTAGATGATCAAGTATTCTTTTTCCAGAACTTTCAACAACTTTCTTATCTAACAAATCATTCAATTTATGGCTACTCACATGGAAAATATCTGAAAATCGCCAAGAAAATGTAATTAGTAAGCAAAACTAAACATAACAATATTAATATCATTTTAGAGGAATAAGCAAAACAATTACCTTAACTTTTTATGCTAGAGGAGGGAAATCGAGTGAGTATTACTAGGTTCAATGAGGGCATTGAATAAAAATATCCATACTACCCATTTCTTGAGAGGCAATCCACACATTAAAAGTGGGAATAATTGTGATGTAAAAAAAAGCTTTATCTTGTAATGCACAATATATATATATATATATATATATATATATATATATATATATAAAAGGATAGTTATATGCAACACTATGTCAAGAAACCATATACACAAATGATGAGATTTTTACCACTTAATAGATTATTGAGTACCATTACTTCAACCTAAATCCAAGCTTTGTAAATTTACTCAATTATTTTTTAACCAATACTTCATCAAGATTTGTAATTTAATCAATTTAACATAAAAAATTAGAGACTAACTAGAAATAATTTATACCTACATGATTAGAATCTTTTGTAGATCAAGTACCTAAAATTTGAGAGAGTTTAAAACATAAAGTTTTATACCAAACTCACATTTGTATGCTTAATGCTTCAAGGAAATTTTGAGCTATGAAGTGTTGTTCCTTGATGCATTTGTCCCCAAAGACTTCAAACTTGCAACATAGAGGGAATTAGAACCGTGTATCTACAAATGTGAACACAATCATATTGAATGGAAAAACACAAGCACAAAAGCTTATTAATTAGTTCATGAACATCAAAACAAACCATATTGAGCGTTAGGAAAACTTTTGCAGCCACTTTCTTCATACAACTTTTGAACTATGTTTTTAAAATAATTTTTGTATGTATTGTGATATATAATATCTATAAAATTTAAAACAAATTATAAGATCCAAGTAAAAGGGTGCTTACATAAAAGGCCAAGAATATGCTTAAACTTTCTAATCATTGCAAGTATAATATGTTATTGTCTACTGAATTAACACAAGAGGAGTGCCTAACCTCACTTTCTTCTTGTATATAATGAGACCTTAAAGTCAATGACCTTTGTGAAGGTACAAATACGAGAAGAGGGATTAAATTGTATTTGCCAAAGTTGATAACATTATGTTACTTTGAAGAAAGTTGGTTGATTTTTATGAATTACTTAGATAAGAAGCAATCGAATTTAGAGCCAACAAATAATGAAAGCATAAATTATTGGACACAAATTTATCTTAGTTCATCACTAACTTGACTAAATCCAGTCCCCTCATTCATAAGTCTTTAATCCAAAAATTCAAATACCTTGAATTACAAAGAACCTAACCCTCCAAGTCAGTCTTCCCAAATAGTCTGACAACCCTAAACTTTTAAGGAACTAACCACCTTGAAACTACAAGTCAAGTCTTCTCGTGACAACCTGAGATTGAAGAAGAAACTAAACCACTATCAGGTTGGATATAATAAATTGAAACTTTTCGTGTTTGTTTCTAACAAAAATGATAATAAAAATAACTCTCACACTCTAAGAAAATAACACATAAAATATTTCTAATTTGAATAAGTGTTTCTCTCTTTGAACTCTAAGATAGATTTGGAATTTTGAGCTTGAGTTCTTCTACTCTTTTATGCTTTTTAATGATTTTCTTATTCAGCCTTGAGTATCTATATATAGTTAAAATTTGATTTTCAATTTAATCCTTGTTTAATTATGAATTGTATCTTGTTCAAATTGAGTTTGTAAATTCTTTAGATAAATTATGGTCCTATTTTGTTCAGATTGCGTTTGTAAATTCTTTATTTTGATTCTGTTCATATTTTGTTGTAGATAAATCTTCATAAAATCTTCAAATCTTGACCATATATTCTTTTCAACTTGGGTCCAATATATTACTATCATTAAATACTTTTCTTATCATCAAAACTCTAAGTATAAAATCAACTTGGTTCGAACTGTAACTGTAAGACCCATAATTTTAAAGTGTACTTTATGTATTTTAGTGTATTTTTGGTATTGAACTCGGAGGCTTTTTAGCCAAAGTTATTAATATGTTGGAGTTTATATGACCAAAAAGATATTTTGATGCCCGATTAGAATTACTCGTCGATAAATAAATTAAATTAATTGCGGTGAATCCTTTATGAAGAATTTAATGCGTTATGGGTAAACTGGTAAATTTAATAAATATCTAGATTTGGAGATATTTGTTAAAAGTAATTAATATATATATATAAAGAAATTAAAATACAACAGAGAAATAAATAACGTAAAACCTTTGGATAAATAATTAAGTCATTAAAATTTACAAGCAGCGGAAAAGTTTTTCAAAATATAAATCCAAAGCATGTCCTGATGTCAACAATAGTACAGGTACATCCTTTCAACTTGACATAAAGGTAGCCCAAAAGAAAGACATATGTGTCCTGAGTGACAACCTAGTCTGATCATTCTATACATAACAAAAAACTATACGCATTGAGTAATCTCCACGCGCCCCGTGAGATTCTCCTAACGTAGCTCCAATCAAGCACTCCCATCCACATTCCCATCCGGAGGGTACAAACCGGTAGGATAATCCTGATTCTCATATGAGGGCAAAGCCCAGATTTCCACAATAGTTGTAAAGGGTCACCAACCAAAATTAACAGTTAACACATATCAATTAAGCTTTTCAATGCACAAATAACCTTTTCAATTTATCATACATCTTAGAAGGGTTTTCCACATGCTAAAAGTTCATGTAATGCTTGCCAAATGTACATGAAATCAAATAGAGTTATCAATCCATCAAGTAATACATAACTGAACAGAGCATTGATAAATCAATTAAGCAATCAATTATCAAACTCAAAATAAGATTTCCCACTGAGCCAATCGATTGGGTAAATCGATTTATGGCGAGGGAAGTCCCTGTAACTCATCAAATCGATTGGGCAAATCGATTTCGTGAAAGACAGAGCCCCTGTAACTCAGTAAATCGATTGGGTAAATCGATTTCCCTGTCTATTCTTTCAAAAATACATAAACTTAACTCAATCACATTCAAACACCACTCCAAACCTTAACACTTAGCAATACCCATACAATCACCACGACATTATGAGTTTCGAAAACGTTTTACAATCTAACATACTATCACACAATTCCAAACATAACTCTTAGAACAATCAACACAATCTCAAGTTGAATCAAACACACTTACACATAGTTTCAAACCATAACACTTAGCAAAATCAACATAATCATAAATTTGATTCAACCACGACTCGTGTGCCAAGCACCCTAATGCAATGCGTATATGCCAAAATGCATGGACTCGAAATTCCAAACCAAAACCCTCCTCGAAGGACCGTAAATCATAATTGTACTGCCTATCGCAGGCCAAAGTACCAATTATTGAGGTGCCACCTATCACGGGTCTGCACGATTTACTAAAACGCGTAAACCATAAACGTACTGCCTATCACGGGCCCGTATCGTTTACCAAGGTGCCACCTATCACGGGTCTGCACGGTTTACTAAAAAGAACGTAAATTGTAAATGTACCGCCTATCACAGGCCAAAGTACTCTTTACCGAGGTGCCACCTATCACGGGTCTATACAATTTACAAAAAACCGTAAGTCGTAAATGTACCGCCTATCACGGGCCAAAGTACTATTTACCAAGGTGCCACCTATCACGGGTCTGCACAACTTACAAAAACGTAAATCATAAATGTACCGCCTATCACAGGCCAAAGTATTATTTATCAAGGTGCCACCTATCACGGGTCTGCACGATTTACAAAAAGCATGAAAATGCATGAGCGTATACTGACTCCATTCACAACAATCGTTAAACAAATGCAGTTATTAAAAGATTCCCCATTTTTAACACTCATTTGACTTAAACGATTTTCACGCCAAACATTAAGCAAACATACATATTAAGAGATTCCCCATTCTTAATATACTTTTGACTTAAACGATTTCCACAACAAAACATTCAGTAAACAAGACATTAAGAGATTCTCCATTCTTACTACTCATTTAACTGAAACGATTTTTCAAAAACAAACATTAAGTAAACAAGACATTAAGAGATTCCCCATTCTTAATTCTCATTTAACTTAAACGATTTTCAAAACAACATTAAGTAACCAAGACATTAAGAGATTCCCCATTCTTAACGCCTAGTTAACTTAAACGATTTTCAAAACAAACTTCAAGTAAATAAGACATTAAGAGATTCCCCATTCTTAATTCTCATTTAACTTAAACGATTTTCCAAAACACACATTAAGTAAACGAGACGTTAAAAGATTCCCCATTCTTAATACTCGTTTAACTCTAATGGTTTTCAAATTTCACACCAAACAAACTCGAACATAATATCCAAATCAATCAACGATTCACACCAAATCACATCAATCAACAAACATCAAGTATGAACACGCCAAGTACGATGAACACAAATCAACGCAATCATAACACTCAAATACATCAAATTTCATTTACTCAAATCATACATAAATGAGTTAAATTCATTTTCCCCAAATCAGTACTTTAGCCCTAACAAAATTCTTTTCATCACGACCACAGATAAGTCCCTAAATGCAAACTAAAAGTTTGGAAGGAGCCCTTACCTTAACGTTAGCTTTAACGTCGATTTACGGCACCACGATCAATTCAGGTAAAAACTTTGCTCGCGACGTCGCTTCCAAAGTTAGCTCACTAGCACCATAGTGTAGTGGTGAGCAACTTTCCCTTCTATCACTTCTTGAAACGATGCTTAGATCTAGATGAAACAGGGAGATTTGAGTTTGAATCCCTAAACCGTTTTTCTTCGTTTTCGGATCAAAGAGGAAGGGTGAAGTTGAAAAATCTTTGTCCTATCACCCACTATCAATTTCGAACTCAAGGAAGCAAGGAAGAACGAAAATGGATGAAGATGGAGGAAGGAGGAAAAAAAAGCATGTGAGGCAGGGGAGGAAGAAGATGGAATTTTCTGTTTTCTCTCCTTCTCTTTTCCTTTCTTCCTTTTTCTTTTCTTTCTATTTCTTTTCTCTCTTTTCCTTTTCTTCCCTTTTTCCTTCCTTTCCTTTTCTATATATACCTATTAACTATTTTTAACAAATATCTCCAAATCTAGATATTTAGTAAATTTACCAATTTACCCATAACGCATTAAATTCTCCGTAAAGGATTCGCCGCAGTTAATTTAATTCATTTATCGACGAGTAATTCTAATCGGCATCAAAATATCTTCTTGATCATATAAACTCCAAAATATTAAAACTTTGGCTAAAAAGCCTCTGAGTTCAATACCAAAAATACGCCAAAATACCTAAAGTACACTTTAAAAATATGGGTCTTACATATTTTAGTGTATTTTTGGTATTGAACTCAGAGGCTTTTTTGCCAAAGTTATTAATATGTTGGAGTTTATATAACCAAAAAGATATTTTGATGCCCGATTAGAATTACTCGTCGATAAATAAATTAAATTAATTGTGGTGAATCCTTTACGAAGAATTTAATGCGTTATGGGTAAACTGGTAAATTTAATAAATATCTAGATTTGGAGATATTTGTTAAAAGTAATTAATATATATATATATATATATATAAATATATATATATATATATATATATATAAAGAAAAGGAAAGAAAGGAATTAGGAAGAAAAGAAATAGAAAGGAAAGAAAAAGCAAGAAAGGAAAGGAGAGAGAAAGAAACAAAGTATTTTCCCTTCTTCTTCTTCTGCCCGCGCGAACCCACCTTCTCCCTTTTTATTCGTTCGTTGGTTTTGCTTCCTTTTTCGTTCTTTGACTTTAAGAATAGAAACCCAAGACTTGGTGGGTGACAGGACAAGGATTTCTCAACTTCACTCTTCCTCGTTGATTCGAAAACGAAGAAAAGCGGTATTAGGGATTCAAACACAAACCTCCCCGTTTCACCTAGATCTAAGCTTCGTTTCAAGAAGTGATAGAAGGGAAGGTTGCTCACCTCCGTGCTACGGTGCTAGTGGACCAACTTTGGAAGCGGCGTTGCGAGCGGAAAATTTACCGGATTTACTCACGGTGCCGCAATCGCACGTTAAAGCTAAAGTGAAGGTAAGGGCTCCTTCCAAACTTTTAGTTTGCATTTAGGGACTTACCTGTGGTTGTATGGAAAAGAATTTGGTTAGGGTTAAAGTAATGCTTCGTAGAAAATGAATTTTAAACTAATTTATGTATGATTTGGAGTATATGTAACTTGTTGTGTTTGAGTGATGGATTGTGTTGATTTGTGTTGTCGTATTCGGCGTGTTCATACTTGATGTTCGTTGATTGATGTGAGTTGGTGTGAAATGTGGATTGAATTGGATATTATGTTTGAGTTTGTTTTGTGCGGAATTTGAAAACCATTAAGTTAAACGAGTATTAAGAATGGTGAATCTCTTAATGTTTTGTTACTTAATGTATGTTTGTTTTGTGAAAATCGTTTAAGTTAAAAGAGTATTAAGAATGGGGAATCTCTTAATATTTCTGTTTGCTTAATGTTTGTTTGAAAATCGTTTAAGTTAAATGAGTATTAAGAATGGGGAATCTCTTAATATCTGCGTTTACTTAATGTCATCGTGAAAATGATTTTGTGGAGAAATGAATTGTTGTGCTTTGGCGTGAATTGTGTAATAAATTTGTGAATATGTTTGAGTTTTGTCTGTGTTGGGATTGTCGAGTCAAGGTGATGCCATGTGATTTGTTGGTTCATCTTGTCCGTATTGGGATTGTTGAGTCAAGGTGATGCATGTGATTTGTTGGTTCATCTTGTCCGTGTTGGGATTGTCGAGTCAAGGTGATGCCATGTGATTTGTTGGTTCATCTTGTTCGTGTTGGGATTGTCGAGCCAAGGTGATGCCATGTGATTTGTTGGTTCATCTTGTCTGCATTGGGATTGTCAAGTCAAGGTGATGCCATGTGATTTGTTGGTTCATCTTGTCTGTGTTGGGATTGTCGAGTCAAGGTGATGCCATGTGATTTGTTGGTTCATCTTGTTCGTGTTGGGATTGTCGAGCCAAGGTGATGCCATGTGAATTGTTGGATCATCTTGTCTGCGTTGGGATTGTCGAGTCAAGGTGATGCCATGTGATTTGTTGATTCATCTTGTCTGTGATGGGATTGTCGATTCAAGGTGATGTCATGTGATTTGTTGGTTCATCTTGTCCATGTTGGGATTGTCGAGTCAAGGTGATGCCATGTGATTTGTTGGTTCATCTTGTCTGTGTGGGTATTGCGTTGTAACCGTTAAGTGGTATGTTTTGAAATTGTGCGTAAGTGTGTTGATTCAAGTTTATGATTGAGTGTTTTGAAACTTGAGATGTCATTGTGATTGTGTTGATTATGCTAAGTGTTACGTTTGGGAATTGTGTGATAGCGTATTTGACTGCAAAACCATTTCGAAACTTAAGATGTCGTGGTAATTGTGTTATAATCGCTAAGTGTTTTGTTTTGGAGTTGTGTGTAAGTGTGATTGATTGAAAAACCATTTCGAAAACTCAAGATGTCGTGGTGATTGTGCTATAATTGCTAAGTTTGATTGTTTGGATTTGTGGGTAAGTGTTGATTGATTTTGAAACCCTTTGAAAAGCTAAAAAATGCTGAATTTTGCTGTTTTTCTGCTGCTGTCTGATCTGTATTTGAATACAACAAGTTGTATTCGAATATAAACATGCTGTTTTTGCCACTGACTTACTGTGTAGTCGAATACAGACTATTGTAGTCGAATACAGACATGCTGTTCTGCCACTGACTTACTGTGTAGTCGAATACAGACTGTTGTAGTAGAATACATACATACTGTTTTGCTGTTGAATGCTGAAATAGCCTTGTATTCGAATACAAAGATGCTGTAGTCGAATACAACAATGTTGTTTTGTTAAAAACTTCATTTTTTAACTTTGTTTATGCATGTTTGTCATATAGAAACCCTTTTAAGGTGCATGTTAAGTTGAAAGGTTATTTTGTGCATTTAAAAGCTTAAATGTTATGTGTTAACTGTTAATTTCGGTTGGTGACCCTTTACAACTATTGTGGAAATCTGGGCTTTGCCCTCAGATGAGAGCCAGGATGATCCTACCGATTCGTACCCTACAAATGGGAATGTAGATGGGAATGCTTGATTGGAGGTAAGTTAGGAGGATCTCACGGGGCGCGTGGAGATCACTCAGGGTGTTTAGTTGTTTTGTTGAATGATCAGACTAGGTTGACAGAGGGAACAAATGTCTTTCTTTGGGTTGCCTTTATTTTTAAATTGGAAGACTGTACCACTTTTGATATGTAAATATTTTGAATTCATATTTTGAGAACTTTTTCCGCTGCTTGTAAATTATAATGACTTAATTATTTATCCAAATGTATTACCTTATTTATTTCTCTGTTTTATTTTAATCTTTTGAAAAAAAAAAGACCCTCGCTTTGAAAAACGGGGTGTTACATTGTGGTATCAGAGCTTTGCTTTGGTTTTCTTTGGGGGCTATGGAACCTTTGGTTATAGATTGTAGGTCAACCTGTAGGTTAGGAGTTGTTATCTGATCATGCATCGGGTTAGGTGGTTTGAGTTGTCAGGTCCACAATAATTACTATGTTCTGTTGTGGTCGGAAGTTATTTTTGGAATAATTGGAAGTAGTGTTAAGACTCTACTTGATGATGGTTTTATAGGAAAACCATGCCGCCAAGAAGGGATGACGCTCCGAGAGCCAATGCTATCAGGGATGATCGAATGGCGGAGGCTATGAATAACATGGCTGCTTCTATTGCTGCACAGACTGCTGCCAAGACTCAATGTGATCTCGAAAAGAGGGAAAGAGAGATCCGTGCTGCAGAGTCAAGAGGGCTAGAAGACTTCCATCATTACAATCCTCCCAAGTTTAAGGGGGATGAGAATTCGAAGAAGGCGGATCAATGGATCCAAGAAGTGGAGAAGATCTTCAAAATGATTAACTGTCAGGCGACAGTGAAGGTCAACTATGCCACTTATATGCTATTAGGGGATGTTGAGTACTGGTGGAGGAGTGCAAGATTGTTGATGAGATCAGCTCACGAGGAGGTGAACTGGGAATCATTCAAAAGGAAGTTTTTAGACAAATACTTCCCGATGAGTACCAGGCCTAAGCTGGGCGATGATTTCCTGAAACTGCATCAGGGGAACATGACCGTGGGCGAATATGCTGCTAAATTTGAATCGCTATCAAGACATTTTACAGGTTTTTCCGTGAAGAGATTGATGAACCCTTCATGTGTCATCGTTTCCAAGACGGACTAAAGTATGAGATTCAAGACTTTGTCTTGCCCTTGGGAATTCAACGTTTCCAAGTTCTTGTGGAAAAATGTAGGGAAATTGAGGATATGAAGAATAAGAGGGCTAGCCGAGGAGGAAATTTTAGTGCAGGAGGGCCTAGTCGGGTGAATTATCAGAACAACAAGGGGAAGCAAGTTGCTAAACCTTATAATCGACCACATAATAACAACGGTGGGCAAAATCCTCCAGGGAACCAGAATTTCGAGAGACAATTGGGACGAGTGGTTCGATGTTTCTGATGTGGGGAAGAGGGACATTATGCTAATGAATGTACCTCTAATAGACCGACGTGCCATAATTGCCAGAAGCTAGGGCACTTTGCAAGGGATTGCACAGCCCCGACGATGGAACCCTTTGTGAATGTAACTAGGGCAACTCGTCCTGTAGCTAGAGGACGCATTTATTGTGTGACTGCTGAAGATGGGAATCCATCTGACAATCTAATTCAACGTGACTGTGAGATTGCAGGTAACACTTTAACTGCACTTTTTGATTCGGGGGCAACCCATTCCTTCATTGCTATGGACTGTGTGAATCGTTTGAAGTTATTTGTGTCTGCTTTACCTTTTGATTTGGTTGTCTCCACACCTACTAAGACTTTGACAATAAATTCTGCATGTTTACATTGTCAAATAACTATTCAGAATAGGGACTTCTTGATTAATTTGATTTGTTTACATCTACAAACACTCGAGATCATTCTCGGTATGGCTTGGATGTCTTACCATTATTTGATCTTGGATTGTGCTCGTAAATTGGTTCTTTTCCCTGAACCAAAAGTTGATAAGTATTTAGCCGCTAACAAACTCCGAGTGTCGCTAAGTGAAGGGACTCATGAGTTTTTGTCTCTGGCTAATGTGGAGGCAAAGATAAATATGAACATTGAAGATGTGATACTTGTCAATGAGTACCGGGATGTATTTCCAACGGAAATTCCAGGATTGCCACCGGTAAGAGAAGTGGAATTTTTCATTGATTTGCACCCAGGAATCAGACCTATTTCAATGGCACCGTATTGAATATACACATACACTAAGCATGATGTCAGGTCTGGAAGCGATAAGGTAAAGTAGGAATCCTATCATTCCTCTATAGGTTTTTTTGGTCAAACTTTTAGCTTGAGTCATCTTTTTCAAGTGAACAAGTATGATGCATTGGTGTAGCCATATGTATGCAATCACTCATCTTAAACTTCTTGAGAAACTCTTTTGTATATTTAGTTTGATGAATGTATATACCCTTTTGACTTTGCTGAATTTGTATCCCTAAGAAGAACATAAATTCTCCCATCATACTCATGTTAAATTCAAGCTACATCAATTTAGAAAGTTCTTGGCAAAGAGTGTCATTAGTAGATCCAAAAATAATGTAATCAACATAGATTTGAATAATAAAAAAATGTCATTTGCTATTGATTTTCTAAAAAGTGTGTTACCTACTTGTCCTCTTTCAAAGTTATTTTTAAGCGATAAGTTACTAAGTCTATCATGTCATGCCCTAGGAGCTTGTTTTAGACCATAAAAATATTTCCTAACTTTAAAAACATAATTTGAAAATTCAAAACTTTCAAAACTTGGGGGTTGTTTAACATAGACTTCTTCGCTTATATAACCATTTAGAAAAACACTTTTAACATCCATTTAAAATAATATAATGTTATGACAATAAATATAATATCTGACAATAATTAAATTTCAAGAAAGATATAACCTACATGTCAACAGTTTCAGTTTCATAATTTTTTTTTCTTTTTCTTTTCTTCTTTTGATTTTCAGATTTTGAATTTGCATATTCTCTAATTAGAGGATCTGGATGAAGGGATTTGAATTACAATCCAAGTTTATAGTCTTGATGAATTTGATTAAAGTGTTCAAAGGAAGTCTCCTAATTTTGATTGTTATTCTGATACTTTTGTATCAGGTTCCTCTAGTAATTTTGGAATTGATGGTAATTCTGATTCTCTTGGTAGTTTCAATTTTGTTGATGTGTGATTTCTCTGTCTGTTTTGATTTTGTTGATATGTGTGATTTCTCTGCTAGTTTTGATTATGTTGGTACTCTTAAATTTTTATGATATTTCTAGTTCCTCATATGGTTTTGGTTATGATATGTATTGTGCTGACTAGTCTTTCTCCTACAAGAGTCAGTTGGCTTCTGGTTATTAAGTATTGGAAAATATACCTTTTTCCCTTAATATATTGCAAGCAACTATTTATCATGCACCATGACTGGTGTTTCAATTTGGCTTCTTAGAACATCTGCAACATAAATAATTTTATCCTTTGGTGCCTAAATCTGGTTGGGCCCTAAGGTTTCTTGTCTTTCCATGTGGTTAATATATGGCAAGATAATTTAGTGTGACATTTCTTATAGCAAATAGTACATAAATCATTAGAGGGAACAAACTTATGTTTAGTTACTTTTTCTTGAAATCTTATTCCTCTTTTACCAAACTATGATTTTGGAGCATTAAAATGAAGACATTTTTTTTTTGCATTCAAGATTTATGGGAGATTGTTAATTAACGATTTACTATTCCTGCAAAAACATCAACTCTCAGTGTAACTAAAAAAAAAATAGTTGAAGGAAAATAAACAAAAAATTCATACTAGTAGAATTTTACCTTTTTAAGTTAGTTAAAATGTATATTTTAAGTCGGTTTCATGTCCGAGTTAACAACAAATGACTTAAAAATATGTTTTTTAACTCGTTTCATGAACCGACTTAACAAAATTTCGTCCTGTTAAGTTGATTCAGCTTAACCGAATTAAACATCATAAATTTAGTTCAACAAATCATCTTTTTAAGTTAGATCTTTTGATCAACTAACTTAATGGATAGAGTTAAAATAATTATTTTTTTAATAAATTTCTTGTTTTGTTTTTATGTTCGTGATCCGTACATATATACAATATTTTGTATTAAATTTCAAATCAGAGTTTTGTACTTGCAACCACAATTTTATATAATCAAAATATACAATATCACATATTCATACAAAAAATATGTATCCCATTTTTGACTAATGACGAAAAAAAATTAGATGTTCATTAACAAAATTACAAAAGCACAATGTATTAATATTTAATAGACATATATTAGCATTGTCATTTCCTTTGATTAATTCCAAAATAAAATTCACACAATGTTTTTGAACTTCTTTAATTTGATCGAATAAAATGATCTCAACTCATCAAATATCTTAACATTAAAAAATACAATCAATAGCAACTGATAATTTTTTATCATACGAATATAAAAAAACACAATAAATATTTACTTGTAAAAAAATTACGTACTTGCATCCATGAATCAACTATGTTCCAATGTTAAACATATGTAACATAACATAGTAGTCACATTCATACATTTGTCATGTTTAACAAATCATGTCATATCCGTTTTGTATAACTCTCGCATACCAATTTAAACATTAATAAGGACAATAAAACTTTCCTTTGTTTTTAGGAAGTTTTTTTAAAGTAACTTGTAAAAATTTCTCTACACATATACACTTCACTCAAACTATTAACATTCATCCAACTATTATCCATAACTACTTTTGTTTGTTAAAATAAATAATCATAAATATTAAGGTAATATAAAAACTAAAATAATTTTATTGTCTTTTACTTTTTCATTTATTGTTCTGCCGTGTCATCTTTATATTAACTAATAGTAATCTTATAATAGTGTACTATTTTGATTTCTTCCTTATTTTTATTATTGTTTTTCTCTCTATTATATAAAATGAAATATATAAAATATGTAATTTAACTTAATACGACCGGCAAAATCTCCTACATCCTTGGAAAAGACTTGAAATTTTTTTTATCAAGCATATTATTGTTTTTTAAAAAATTATAAAAATAAAAAAAATATTATAACATATACTTCAATAAAGTAAACTTTAGCAAAAAAAAAAAAAATTATTTTTACTTTCTTTTCCATAATATACCGCTCTTCTTTAAACAAGATGTTATTATCTAAAAATGAATGTATATATTAATCATTCTAACAATTTAAGATATCGAAATTATTGTTATATATCAACATTTATAATAGTAGAAAATGATTAAAAAAATTACTTATAATAATATCTCTATATAAATAAAGTTTATTATTCAATAAACAAGAACTTGAGAATCAAACAGCTTGTGAAGCAGTCGTGGAGTCTTCGTTAGAGTAAAACGCAGATGCAAGTGTTCACGAAGTTAGAGAATATGGAAGGTTTAGAATGTGGTTAGTATAACGGAAGATAAAAAACTGCAAATGGAAGATAAAATGGTAAGTGCAAGTGGTCAGTAAAGTGGATGATAAACATATAGGAAGAGAGATATATTAATATAACGCCTAACCGAGTTAAATATATAGGAAGAGAGATATATTAATTTTTTATTTTTATTTTTACTGTCTCTCTTAAATCCGTTGCTAGTGTTAAATGCGTCTCATCTATTTGCAAAATTGACACCACCTTATTTTGTTAAATCGTTTACCTAGGCAACCGACTTAAACATACCTCTGTCTTACTTTTTAAGTCTGGTGGCACATAAATGACTTATTTTATCGTATTGAAAACTCAATTTTCTACTAGTGTCAAATGCGTTATTCTTTTTGCAACAAGCAATAGTCAACAATATTTTTCCAAGAATAATGGGTGCTAAAAGTGCCAAAGATGCGTCAGATACACTACAAGAGGAATTTCAAGGAAGTGATAGAGTACGAGCAATTAAACTTCAAACTCTAAGACGAGTTTGATTAATAAAAATGAAGGAATTTGATACCATAAAGGAGTACTATGTTGGAACAGGTTGTATAATTGAGAGGAATTGGAATTGAGAAGAAAAGAGAAGAAAATAGAGAAAACAGAAAAACATAGATTGATCTTCTGCTTCTGCAGATTGATCTTTTCAGTCTAAAGATTGATCCAGTTCTACATTACATTCATCCTTTTATAGAAGCAGTTTTCTAGTGAATGAGTTTCAACAAACTTAACCACCTTCTAAATATATTCTAACTAACTTCTAACCATACTCTAACTACCTAATTACTAATCAATTTGAATTATCTCCAACATGCCCCCTAATTCAAAGTGATTCAATTGACATTAATACAAGATTGTTCCTAATCTATTTGACCTTCACCCTCTTCAAGCTTTTAGTTAGGATGCCTTCCTTTTGATCACTCATACTGCAGTGCTCTAGTCTCATCCTTCCTTTCGTCACTTGATCTCTTAAGAAGTGAAAACTTGTTTCTAAATGATTGCTCTTTCTATGAACACTTGAATGTCTTGCGCATTTTTGAGCAAAATGTCCTTCTTCACCACACTGATAGCACATTTTCATGCACTTTGCAGTCCTGTTCAAACAGTCCTTGATCTTCTTAGACTTCATCTTTATCTCAGCTCTTTGATTCAACAATCTCTCACATGCTGCATTTTTCACCGAAATCATGCCTTCTTCAATCACGACACTCATGGTTAACAACGCATCTGCCTTTTTCCCTTTGTCGCCTTGACCAATTGCAGTTTTCAATGCTTCAGATTTCATCCCTGTTATCACCTTCATGTCATTTTCCAAAAATCTGTCCAGCTGCTGCAAATCAGTCTTGTTGCAAGCCAAACATTCAACAGCTCTTGCCTTATTGCTATGAGCTGCAACATGAGTTCTAGTTGTATCTACTAGCTTTCCTTGGACCTCACTCTTACCATCATCACTATCATCATCTAGCCCAATCGCTTCCTTCTTTCTGCAAATAGAAATTGCAGGGACCTTTCTTATGTTGCTTGGCACAATAGCAAGAGTGGCTGGAACATTAGCATATTTGTTCCCTTGCTCAACATCGCCTACAACAACTCTTGCTCTTACTTTGGGATTGACTGTTTTCCATTTATTTGTAGTTCTACAAGATGTGTGAGGTTGAATAGCTGGGGTACTAACATCACATTCCCTTGGATTCAACATCTCATCCAATCCTTCAACCTCCATCATTCTTAAGGATCTATTTGACAGTGTTGTTTTGAAGGTTCTGTTTCTGGACAATGGTGCCTTCAATACAAACCTGTTTGCACTATCAAACATCTTTATTTCACCATGCTTCATCTTCATTGAATATCCCTTTTCAAGTAGCTGTCCAAGACTTAACAGATTGTTCTTCATTCTTGGCACATACAACACATCACATATGAAATATTGCTTGCCATCTTTCCTTTGAATCAACACATTTCCTACTCCTTCTACAATTACTTTACTGCTATCTGCAAATCTAATCTCTCTCTTTACCTTATCATCAATGCTTACAAACCCATCTCTATGGCCTATCATGTGATTCGAGCACCCTGTGTCAAGATACCAAAACTGATACGAAGAACGTTCTTCACCTTTTCCAGAATGATCTTCATTTTTAACACCTTTTCCAAAACAATCTTCATTTTTAACAGCTTTTTCAGAACGATCTTCGTTTGTTATTGCCATCAATAACACAACCTCTAAATCTGAATCCTCAACTGCCATTTGAGCGTCATCATCCTCTCTTTGGACTTTCTTGGATTTGCACTCATTTGCAAAATGCCCCCATTTTTGACAATTGTAACATTGGATTTCTTTCTTGTTAAATTTCTTCTTGCCATTCAAATTATTGCTACTGTTGTTACTTTTATTATGATATCTTGAACTTCCAGACCCTTCATCAGAATCATCCGTCTCTTCATCATAATCATACTTCTTGTACCACTTGAAGTTACCTTTGCCTTTCTTGTGCTTCACATCACCTTGGTTGGTCTTCTTGCTAACTTGAGCTTGCAGGGCCTGCACTTGTGATATTGAGGTTGTTGCACACCTTTCTCTTAATCTCAGTTCATGAGCTTCAAGAGAGCCTTGCAAATCCTCCATCTTCATCTTATCAAGATCCTTTGATTCTTCAATTGCCACCACTATGTGATCGTACCTTTGTGTTAATGTTCTAAGGATCTTTTCAATAACTGCCACTTCAGTTAATGATTCACCATTTGTTATCATATGATTAATAACAACCTACACACGATTGAAGTAATCTACCACAACTTATTCTTCTTCCATTTGCAACAATTCATATTGCCTTCTTAGCATTTGGAGCTTCACTTTCTTGGTTTTTTCATGACCTGTGTAATACTTCACCAAGATATCCCATGCCTCTTTTGATGTAGATACCTTTGAGATCCTTTCAAAATTGTTTGAATCCACACTTTGCTGGATGTAAAACAATGCCTTGCAATCCCTTTACTTGCAATCTCTGAAAGTTGTTTGTTGTCTTTCTGTTGGATTCGCACCAAGTTGTTCATAGCCATCTTGAACAATCTCGAACACTTCTTGAGCTCCCAACAACGATCTCATTGATGCAGACCACCTCTCCCAGTTCTTCCCATCCAGAATTAGCAAATTCGATGGAAATCCTCCTCCATTCATTTCTTCTTTTTTCTTTCACTCACACTTGTGTTTCCCAATTTTGATTCCCCCTCACACTTTCACTCGTGTTTCCCAAGGTCTAGAACCCAAGCTCTTGATGCCATTTGTTGGAACAGGTTATATAATTGAGAGGAATTGGAATTGAGAAGAAAAGAGAAGAAAATAGAGAAAATAGAAAAACGCAGATTGATCTTCTGCTTCTGAAGATTGATCTTTACAATCTGCAGATTTATTTTCAGTCTAAAGATTGATCCAGTTCTGCATTACATTTATCCTTTTATAAAAGCAGTTTTCTAGTGAATGAGTTTCAACAAACTTAACCACCTTCTAACTATATCATAACTAACTTCTAACCATACTCTAACTACCTAATTACTAATCAATTTGAATTATCTCCAACATACTATACCAATATAAAAAGAATTGGTAAGTCAAATGAAAACTTACGAGGATAATACTCTTGACAAAATAATTGATGAGAAAATTCTACTTTTTATTCCTCGTAAGTATGACAGAATCGTGACTACGATTGAGAAAACCAAAGATTTTATCTACTTTGTCTGTTACTGAATTAGTTGGATTCCTCTTGAAGCTTATAGGCAAAGATTAGGCATGATGAAGACACTATTGAAAATGCCTTTAAATCAAAGCTCAATTTTCAAAATTGAAATAAAGGATATGGAAGAAAGAAAATTGATTGAGAAAATCTAGAAATAACGAAAATTCTAGAAAATTATCAAGAAATGATCATTATGAATATCCTCTATGAAACATATGTCAAAGGAGAAATCATGCCGATAAATATTGTTGATATCATGAAAGCCACAATGTCTACATTTCAAGAAATTTGGACACAAGGAGAATAATTGCTAGCAAAAATAACCATCAAGCAAATTATTTTGTAGAACATGATGGTGCGCAACATGAACACAACCATGAGCAACATCTTTTGTACACTACTCAAGATTCTAGAGATGAATTGAGTACAAACTGGTACTTGGATAGCGGATGTAGCAATCACATGGCCAAAGATGAGAGCATTTTCAAAGATATTGATTACTATGTCAAAGTAAAAGTTCGACCGGGAAATGGCTCAATCGTGGAATCAAAAGGTAAGGTAACTATCACGGTGGTGGCAAAGAATGACACAAGATTCATCAAAGATATATTACTAGTTCCCAGTTGAAATGATGGAGAAAGGTTATACTTTTCACTATAAGGGAAAGGTTATACTCTTTTTTGTATTGGTCGAAATGATGGAGAAAGGTTATACTCTTCACTATAACGGAGACACGTGTTTAATATGCAACAACAATCACAAAAGGCAAGAGATAGCCAAAGTGAAAATGGAGAAAATAACTGTATAAAAATCACTGTGTACATTTTCCTTCCCTTATCTCTCTTATTTCTGCATTGCCTATATGATTAATTGTGAATGCATGAAATAATTGAATTTTGCAATATTTGATTTTACATGAATAGTTATTATTAGCATGCTTGTATATGAATCTTTATGTTGAATCATAACGTGTACCTACTGCATTCTATTAGCCAATTAGCGTTCTTGTTTATCTTACTGTAGGATTGATCTTTTTGGGACCTTGTTATATCTTTTGTTTGATAAATTTTCAATTTAGTAAATTGTTTAGCATATTGAATAGGCATTATTCTTTACAATTTTATGTTAAATCTGAGGCCATACCCACTATCAATTAGCATCAAGAGCCTACTTTTTGTTAGAGTAATTGTCATAAAAAGACCATGACCTCAGAATTCCTTAGTGAGGGTGCTTCATTGGCTAGGCCCCCTGCCTTTAACGGGGCTGCATATATGTACTGGAAACATAGGATGTTGATTTTCTTAGAGGCTGCTAGTATAGACATTTTAGATGCTGTTTTAGAAGGACCTTTTGTGCCAAAAATTGCAGGAACCGATAATTCTTTCATTCCTAAGCCCAGGGCAGACTGGTCTGAGGATGATAAGAAGAAGGTAGGTTACAATGCTAAGCTAAGAATATTATTACTTTTGCTTTGTTAGCCGATGAATTTTTCAGGGTTTCAAACTGTAAATCTGCAAAAGAAATGTGGGACACATTGCAACAGACATATGAGGGAACCACTGATGTCAAGAGAGCTCGTGTAAACACCTTGATGCATGAATATGAATTATTCAGCATGAAGAAAGAAGAATCAATAAATGACATGCAAACCAGATTTACACACATTGTCAACAATTTGAATGCATTAGGAAAGGAAATCGACAATGACCAACAAATCAGCAAAGTTATGCGATGCCTAACCAGAGAATGGCAACCAAAAATCACTGCCATTGCAGAATCAAAAGATCTTGGAAGCATGGCAATTGCTACACTGTTTGGTAAACTGCGGGAGCATGGAATGGAATTACACAGACTCAATGAGGCTGAACAAACTGACAGAAAGAGGAAAGGATTGTCATTGAAAGCTCAAACACATCATTCTAAATCTGAACAAGAGAGCTGCTCAAATGAATCAAGCAGTGAGGATGATGAAGAGCCTGAGATTGGGTTACTTGTCAAGAAGTTTAAGAAATTTCTAAAAAAGAAAGACAACAAGTTCAGAAAACCATCCAGTTCTAAGACTAATGACACTAAGACAATAACTTGCTATGAATGTGGAAAAACAGGCCACATAAAGTCTGAGTGTTACAAGCTGCAAAATAAGAACAGAACTGCGAAAAACAAAGGCAAGGAACCAGCCCCCAAATCCAGAAAAGCTTATGTTGCTTGGAACGATAATGACAACGAATCCTCTTCATCTTCTGAAGAAGAACAAGCAAATTTTTGTCTTATGGCTAAAACAGATTCAGATTCAGATAGCGAAGTTAGTTCATCTAATCCTACTTATGATGAGCTGCAAAATGCATTTAGTGAATTACATGATGAATATGTTAGTACCATTAAAAAGTTTACTAAGAAGTCACTTGAAGAGAAATGCATATTGTATGATGAAATTAAACTTGAGCATGAGTCATTTAAAGTCATGAATGAAAATCTGAAAAAAGAGAATCATGCACTGCATTGTGATATTGAAAAGTTCAACAGTGGCAAAACCAAGTTAGATATGCTTCTTGAAAACCAAAGAAATTTGAATGAAAAATCTAGACTTGGTTATAGGCCCAATGTGAATATTAAACATAATCACAACAAACATGGCATTGGTTATAGAAATGTGAAGCATAACCAGATGTTTGGTAAATCTAGTCACATGCATAATGTCTTTGTCAAACCAAAACAATATGCATCCTCTGCTGTCACTTGTCATTTTTGTTGTAGAAAAGGACATTTTGTTTACAATTGCAAACTTAAAAAACTTGCCAACAAAGGATGTAAATAGATTTGGAAGGTCAAGACACAAACTGTTGAAACTAACACCCCCGGACCCAATTTATATTGGGTACCTAAAATGAAATTACGATTTTATTGCAGGTATGCTTGAGATCCACAAGGCACCAATGGTACCTTGACAGTGGATGCTCAAAGCATATGACAGGGGACAAATCAATGTTCTTGTCCCTAAGCCTAAAAAAAGGTGGATTTGTTAAATACAGCGATAACAATAAGGGTAAGATCTGTGGAATTGGTGACATTGGCAGCGAATCAACTACTGTTATAAAAAACGTCTTATACATGGAAGGACTAAGACACAACCTTCTAAGTATAAGTCAGCTGTGTGACAATGGTTTTCAAGTAAGCTTTTCACCACTTTCTTGCATAATTGAGAAAAAGGATGATAAAAGTATCAAACTGGTTGGTGATAGAATTAACAATATTTACATGCTGGATTTACATGCTGTGCCTGCTGATTCTGTTTGTTGCTTATTATCAAATGCTGATGAGACATGGTTATGGCATAAACGTGTTGCACATATTCATATAGATCATTTAAATAGACTTGTTAGTAAACAGCTAGTTATAGGACTCCCTGACAAGAATTTTAGTAAGGACAGGTTATGTGATTCTTGTGAGCAAAGTAAACTTGTCAAATCTTCTTTTCCGCCAATAGACATGGTCAAAACCAATAGGGTTTTGCAGCTAATTCATATGGACCTCTTTGGTCCATCCCAAGTGAGAAGTTCTGGAGGTAATATGTATGGCTTCGTGTTAATTGATGACTATTCTAGATTCACCTGGACTTACTTTCTGACTCATAAAAGTGATTGATGGGGGATACGACCTCTGATTTGCAGAAGATTTATGCAGAATAATGTCTATTCTAACAATATGCGCAACAGTTTAATAAATTTGAAATTTACTAAACACAAGATTGAATAAGGTCCCTAAAAAACAATTCTAATGAATGTCAAACTATTTGGATCATGGTATATATGGAGAAATGCATCAGAAAACAATTATTATCCAAGATGCTGATTTTCATGCAATCATGTTAAGTCAATTAATCATACAACATCACTTAACATAGAATCTTTATCATGCATTCAATCAATATCATAAACGTAAAAATTGCAGAATTTTAAATGAGATAAGGGAAAGAAAAGTGTATGCAGATTTTTATACTGGTTCAGCCGTCTCGTGACGACCTACATCCAGTCCTAAGATCCAACTAGATCTTAGCCTGTCCAATAGAACTTCTTAGAATCAATTTACAGATTTTTACACAGCGCCTCACACCAATCTTAAACTATTCTCCATGTTCTATATTTCCCTCCTTGAATTCCCATGTTTAAGTCCCATAAACTTGACCAAGAATCCAGTCAAGCGTCTTCTTGTTGACAGCCCTCAACCTCGAAGAACACCACCAGTAATAACTGGATTTTGTCAAAGTAATTTGGTTACAGAAAATGGTTTACAGAAATTGAAACAAATCAATTTTACAAAGTTCTTGATCTTCCTTCTTCTCAAAGCAATCTTTCTCAATTCAGTCTTTTTCAATCCTCATTGATCACAAACGTAGATTGTTCATGGCTGAAAAAGATGTTCAAAGTAATGTCAGTTGAGAAAGAGTTAGTGGTAAATTGTATTTGTGTCAAAGTTATGAAACTATTATGTCATTGTCTTATGAAAGATATGTATGAAAGCAATTTATATAGATTCTGGAAAAACAACGTATGAATCGATTTGCCCAATCAATTCATTAAAGTTATAAAGCACACTAATCGATATAACCAATCGATTTTGCGAATCAGTTTTTCTTGAATCTTGAAACTGCATACACTAATCGATTTAACGAATCGATTATTTTAACTGAGTTCTTCAGACTTGGATGAATGTACATAATTGAATCGATGTTCATAATCGACTTGGCGTGTTTTGTTCCAACAACGAGATCAAAACAATCGATGTACTTAATCGATTCAACCATTTCAGTCATCTCTGTTTCTAAAACTTTTTGCACCAATCGCTTTAGTCAATCGATTTCACTGGTTCTAGGGACACAGTGATTTTCACAAATCGATTTGCCTAACCGATTGTAAACTTAAGTCTGAAGCTTATTTCAACAGTTGGTTCATTCAATCGATTTACCACGTCGATTGATGCCAAACTTACTTCAACTGAAGTAAAATAGTAGATTGTGCTAATCGACTGTGTATGTTCCCGACCAAGGTTATTTTGAAACCTATTTTAGTAAATCGATTTGCCTAACCGATTTAGTAATCATTGGTTTGGCTCTGGGACATTCACACTCTATTGTGTCAATCGATGTAGACAAACAAAAATAAAGAAGTGATTGGATTAATCGATTTTCCAAATTGATTAGCTTGTAAGGCATGCTACTAACTTGAGCATTTTAATTTCAGTAAATGTACCAATCGATTTGTCTAATCGATGCAAGCAATCAGTTCAGTCTTGGTGTTTTAAACAATCGATCTGCCTAATCGATTAGTGGCAAACTGACTCTTTGACTTGCACAATTTATTTTCTAATAAATGTACCAATCGATTTTCCTGATCGATTGATAGCCTGTTTGATTTTTCATAGGATGTGCAAATCGATTTTGTCCATCGATTGATTAATCCCAGATTGGATAATATCATTCAACCCTGTTACAGAATCGATTTTACGAATCGATTTGCTTATGAATCTGCAAGCTTTTGTTGATTTCTTGAGTTCCAAGCAATTGTCTCAAGTTTGTAGGATTGAGTTGTTGTTCCTGAAATTTTTCTCAGTTCACAATGTCAGATTTATTTCAAGATGTATGTTTGTCAATAATATCAAAAACGAACATATGTCTAACAATCTCCCCCTTTTTGATTTAAGTGACAAACATGCAATTTTAACTTGAGAAACATTTCAAAGGAAAACAATGTAATAATAACAGTCTAGTAAAGCTCCCCCTAAATATGAGTACCATTCTTTACATATAGTGAAATGAGGGTTGGAGCTAACATAGACATACTACTGGCATTAGAACTGTTAGAAGAATATCAGAGCATATAAAACATACACTACTATCATAGCATAAAGTTAGTGCAAGTTATAAATTTCTCTCCCCCTTTGTCAATTAAGTCAAAAAGAGGCAAAGGAGAGAATAATCAGAAGTTTGCTCCCCCTGTGTTGGTAGCAAACCTGAAAACTGAATGTTGCTATACAATGAAACTTGAACAGATTAGTAACAAGAGCAGGAAATTCAGTATGATCATTAACTTAAAAAAACTTGTATCAGTTCAATAAACAAAAACTGATTATGGCACGCACTAGAAATATGCAAAATGAAATTCAACAGTCACTATGATCAATCAACTCAACTATTATATTCATTCATAAAAAAAGATTAATATAATCAACTGAAATATTACACAGAAAATTGCAACACAGAAAACAAAACAACTAAGAAAACTAAAGTCCCAAACATCTAAAGTTTGTTGGCAATCATTATTATCTGGGGATGAGGCTGAGACCGCTGTATTACCCTCAACTGGTGTCTGCTCATCATGAGTTTCAGCAACCTCTAACTGCGTCGGAGTCGGTTCTTCAGCCGCTTGTCTTCCAATTTCAGCAACATCGCTGAAGGACAACTTAATGCCCAGATGTTCCTGAATTGCTGCTATATCTTGTGCCATCTGATTCTGATCTGATTGTATCTTCTAGATCGCAACATCCATTCTTTCATTCAATGCCTCCATCTTGGCGTTGTGAGCCATTTGAGCTGCCATAAATTCAAGCAGCTTGGTGAGCACCTCAGACCCTGCTGAAACTGACTCAGCAGCTGGTGGTTCAGCACTTTGCTGGGTTGGTTCAGCATTGGCTTGAGGTCGTCCCCAAACGCCATTCACCTTGCGCAGCTGCATTTGGTTCACGATGGATTCACCAAATGTCAGAATGGTCTTGGACAATTCTTCACCCTTAACAGCTACCTTGAAGTGAGTGAGAATCTTTGTGATCAACTGTGGATACGGAAGCACCAACTTTCCTTGCGCTGCTTCCTGCATGTGTCGAAGCACGATCCATGCCCAGCTCATCTTGAGCTCTTTGCAAAGACCCCACAGTAGCACAATGTCCAACCGTTGGACAACTGCGTGATTTCCAGAACGCGGGACAAGCATTCTGGTGAGCGCGTACATCAGCATTCGATGCTGAACCTTCATCTGGCCGATTGGAAGTGAAACTGATTCCACAAACCCTTCAACCATTAGGTCCTGAACAACTGCTTGTCTCTCAAGAGACTCTTCCCATCCTTCTTCAGCAGCGTCGGCTTCGGTGCTGCCGTCAACTGTGTTTCCATGGTAGGGAAGTCCCGACAAGTTCGAGAACTCCTCATAAGACATAGAGATCTTCTTCCCTTTTACCATTGTTTTGAAGCCTGTATCCGTCATCTTGAACGTAGCGTAGAATGCTCGAATCAGGTTCGGATAAGAGTCAAGCGAGCATGAAAGAAAATCTTCTAGTCCATGAAATCGAAGATGGTTTTGAAAAGTAAAACCATCACTATCGAAATAGTTGAAGTCCAAGACACGAGCTTCGTGAATTTTCCTTTTGATGAATGCCAGAGGAAGCTTAAATTCCTCAGCTGGCTTGTTTTGCTACGTAGGAGTTTTCTATTGTGGAGTTGAAGAAGCACTCTTTTTCTTCTTCTTCTTTTGCGATACATCCTTCATCGCATCTGCCATCAACTTCTCAGTTGGGTGCTCTTTCCTTTTCTTCGTTTTTCCTTGATCTACTGCAACACTTTTGCCTTTATCTTGTGCTGCAATCTTATGAGTAGGAATGGGAACCCTTTTAGAAAGAGTGGGTGGAGGTGATGGGGTACTTGAAGAAGATGAAGTAGAAGGAGTAGAGGGAGAAGTAATCTAAAGTTGTATGAGTAGGATTATAGTTAGAATGGATCAAAACAGAGAGAAAAATTGAGATTTGCAGAGGTTTGAATGCTGGAGTAATGAGAAATCGATGTTGGGGTTCGATTGCAATTGTTCCTTTTATACTGCTGGGTATGCACATCGATTGGTCCAATCGATTTAGTTACCGTTGCTGGGGAAGGTCAAAGAACGGGTGTGTAACAGCTAGTAAAAACCTGTAACGGTAATAAAGTCAGTCGATTATCCAAATCGATGTCCATAGTTACCTAATCGATTGTTACAATCGATTTCGTATCAGTTTAGAGACTTCAAATAACAGACCAGACAGGAATCCATTTCAGCGTCGATTTTCCAAATCGATTCTTTAAGTGAAACTCTCAATACAGTTCAGATAATCGATTACCCAAATCGAATTCGAATTTGCTCAGAGATATTTCATATCGGTTCAGAAGCTAACTTGTCTCAGCATCGATTACTCAAATCGATCTTTTAAATGAAAATTGCAAACCAATTCTGACAATCGATTTCCCAAATCGATTTCGATCTTGTTCTGAAATCTTTCATATCAGTCCAGAACCTAAGTTGTATCAGCATCGATTATCCAAATCGATTCTTTTGAATGAAGATTTTAAGCAAATTTAAAACAATCAATTTTCCAAATTGAATTCGAGGCAGAGTCAGGAGGAATTCTTCAACTATGAAGTCTGGGTCTAAACTAAGCGATTTTCCAAATCAATTCTTTAACCATTATAACATGAAGTCAGTCGAATTCCATAATCGATTGAACTGGGAAAGTAAGAACATCTGAAGCTTCCTGGAAATGTCAAATCGATTTTCCAAATCGATTTCGTGTGAAAAACTTGAGAAAATAGACATATTATGGGTCAAGTCGTCTAGGGCAATCGATTTTATAAAGACACTTTCCTGTGTATCCACAGGATAGTCGATTTACCCAGTCGATTAGACACAAAACTCAGATCTGACTAGGATCTATTATGCCCAGTTTCATCCTAATGTAATGGAAGCTATCCTTTGGCAAAGCTTTGGTGAAGATGTCTGCTAACTACTCAGTTGTGTTGACGTACTCTAACTTGATGTTTCCACACTGAAACTGATCTCGGATGAAATGATGCCGAATTTCAATATGTTTGGTCCGGGAATGCATAACTGGATTCTTAGTGATACTGATCGCACTTGTGTTGTCGCACAAGATGGGAACAGTTCCTAAGTCCACACCAAAATCTGAAAAATGCTGTTTCATCCACATGATCTGGGCACAGCAACTTCCAGCTGCAATGTACTCAGCTTCAACTGTTGACAAAGCAATACTGGTTTGTTTCTTGCTGAACCAAGATACAAGTGAATTACCTAGCAAATGACAAGTACATGAGGTACTTTTCCTATCCAGTTTGCATCCAGCAAAATCTGAATCTGAATAACCAACCAAAGAACAAGTTGATCCCTTAGGATACCACAATCCAAGGCTCCTAGTCCCAACTAAATACCTAAAAATCCTCTTAACTGCACTAAGGTGAGACTCTTTAGGATTGGATTGATATCTCGCACACATGCAAACACTGAACATAATGTCAGGCCTGCTTGCTGTGAGATAGAGCAATGATCTTATCATGCCTCTATACCTAGTAACATCCACTGGTTTTCCTATTTCATCTCTATCTAGAATATTTCCTTGGCTCATTGGAGTATCTATGGACTTGAGATTATTAAAACCAAACTTCTTTAACAAATTAGTGCAATATTTTGTTTGACTAATGAAGATACCTTGCTTAGATTGGTTAATTTGAAATCCCAAAAAGTATGATAGTTCACCCATCATAGACATTTCAAATTGACCTTTCATCAAATTTTCAAAATTTTTGCACAACTTGTCATTTGTTGATCCAAAGATTATGTCATCCACATAAACATGGACCAGCAAGATATCTTTTCCATTAGTTTGAATGAAAAGAGTTTTATCCACATTTCCTCTCAAAAAGTTTTGTTGAATGAGGAAATTGCTGAGCTTTTCATACCAAGCTCTTGGAGCTTGTTTCAATCCATAAGGGGCCTTTGTTAGCTTAAACACATGGTTAGGAAAATCTGGATTCTCAAATCCAGGTGTTTGGCTAACATACACCTCTTCATGGATGTCAACATTTAAAAAGCACTTTTAACATCCATTTGGAATAGCCTAAAGTCCATGATACTAGCATAAGCAAGAAGTATCCTAATAGCCTCTAACCTAGCTACAGGGGCGTAGGTTTCGTCGAAGTCTATACCCTCCTCTTGGTTGTAACCCTCGGCCACTAATCTAGCTTTGTTTCTAGTTATGACACCATTCTCATCTAGCTTGTTCCTAAACACCCACCTAGTTCCTATGATGTGTTGGTTTTCTGGTTTAGGTACTAGCTGCCACACTTTGTTCCTCTCAAATTGGTTCAACTCCTCTTGCATAGCAAGTATCCACTCACTTTCTAGCAAGGCTTCCTTAATATTCTTAGGCTCAATCTGAGATACAAAGGCTGTAAGGTTACAAAAGTGTCTAAGGTTCCTTCTAGTTGCCACTCCTTTTGAGATGTCACCTATGATGTTATCTATGAGATGGTTTCTATTGAACTTCCACTCCTTAGGTAACTCGTCTAATCTAATAGGTTCAACACAGTCACTGTTTGTTGGAGGTGTAGGTTCCTTTGGGTCTAAAGGTTCAGATTCTATAACTTCATCCAAAGAAGCATCAACAATAGAAGGAGTGTTGTTCAAGTTTTCTTTAAAAAGTTCATCAAATTTCACATGAACTGATTCTTCTATTGTCTTTGTTCTCTTGTTATAGATTCTATAGACTTTGCTAGTTTGGGAATATCCTAGAAAGATACCCTCATCTGCCTTGGGATCAAACTTGCCTAGGTGTTCTTTGCCATTGTTCAAAACAAGGCACTTACAACCAAACACTCTAAAGTAGGAAATATTTGGCTTTCTACCCTTGTACAACTCATAAGGAGTTTTCCTAAGTATTGGCCTAATCAAAACCCTGTTGACAACATGTGTGGCAGTGTTAATTGCATCGGCCCATAAATACTTGGGAGTATTTGAATCTTTCAGCATGGTCCTAGCTAACTCCTCTAAAGACCTATTCTTCCTCTCCACTACACCATTTTGCTGTGGTGTCCTTGGGGCTGAATACATGTGATGAATACCATTCTCTTCACAGTAAGAATCAAAAGAATCATTTTGGAATTCACTTCCATGATCACTTTTGATGGACATAATTTTCTGACTTGTTTCATTTTGAACTAAGTTTGCAAACTTTTGGAAAACAGAAAATGCTTCACTTTTATGAGTCAGAAAATAAGTCCACGTGAATCTAGAATAGTCATCAATTAACACTAATCCATACAGCTTACCTCCAAAACTTCTCACTTGGGATGGTCCAAACAAATCCATGTGGATAAGTTGCAAAACCCTATTGGTTTTGACCATATCTATTGGGGGAAAAGAAGACTTGACAAGCTTACTTTTCTCACAAGAATCACACAACCTATCCTTAGAAAACTTTCTATTGGGAAGACCTATGACTAACTGCTTGCTAACAAGTCTATTCAAATGATCAATATGAATGTGTGCAATGCGTTTATGCCATAACCATGTCTCATCAGCATTTGATAATAAGCAACAAACAGAATTAGCAGGCATAGCAGTCAAATCTAGCATATAAATGTTATTAACTCTATCACCTACTAATTTCATACTCTTATCATGCTTGTTCTCAATTATGCAAGAAAGTGGTGAAAAGCTTACTTGAAAACCATTGTCACATAGCTGACTTATACTTAGAAGGTTATGTTTCAGCCCTTCCACTTATAAGACATTTTTAATTATTGCAGTTGATTCGCTGCCAAAGTTACCTTCACCACATATCTTGCCTTTGTTATTATCGTCGTACTTTACAAATCCACCTTCTTTTAGATTCAGGGACAGAAACATTGACTTGTCCCCTGTCATATGCTTTGAGCATCCACTATCAAGATACCATTGGTGTTTAGTGGATCTCAAGCATACCTGCAATAAAATCAGAAATTCAATTTAGGTCCCCAATTTAAATTGGGTCCTGGGGGGTTAGTTTCAACATCTTTTGTCTTGATTTTCCAAATCTGTTTGCATCCTCTATTTGCAAGTCTTTTTAATTTGCAATTGTAAACAAAATGTCCTTTTCTACAACAAAAATGACAAGTAACAGCAGAGGATGCATACTGTTTTGGTTTGACAAAGACATTATGCAAGTGGCTAGGTTTCACAAAATTCTGGTTATGCTTAACATTACCATATCCTATGCCATGTTTAGTCTTTTTCTGATTAGCATGCATATTCTGGTTAAAACCAAGTCCAGATTTTATGTTGACATTTCTCTAGTTGCTAAGAATATCATTCAGTTTATCCTTGCTACTAGAGAATTTCAATAAATCAGATTTCAATAATGCAACAGAATTTTCAAGTTCAATGCATTTGGCAGATTTATCATGTGAGTCCTTTTTCAATTGTTCACACAAGTCCTCAATCTTCCTATAATCAGTTTTCATTTGATCATGCAACATACATTGTTGTTCAAGCATTTTCTTAGTACTAACTAACTGCTTAACAGATTTAACATATTCATTATGCAGTTCATTAAATGCATCTTGCAGTTCATCAAAAGAAGGATTATATTAAGAACTTACCTCACTTTCTGATTCAGAATCCGTGTTAGCCATGAAGCACAAATTTGCTTCTTCAGTTTCTGAAGATGTGGAGGATTCTTCATTGTCATTCCATGCAATATATGCTTTTCTGTTTTTCTGAGCTGGTTCCTTGCCTTTGGTCTTAGAATTTCTGTTTTTGTTCTGCAGCTTGTAACAATCAGCCTTGATATGACTAGTTTTTCCACACTCATAGCATGTGATTGTCTTACTGTCATTGTTCTTTGAGCTGGATTGTTTTATGAATTTACTGTCTTTGTTTTTCAGAAATTTCTTGAACTTCTTGACAAGTAATCCAAGTTCAGGTTCCTCATCATCTTCACTGCTTGATTCATTTGAGCTGCTCTCATGTTCAGATTTAGACTGCTGTGTTTGGGCTTTCAACGACAATCCTTTTCGTTTTCTGTCACCTTGCTCAGCTTCATTGAGTCTATGTAGTTCCATTTCATGCTCCCTCAGTTTTCCAAACAATGTAGCTATTGTCATGCTTCCTAGATCTTTCGATTCTGCAATGGCAGTGATTTTTGGTTGCCATTCCCTAGTCAAACACCTCATTACCTTGCTGATTTGCTGATCATTATCAATCTCCTTGCCTAAGGCATTTAGGTTGTTGACTATGTGTGTAAACCGGGTCTGCATGTCATTCACTGATTCTTCTTTCTTCATGCTAAACAATTCGTACTCATGCATGAGGGTATTTATCCGAGCTCTCTTTACGTCTGTGGTTCCTTCATGCGTCTGCTGAAGTGTGTCCCACATCTGTTTTGCTGTCTTGCTATTGGAGACTCTAAAGAATTCATCATGACTCAAGGCTGCAGTGATAATGTTTTTAGCTTTGGCGTTGTACCCAACTTTCTTTTTGTCATCTCCAGTCCAGTCACTTTTAGGCTTTAGTATTGCTGATTCACTTGTACCTGCTATGGTTGGCACAAACGGTCCATTTTCTACAGCATCTAGAATGTCAATACCACTAGCTTCAAGAAAAATTAGCATGCGTTGTTTCCAATACATGTATGCGGCTCCATTAAAAGCAGGAGGCCTAGCTAATGATGCACCTTCTCCTAGGAAATCAGAAGTCATGATCCTTTTTTGAGAAAAACAACTCTTTTATAAAAAAGGCAGGCTCTTGATGCCAATTGATGGGGGATACGACCTCTGATTTGCGGAAGATTTATGCAGAATAATGTCTATTCTAACAATATGCGCAGTAGTTTAATAAATTCGAAATTTACTAAACACAAGATTGAATAAGGTCCCTAAAAAACAATTCTAATGAATGTCAAACTATATGGATCATGGTATATATGGAGAAATGCATCAGAAAACAATTATTATCCAAGATGTTGATTTTCATGCAATCTTGTTAAGTCAATTAATCATACAACATCACTTAACATAGAATCTTTATCATGCATTCAATCAATATCATAAACGTAATAATTGCAGAAATTTAAACGAGATAAGGGAAAGAAAAGTTTACGCAGATTTTTATACTGGTTCAGCCGTCTCGTGACGACCTACATCCAGTCCTAAGATCCAACTAGATCTTAGCCTGTCCAATAGAACTTCTTAGAATCATTTTACAGATTTTTACAGAGCGCCTCACACCAATCTTAAACTATTCTCCCTATTCTATATTTCCCTCCCTGAATTCCCAAGTTTAAGTCCCATAAACTTGACAAAGAATCCAGTCAAGCATCTTCTTGTTGAGAGCCCTCAACCTCGAAGAACACCACCAGTAATAACTGGATTTTGTCAAAGTAATTTGGTTATAGAAAATGGTTTACAGAAATTGAAACAGATCAATTTTACAAAGTTCTTGATCTTCCTTCTTCTCAAAGCAATCTTTCTCAATTCAGTCTTTTACAATCCTCATTGATCACAAACATAGATTGTTCATGGCTGAAAAAGATGTTCAAAGTAATGTCAGTTGAGAAAGAGTTAGTGGTAAATTGTATTTGTGTCAAAGTTATGAAACTATTATGTCATTGTCTTATGAAAGATATGTATGAAAGCAATTTATATAGATTCTGGAAAAACAACGTATGAATCGATTTGCCCAATCAATTCATTAAAGTTATAAAGCACACTAATCGATATAACCAATCGATTTTGCGAATCTTGTTTTTCTTGAATCTTGAAACTGCATACACTAATCGATTTAACGAATCGATTATTTTAACTGAGTTCTTCAGACTTGAATGAATGTACTTAATTGAATCGATGTTCATAATCGACTTGGCGTGTTTTGTTCCAACAACGAGATCAAAACAATCGATGTACTTAATCGATTCAACCATTTCAGTCATCTCTGTTTCTAAAACTTTTTGCACCAATCGCTTTAGTCAATCGATTTCACTGGTTCCAGGGACGCAGTGTTTTTCACAAATCGATTTGCCTAACCGATTGTAAACTTAAGTCTGAAGCTTATTTCAACAGTTGGTTCATTCAATCGATTTACCACGTCGATTGATGCCAAACTTACTTCAACTGAAGTAAAATAGTAGATTGTGCTAATCGACTGTGTATGTTCCAGACCAAGGTTATTTTGAAACTTATTTTAGTAAATCGATTTGCCTAACCGATTTAGTAATCATTGGTTTGGCTCTGGGACATTCACACTCGATTGTGTCAATCGATGTAGACAAACAAAAATAAAGAAGTGATTGGATTAATCGATTTTCCAAATCGATTAGCTTGTAAGGCATGCTACTGACTTGAGCATTTTAATTTCAGTAAATGTACCAATCGATTTGTCTAATCGATGCAAGCAATCAGTTCAGTCTTGGTGATTTAAACAATCGATCTGCCTAATCGATTAGTGGCAAACTGGCTCTCTGACTTGCACAATTTATTTTCTAATAAATGTACCAATCGATTTTCCTGATCGATTGATAGCCTGTTTGATTTTTCATAGGATTTGCAAATCGATTTTGCCATCGATTGATTAATCCCAGACTGGATAATATCATTCAATCCTGTTACAGAATCGATTTTACGAATCGATTTGCTTATGAATCTGCAAGCTTTTGTTGATTTCTTGAGTTCCAAGCAATTGTCTCAAGTTTGTAGGATTGAGTTGTTGTTCCTGAAATTTTTCTCAGTTCACAATGTCAGATTTATTTCAAGATGTATGTTTGTCAATAATATAAAAAACGAACATATGTCTAACAGTGATGCTTTTTCTGTTTTCAAAAAGTTTGCAAACTTGGTACGAAATGAAACAAGTCAGAAAATAATGTCCATCAAAAGTGATCATGGAGGTGAATTCCAAAATGATTCTTTTAATACTTATTGTGAACAGAATGGTATTCATCATATGTACTCAGCCCCTAGGACACCACAACAAAATGGTGTAGTGGAAAGGAAAAATAGGTCTTTAGAGGAGTTAGCTAGGACTATGCTTAAAGACTCAAATGTTCCTAAGTATTTCTGTGCTGATGCAATTAACACTGCCACACATGTTCTCAACAGGGTTTTGATTAGGCCAATCCTTAGGAAAACTCCTTATGAGTTGTACAAGGGTAGAAAGCCTAATATCTCCTACTTTAGAGTCTTTGGTTGTAAGTGCTTTGTGTTGAACAATGGCAAAGAACACCTACGTAAGTTTGATCCCAAGGCAGATGAGGGTATCTTTCTAGGTTATTCCCAAACTAGCAAAGCCTATAGAATCTACAACAAAAGGACAAAGACCATAGAAGAGTCAGTTCATGTTAAGTTTGATGAACTTTTTAAAGAAAACATGATCAACACTCCTTCTATGGTTGATGCCTCCTTAGATGATGTTGTAGAATCTGAACCTTTAGAACCAAAGGAAACTGCTCCTCCAAACAACAGTGACTGTGTTGAGCCTATTAGAGTAGATGAGTTACCTTGAGAGTGGAAGTTTAGTAGAAACCATCCCATAGATAACATCATAGGTGACATCTCTAAAGGAGTGGCAACTAGGAGGAACCTTAGGCATTTTTGCAACCTTACAGCCTTCGTATCTCAGATTGATCCTAAGAACATTAAGGAAGCCTTACTAGATAGTGAGGGAATACTTGCTATGCAAAAGGAGTTGAACCAATTTGAGAGAAACAAGGTCTGGACTCTAGTACCTAAACCAGAAAATAAGCACATCATAGGAACAAGATGGGTGTTTAGGAACAAACTAGATGAGAATGGAGTCTTCACTAGAAACAAAGCTAGATTAGTGGCCAAGGGTTACAATCAAGAGGAGGGAATAGATTTTGATGAAACCTATGCCCCTATAGCTAGGTTAGAAGCCATTAGAATACTACTTGCTCATGCATGTATAGTGGACTTCAAGCTTTATTAAATGGATGTGAAAAGTGCCTTTCTCAATGGTGATATCCAAGAGGAAGTTTTTGTTAGCCAAACACCTTTGAGAATCCAGATTTTCCTAATCATGTATACAAGCTAACAAAAGCCCTCTATGGGTTGAAACAAGCTCCAAGAGCTTGGTATGAGAAGCTTAGCAATTTCCTCATTCAACAAAACTTTTTAAGAGGAAATATGGACAAGACACTTTTCATAAAAACTAATGGAAATGGCATCTTGCTGGTCCAAGTTTATGTTGATGACATAATCTTTGGATCTACAAACCATAAGTTGTGCAAAGATTTTGAAAACTTGATGAAGGGTAAATTTGAAATGTCAATGATGGGTGAACTATCTTATTTCTTGGGATTTCAAATTAACCAAAGCAAGCGAGGCATTTTCTTTAGTCAAACTAAATATTGCAATGATTTGATATAGAAATTCAGTTTTGATAACTTCAAGTCCATTGATACTCCCATGAGTCAAGGATACCACTTAGATAGAGATGAGAAAGGTAAACCAATAGATGTTACAAGGTATAGAGGTATGATAGGGTCGTTGCTCTATCTCACTGCAAGCAGGCCTGACATCATGTTCATCATTTTCATGTGTGCGAGATACCAATCCAATCCTAAAGAGTCTCACCTTAGTGCAATGAAGAGGATATTTAGATATCTAGTTGGAACTAGGAGTGTAGGCTTATGGTATCCTAAAGGATAAACCTTCACTTTAGACGGGTATTCGGATTCAGACTTTGCTGGATGCAAACTAGATAGGAAAAGTACCTCAGGTACTTGTCACCCACTAGGAAACTCTCTTGTGTCTTGGTTTAGCAAGAAACAAACAAGCATTGCACTTTCAACAGCTGAAGCTGAGTACATTGCAGCCGGAAGTTGCTGTGCTCAGATTCATTGGATGAAACAACACTTATCGGATTTCGGTGTTGATTTAGGAACCGTTCCTATCCTTTGCAATAACACAAGTGCAATTAGTATCACTAAGAACCGAGTGATGCACTCAAGAACCAAACACATTGAGATAAGGCATCATTTCATTCGGGACCAGTTTCAAAGTGGAAATATCAAGCTGGAATATGTCAACACTGCTGATCAATTGGCTGACATATTTTCCAAAGCCTTGCAAAGGGAAAGCTTCCTTCACATCAGGATGAAACTAGGCATCATAGATCCTAGTGAGATCTGATTTCTGTGTCAAATCGATTGGTTAAATCGATTATCCTGTGGATACATAGGAAAATGGCTTTATGAAATCGATTACTCAAGTCGATTTGTGCCATACTGTGTTTTTTTTTCTCAAAATAGAAACACGAAATCGATTTGGTAAATCGATTTGCCATTCCCAGGAAGCTTTAGATGCTTTAACTTTCCCATTTCAATCGATTAGGGAATTCAATTGACTGCTTGATATAGTGTTTAAAGAATCGATTTGGAAAATCGATTAGTTTGGCCCCAAACTTCAAAGTTGAAGAATTTTTCCAGATTCTGACTCGAAATCGATTTGGGAAATCGATTGTTTAAATATGTTTGAGATATTCACTCAAATGAATCGATTTGGGAAATCGATGCTGAGATGAGTTCCTTTCTGGACTGTTCTAAAAGTTGCTGAACTGATACGAAATCGATTGTAGACATCGATTAAGTAACTAATGGAATCGATTAGGGTAATCGATTAACATTATGACCGTTATAGCTTTTTTTACTAGCCGTTACATTCTCAGTTGTTTCATCTTCCCCAGCAACGGTAACTAAATCGATTGGCGCAATCGATTTACACACCTGATAGTATAAAAGGAACAGTTACAATCGATTTCACTCACTTGTTTTCAAACCCTAACATTCGATTTCTCCTTCAAACCAGCTTCATAACCTCTGCAAATCTCTGTTGTTTCTCGTTTTTAATCCATATAAACACTTCATCTTTGTTGTTTCTGTCTCAGATTAATCCTCTAAACAACTTAAAATGGCTAGAGTTAAAAGAACCTCACCCACTACTCCTTCCCCATCATCTTCATCTAGCGGAAGAACTCCTTCACCTCCGCCTACTCTATCCAAACGTGTTCCAATGCCGACACACAAAATCTTGGCAAAAGAAAAAGGAAAAGGCATTGCAATTGACCAAGGAAAGTCTAAGAAAAGGAAAGAGCCACCATCGGAGAAACTACTGGCTGATGCAATAAAGGAAATATCTCAAAAGAAAAAGAAGAAGAAAAGTAGTTCCTCGACTCCACAAAAGAAGGCAGCAGCTACTCAGGATAAACCAGCTGAAGAATTCAAGCTGCCTCCTGCTTTCATAAAGAGGAAGATTCATGAGGTTCGTACGTTAGACTTCCCCTACTTTGATCAAGATGGTTTCACCTTTCAAAACCATCTACGATTTCACGGGTTGGAAGAGTTCCTATCCTGCTCCCTCGACTCATATCCAAATTTGATTCGAGCTTTCTATTCTACATTCAAGATGATAGATACAGGTTTCAAAGCAACAGTTCTCGAACCTATCGGGACTGCCTTATCCTGGAAACTCAGTGGACGGCAGCTCCGAAGCCGACGCAGCTGATGAAGGCTGGGAAGCTTCCCTTGAGAGGCAAACTGCAGTACAAGACCTGATGGGTTTGTTGAGTCTGTTTCACTATCGATCGGCCAGATGAAGGTTCAACAAAGGATGCTGATGTATGCTCTCACACGGATGCTTGTCCCAAGGTCCGGAAATCACGATGTTGTCCAAAGGTTGGACATCACTCTGCTGTGGGGTCTGTGCAAAGAGCCCAAGATGAGCTGGGCATGGATTGTCCTTAGACATATGTTGGAAGCTGCACAAGGAAAGCTTGTGCTTCCATACCCCCAGCTGATCACGAAGATTCTTGAGCACATCAAGGTGTCATTCAAGAATGAAGAATCGTCCAAGACCGTTCATACATTTGATGAATCCATTGTGAACCAAATACAGTTGCAAAGGGTGAACGACTTTTGGAAGTGACCTCAGACCAATGCTGAACAAACTTAGCAAAACACTAGACCAGCAGCTGTTGAGCCAGTTGCAGCAGGTTCTGAAGTCCTTGCCAAACTGCTGGAATTCATGGCAGCGCAGGCATCTCACAGTGCCATGGTGGAGGCGTCAAATGCAAGAATGGAGGCTGCAATGCAAAAGCTTCAATCTGACTTGAACCTGGTTGCACAAGATGTGGCAGCAATCTAGGAACATCTAGGCATTAAATTGTCTTTCAGTGATGTTGTTGAGATTGGGAGACAAGCAACTGAAGAACCACTTCCGACGTAATTAGATAGTGTTGAACCTCATGTTGAGGAGACACCTGCTGAGGGTAATATAGCGGTCTCAGCCTCTTCCCTAGATAATAATGAGGGACAACCAAATCTAGATGTTTAGGATTTTAGATTCTTAGTTGTATTGTGCTGTTTTGTTTTTTCTGTGTAATGATCTAGTTGTATGTATCATTTTGTGGATGAATATAAAAAGCTGAATTTATGATCAAGTTATTTGTTCCATTTTGATGATCTCTCTTATGTGCCATAATTTGTTTTTTTTGTTGCTCTGATACAACCTTGTTTTAAAACTGCATTTGTTACTAATCTGTTCTATATTGATGTATAGTGATCACCAGTATTCAGTTTTGCTACGAACATAGGGGGAGAAAACTTCTGCAGATTCTCCCTTTGAAGATTCTCTCCTTTTACTCCTTTTTGGATTAACTGACAAAGGGGGAGAAAATTTATAACTTGTTATCTGATTTTAGTGCAAATGTGCTATGATATAATCTGATATCTGCTCTGATACTGCTTCTGCTACACAACTAATATTTGCTCAATATTTGCTCTGATAGGTCTGATATTAGTTGATACTTTTTAATATTTTCATATAGCTCTGATATTGGGGTTGATGCTTTCTTACTCTGATACTCTGCTATGTTTGATTAGTTTGAATTGCTTTGCTCTGATTCTGACAAACTGATCCTATACTCTTGCACTACTGCAAAATGCTGACACAATTTTTTTTTATGTTATCAAATGCTCTGATATGATCTGATACTGTTATGGCATTGATAATACATGATATATGTCAGATATGTCTCGTTGTATAGCTCTAACCCAAAATGAACAGCACGACTGCTCAAATTTAGGGGGAACTTCTTTTTTTGTATATATTATGTCATTCCTTGAAATGTTTCTCAAGTTAAAAATTGTATGTTTGTCACTTAATCAAAAAGGGGGAGATTGTTAGACATAAGTCCATTTTTTATATTATTGACAAACATACATCATGTGACAAATCTAACATTTCAAACTGAGTAAAATTTCAGGAACCACAACTCAACCCTACAAACTTGAGACAATTGCTTGGAACTCAAGGAATCAACAAAAGTTGGAAAATTGACTTAGCAAATCTATTGGCATAATCGATTTTGTAATAGGGTTGTTTCAAATTGTAAATTCTGTGATTAGGAAATCGATTAGACAAATCGATTTGCACAATTATTGAAATTAAAGTGTGCAAGTCAGTTGCATGCCGTTTTGCAGGCTAATTGATTTGACCAATTGATTGTTCCAATCACAAGTTTATTTTGATTGTTCAAATTGATTGACACAAGCGATTGTGAGAGTTACAGAGCCAAGCCAATTATTGACAAATTGATTAGGCAAATCGATTTCATAAAATAAGTTTGAAAATAAACTTTGCCTGAGACAAGCACAATCGATTGGCACAATCCATTGAACTATTTCTTAAGTAACAAGTTTGGCACCAATCGATTTGGTAAATCGATTGGATGAACCAACTGATAAATTGTTCTTCAGAAAAAAGTTCATAATCGATTAGGCACATCGATTAACATGATTTAAGCTAACTCCCTGTGATATGGCCAAATCGATTAGGAAAATCGATTTGTTGAAAACCATTGAGTCCCTGTGACCAGTGAAATCGATTGGTACAATCGATTGGAACAAAAGTTTTAGTAACAGAGAAGACTTAGCAAATGGCCTAATCGATTATGTAAATGTTTGAATCGACTGAGTAAATCGATTGTTTTGATCTCGTTGTTGGAACAAAACATCATAAATCGATTATGCAAATCGATTCAAATATGAACTGCTTTTCAATTCTGAAGAATGCTTTAAAATAATCGTTTAGGTAAATCGATTAGTTTATGCAGTTTCAAGATTCAAGAAATACAAGATTCGCGAAATCGATTAGTATGCTTTATAACTTTAATGAATCGATTGGGAAAATTGATTCATGTGTTGTTTTTTTTGAATCTATATAAACTGTTTTCAAGCTCTTCTTCTCATAATAACAAAAACAATTACAATAACCATAATAACAACCAATGCACATTGACATTGATAGAACTTTCTGATATCACTTTCTCACATTGAAATAACATTGAACATTGCTTTTTCAGACTTGAACATTCATCATTCATGATCAACAAAGACCGAAAAAGATTGCAAAGAGAAAGAACTTTTGAGAAGAAGACAGCAATCGAAATTTCTGTATTTTTTTCTGTTTTAGAATTTCTGTAAACAAATTCTGTAATCAAATAACATTGAGAAATCCAGTTTGACGCTGGTGGTGATCTTCTGTGTTGAGGGACTTCATCAACAAGACACTGTACTGAAATCTTGGAAGAGTTTATGGGATTTAAACTCTGGGATTCAGGGAGATAAGAATAGAATAGGAAGAGTGGTTTAAGATTGATAGGCGAGGAGCTGGAACATCTGTAAACCGACTCTGCGAGATTCTATTGAGAAGGCTAAGATCGGGTTTGATCTTAGGACTGGATGTAGGCTACCTAACAGGTGGCTGAACCAGTATAAAAATCACTGTGTACATTTTCCTTCCCTTATCTCTCTTATTTCTGCATTGCCTGTATGATTAATTGTGAATGCATGAAATAATTGAATTCTGCAATATTTGATTTTACATGAATAGTTATTATTAGCATGCTTGTATATGAATCTTTATGTTGAATCATAACGTGTATCTACTGCATTCTATTAGCCAACTAGCGTTCTTGTTTATCTTACTGTAGGATTGATCTTTTTGGGACCTTGTTATATCTTTTGTTTGATAAATTTTCAATTTAGTAAACTGTTTAGCATATTGTAGGAATAGGCATTATTCTTTACAATTTTATGTTAAATCTGAGGCCATACCCACTATCAAAGAAAAGCTCTATATGGCTTGAAGCAATCCCCTCAAGCATGGTACAATAGGATTGATTACTACTTCATCGGTCGAGGATTTAGGAGGAGTAATAGCAAACCAATAGTATACATCAAGGCCCAAGTTCAACATGATACTTTCATGGTCTCTTTATATGTAGATGATCTTATCTACACTACGAACAACAGAAACATGATAATGTAATTCAAAGAAAACACGATGAAAACTTTGTTGTTGAATTACTTATGCTGCATAGAAGTAAAACAACATGAAGAAGGAATATTTATATGTCAAAAGGAATACATTGAAGCACTGATGAAGAAATTCAAGATGAAAGATTGGAAGTCATTCACTACTCCACTTATGACAAATGAGAAACTGCAAAAGGATAATGGAATCCTGGAAGTTGATGCATCACGCTATAGAAGGTTTGATAGGAAGTTTGCTATATCTTACCGCTATGCGACCAGGTATAATGTATGCTACAAGTCTAATATCAAGGTTCATGCAAATTCCAAGTCAAATTTACTTTGAAGTAGGAAAAAGAATTTTAAGATACTTGCAAAACCCAAATGAGTTTGGAATATGGTATAAAACCATGACCAACTCAAAGTTTCTTGGTTACACCGACATTGATTTGGCAGGCTCGATAGATGACATATAATAATAATAATAATAATAATAATAATAATAAATAATAATAATAATAATAATAATTAATGGATTAACTTGCATTTACACATTAGACTATGTGTGAAATTCATATCGGTAGTATTTTTAAAAATTACACTAATTATAAAAACTAAGAATGAAATTATTATTCATAGAAATAACTTTTGTCACTTATTATTTGAATTATGATAAGTATTTTTAATAGATTCATGTCTATCTGAAATCAAATAAAAGTTGGCTTGTGGAGTGACACATTTTCTCAAATTTCTCAAAAAGAAACTACAACCTTCTGTCATTCCTCATAACGACATGGAAGGATATCTAAAAACAATCGATCATATGATGCTTTAGGAAGTAATATACTCATTCACATTTAGTTGCACTTTTTAATGATATTGTTTTTTTTATACCTCTTAATATTTACTTAAGCCTATTTTTAACATATCTATTTCGTTGGAGATCGTAACTCGGGTTCTAACACGAGGTTTTCCGAACAAGAGATGAACACATGGATTGTATGTATATATCTATCTGCATTGTTATCATATTGTCGAAAAACATTATACAGATAGACGAGCACTTCAGTTCGACTTTCATCAACAAATTCTGCAACTACCAGATGACATGACAATCTACCACGAGGTCAGCATGAGGCGTGTCATTGATGATAATTAGAATTGAGTTTGAAAAAATGACATTAAACATTGGAATGAACGTAATATTAAACATTGCAAGGTCAATTCGTATAAGGTATTTTATGCCCAGTGGCAAATCTTGCACAAAATATTTGGGGGAGCCGGGGAGCGACAAATATTAACTGAAATATTATAATTGAAATTTTTAAAAGTCAACTTTTTTTAAAGTATCACACAATTCATACATAGTAGACAAGTTAAAAAAAAATTAGAATTTCAATTTTCACAAGTCACACAATTTACACAAATCACATCATTCACACAATTCAATCAAATAAAATATATCCATTTTATAATTATCATCTTTATAAAAAAATTCTTCTTGAAAAAATGCATCAATTTTTGTATGTTTAAATATTGTGTCACTCCTACCAAAATACACATATTAGTTAAAACATTTCACAATTAAAAAATAGTTAATAGTTAACAGTTGAGTTGGTGATTAAGGTGTTATAGTTTGTTGATTCGTTAGTTTATCTTTTTATATCACATCGTTTATATATATCGAGATGTTGTTGTATTAATTTTATTATATTTTAGTATTATAAATTCAAATGGAGAGTAGAAAACAAATATAAAAGAGATACATAAGTGGAGAAGAGAGGCGAAAATTACTCAAAATTATGGATATTTTTATAATTTATCATATTATTTTGTTAATATACTCTAGTTATTATATATATATATAGAGAGAGAGAGAAATTAAGAAATATAGGGGTGCCGTGGCACCTGCCCGCTCCTAAGAAGATCCGCCACTGTTTATGACACAGTAAAAAAATATAGGAACTAATTTAGACATCACACCAAATTATATATGTATATGTGGAATAATATATGTGTGATCCACGTTTGCTGTAACACCCCGATTTTCAAAGCGAGGGTGTATTTTTTTTTCGAAAGAAATTAAAATGAAACAAAGAATAATTAAATAAAATACCTTTGAATAATCATATAAGTCAATATAATTGATACGCAACGGAATAGTTTTTGAAATATGAGTCCAAAGTATATACGCAACAGCCAGTGATACATGGAATCCATTAACATCAGATGTCATGCTGACAATATTAGTAAAGATACAATCTTCCAATTTAAAATAAACACAATCCAAAATAAAGACATTTGTTCCCTCTATGTCAACCTAATTTGATCATTCTACCAAAAAACTATACACCCTGAGTGATCTCCACGCGCCCCGTAAGATCCTCCTAACATAGCTCCAGTCAAGCATTCCCATCTACATTCCCATCCATAGGGTACGAACTGGTAGGATTGTCCTGGCTCTCATCTGAGGGCAAAGCCCAGATTTCCACAATAGTTGTAAAGGGTCACCAACCGAAATTAACAGTTAACACATAACATTTAAGTTTTTAAATGCACAAATAACCTTTCCACTTAGCATGCACCTTAAAAGGGTTTTCCATATGCTAAAAGTTCATATAATGCTTACCAAATGAAAATGAAATCAAAATAAGTCTCAAATCAATCAAGTAATAAACAACGGGCCAATCCATTGATGAACCAATTGAGCAATCGATTATCTAACTCAAAATAAGAATTTCTACTAAGCCAATCGATTGGGAAATTGATTTGGATGAAGGGTTTTAGTGAAAACTGAACTCTGGGCTTAATTCAATCGATTGGGAAATCGATTGAATGAATAACTGAGTCCCTGTATTAAAGCCAATTGATTTCCAAATCGATTTTTTCAAAATGGCTGAGCTCCTGTATGGCCAAATCGATTGGCAAATCAATTTTGTCAAAATGGCTGAGTTCCTGTGATGAATCCAATCGATTGCCAAATCGATTTTGAGGAATAGCTTTTAAAAGAATCTATTTCCCTGTATGTTTTTCTTAAAATACATAAACTAACTCAATCACATTCACACACAACTCCAAAACATAACACTTAGCAATTTCCACACAATCACCACGACAACCTGAGTTTCGAAATAGTTTTACAATCAATTACACTTACACACGATTCGTTCCAAAACATAGCACTTAGTAATATCATCACAATCACAATGACATCTCAAGTTCAAACACTCAATCATACACTTGAGTCAAACACGACTCGAGTGTCAAGCACCCTAATTCAATGCGTATATGCCAAGATGCATGGACTCGGAATTCCAAACCAAAACCCTCCTCGAAGGGTCGTAAATCATAATTGTACCGCCTATTGCAGGCCAAAGTACCAATTACCGAGGTGCCACCTGTCACGGGTCAGCACGATTTACTAAAAAGAGTAAATCGCAAACATACCACCTATCACGGGTCAGTACTGTTTACCGAGGTGCCACCTATCACGGGTCAACACGATTTACTAAAAGAAAAAGTGTAAATCTTAAATGTACCGCCTATCACAGGCCAAAGTACTATTTACCGAGGTGCCACCTATCACGGGTCAGCACTATTTACCAAGGTGCCACCTATCACGGGTTAGCTTTAACGTGCGATTACGGTACCGCGTGTAAATCCGGTAAAATCTCCGCTCACAACATCGCTTCCAAAGTTGGTTCCCTAGCACCGTAGCATGGTAGTGAGCAACTTTCCCTTCTATCTCTTCGCGAAATGAAGCTTAGATCTAGATGAAACGGGGAGGTTTGTGTTTGACGATTTTGAAATCCCTAATACCGTTTTTCTTCGTTTTTGAAACAACGAGGAAGTATGAAGCTGAGAAATCCTTGCTTCCTTACCCACTAAGCCTTGGGTTTCTTTTCTTGAACAAAAGGAAGCAGCGAAAATGAAGATGGAAAAAAAAGGGGGAAGTCACGCGAGGCAGAGGAAGAAGATGGATTTTGTTTTCTTTCTTTCCTTTCTTTTTCTTTTCTTCCTTTTTCCTTCCTTTATATTTCTTTTCTTTCTATCTCCTCCTCTTTTCCTTCCACCAAAACATATATATATATATATATATATATATATATTAATCACTTTTAACAAATATCTCAAAATATCAAGATATTTATTAAAATTATCATTTCACATTAAATTCTTCGTAAAGGATTCACCACAGTTAATTTAATTTATTTATCGACAAGTAATTTTAATCGGCCATCAAAATATCCTTTTGGTCATATAAACTCCAAAATATTAATAACTTTGGCTAAAAAGCCTCCGAGTTCAATACCAAAAATATACTAAAATACATAAAGTATACTTTCAAATTACGGGTCTACATTACTACCCCCCTAAAATTAGTTTCGTCCTCAAAACTATGCGTCAATAAATAACTATGGGTGTTGTTCTCTCATCTTGCTCTCCAGTTCTCAAGTTGCATCTCTAGTAATTGGGTTCCAAATCACCTTGACCAACGGAACATCCTTGGTCTTCAATCGCTTAATCTTCCTGTCATCAATTCTCACAGGTGGTACATCGAATGACAAGTTATCCTTTAGCTGGATTGTGTCTGGTTCGATCACATGAGATGGATCTGCAAGATATTGATAGTTGATATGACCTCTGTTGGACAGAAAATTATGCAGAATAATGCCTATTCTAACAATATGCGCAGCAGTTTAATAAATTCAAAATTTACTAAACAAAAGATTAAACAAGGTCCCAAAACGATCAATCCTAAAGAAAATCAACAATAACAATTATTGTTAAAATGAAGAGTGCAACATATACGTTTATCATTCAAGATATTGATTCACATACAAACATGCTGTGGCAACCTTTCATGTAATATCAAGATACGCAGAAATTCATTTACGCATACAATCAATATCTTTCATGTAATCAATGTAGAAATTTAAAGAGATAAGGGAAAGAAAAATGTACGCAGATTTTTATACTGGTTCAGCCACCTGTAAGGTAGTCTACATCCAGTCCTAAGATCAACTGTGATCTTAGCCTTTCCAATAGAACTTCTTAGAATCAGTTTATAGATTTTACACAGCGCCTCGCCTCAATCTTAAACTATTCTCCCTGTTCTATCTTTTCCTCCCTGAATCCCAGAGTTTAAATCCCATAAACTCTTCCAAGATATCAGTCAAGCGTCTTCTTGATGAGCACCCTTAATCACAGAAGATCACCACCAGTTTAAGACTGGATTTCACAACCACTGTATCCCAGAGTTTATATCCAAACCCTTACAAGATAACAGCAAAGTTTCTTCTTGATGAGACCTCTCAATCACAGAAGATAACTACCAGTTAAGACTGGATTTCACAAAGTTTGTATGATTACAGAAATTGTTTACAGATATTCCAAAATAGAAGATGTACAAAAGTTCTTCAGTTGTCTTCTTCTCGAATGTACTTTCTCCAGCAATCTATTTCAGTCTTTGTTGAATACAAAAGATGAATGTTTATGACTGAAAAAGTAATGTACAAAAGTTATTTCACAGTGAGAAATTGTATTACAAAGTTGTGACCAAGTTGTGTATGTTTCACGAGATATCAATATTATATGAAGAAGAACTAGTTAACAGTTTATATAGATTCAGAAAAACAATGCATGAATTGCTTTGCCCAATCGATTCATTAAAGTTAAAAAGCTTGCTAATCGATTTACCCAATCGATTTCCCGAATCTTGTTTTTCTTGAATCTTGAAACTGCTTCAACTAATCGATTTACCCAATCGATTATTTTAAGGCATTCTCCAGAATTTAAAGCAGTTCATATTTGAATCGATTTGCATAATCGATTGGTGATGTTTTGTTCCAACAACGAGATCAAAACAATCGACTTACTCAGTCGATTCAAACACTTACATAATCGATTTGGCTAAGGACTAAGTCTTCTTTGTTTGTTAAAACCTTTGTGCTAATCGATGTGCTCAATCGATTTCACTAATTACAGAGAGAGCTTAAATCATTTAATCGATGTGCCTAATAGATTATGGACTTATGTCTGAAGAACAATTTTAATAGTTTGTTTCATTCAATCGATTTACCAAATCGATTGATGCCAAACTTATTACAAAAGAAAATGTATCAATGGAATGTGCTAATCGATTGTATATGTCACAGACCAAATTCATTTCAAAACTTATTTTGTTAAATCGATTGGCCTAATCGATTTATTAATTAATGGTTTGGCTCTGTGACATTCACAATTGATTGTGTCAATCGATGTAGACAAACAAAATAAAGTTGTGATTGGATCAATCGATTTTCCAAATCGATTAGCTTGCAAGGCATGCCACTGACTTGCACAATTTAATTTCAGTAAATGTACCAATCGATTTGTCTAATCGATGTAAGCAATCAGTTCAGTCTTTGTGATTTAAACAATCGATTTGCCTAATCGATTTAAGGCTAAGTGGCTCTCTGACTTGCACAATTTATTTTCTAATAAATGTATCAATCGATTTGCCTAATCGATTGATAACCTACTTGATTTTCAGAAACTGTGCAAATCGATTTTGCCAATGGATTGTTTAATCCCAGACTGCATAATTTTATTCAACCATATTACAAAATCGATTTGTCCAATCGATTTGCTCAGTGAATCTTCCAACTTTGTTGATTCCTTGAGTTCCAAGCTATTGTCTCAAGTTTGTAGGGTTGAGTTGTTGTTCCTGAAATTTTACTCAGTTCAAAATGTTAGATTTATCACATGATGTATGTTTGTCAATAATATAAAAAAAAACTTATGTCTAACAATCTCCCATTTTTGATTAAGTGACAAACATGCAATTTTAACTTGAGAAACATATCAAGGAATGACATATTAATTAAAAACAAGAAGCTCCCCCTAAATTTGAGCAGTCATGCTGTTTAGGGTCAGAGCCGTATAACAAAACAGATTGTACCAGAGCATTTGATAAGACAAAAAAAATTAAAAAATAGATCTGACATATAACATAGCAGATTTCAGTAGCACAATGATATCAAATCACAATGGTATCAGATCAGTTTATCAAAACATAATTTGTTTATCAAATCAGTGCAACTGATAAATCAGAGCAAAGCAAATCAAATTGATAGTTGTATCAGAGTAAGTAACACTGTGCTAATCAACGGATAAATCAGAGCAGATATTAGTGAGCATGTAAAGTATCAAAAGATATGGGTTGTGTAGCAGAAGCACAGAAGTATCAAGTATCAGAGCAACCAATATCAGAACTCATCAGACATATCACCAATATACTAATATCAGACATATCTTATCACAATGGTGCAATACGTATCAGATCAATCTGCAACCAATCAGAGTCAATAGGTAACACAAGTTAAACACAAGTATCAATCTGCAACCAATCAGAGTCAATAAGTAACACAAGTTATAAATTTTCTCCCCCTTTGTCAGTTAATCCAAAAAGGTGAGAATGATGAAATGAGAAGCTATCTGCAGAAGTTTTCTCCCCCTGTGTTCGTAACAACATTGAATACTCATAGTGATTGCGTTAGATAAAAAATGTTGAAACAGTTTGAAAACAGATTATAATGCAGATTACAACAGATCATGCATCAATATAGATCAACTAATATAATCATAAAAATAGTCTTTCATATATATATTCATAAAAAAAATAGTACATATGAAATGATCATTACACAGATAGAAGCAAAAGCAGTACAAAACAACAAAGAAACTAAAAACGTAAACATCTAGAATTGGCTGTTCCTCATTATTATCTAAGGAAGAGGCTAAGACCACTGTATTATCCTCAGCAGGTGTCTCCTTAACATGAGGTTCAACGTCATCTACTTGCGTAGGAATTGGTTCTTCGGCGACTTCTCTGCCAATCTCAGCAACATCACTAAAAGACAATTTTATGCCTAGATGTTCCTGGATTGCTGCCACATCTTGTGCAACCAGGTTCAAATCCGACTGAAGCTTTTGGATAGCAGCATCCATTCATGCAGTTGACGCATCCATCTTGGCGTCGTGGGCTGCCAAAAACTCCATCAGTTTGGTGAAGACATCAGCAGATGCTGCAACAGGCTCAGCAGCTGGTCCATAGTTCTGTTGAACTTGCTCAGCATTCGTCTGTGGTCTTTTCCAAACACCATCCACCCTCCGCAGTTGCATCTGGTTCACAATTGACTCACCAAATGACAGGGTGGTCTTGGACACTTCTTCATTCTTGAAAGACACTTTGAAGTGCTCCAAGATCTTTGTAATCAGCTGGGGGTACGGAAGCAACAACTTTCCCTGTGTTGCTTCCAACATGTGTATAAGGACTATCCAAGCCCAGCTCATCTTGAGCTCTTTGCACAGTTCCCATAGCAGCGTGATATCTAATCTTTGAACAACTGCATGATTTCTGGAACGCGGAACAAGCATCCGGGTGAGCGCGTACATCAGCATTCGTTGCTGAACCTTCATCTGGCCGATTGGAAGTGAAACAGATTCCACAAACCCCTCGACCATCAGGTCTTGCACAACTGTTTGCCTCTCTAGTGACGCTTCCCATCCTTCGTCAGCAGCATCTGCCTCAGAGCTTCCGTCAACCGAGTTTCCATGATAAGGCAGTCCCGATAACGTCGAGAACTCTTCAAAAGTCATGGAAATCTTCGTTCCTTTGACTATAGCTTTGAATCCGGTTTCCGTCATCTTGAATGTCGCATAGAAAGAGCGGATCAAGTTTGGATAAGTGTCGAGATTGTTGGATAAAAATTCTTCTAGACCATGAAAGCGAAGATGTTCTTGGAAAGTGAAGCCGTATTGATCGAAGTAAGGAAAATCCAAAGTACGAGCTTCATGAATCTTCCTTTTGATGAAGGCAGGTGAAATTTTGAACTGTTCCACTGGTTTATCCTTTGAAGTTGTTGCCTTCTTTTGTGGTGTGGAAGAGGAAGTCTTCTTCTTCTTCTTCTGAGTTAAATCTTTCATTGCATCAGCAAGCAGTTTTTCCGACGGCGGTTCCTTCCTTTTCTTGGTTTTGCCATGGTCTACTGCAATCCCCTTCCCTTTATCCTTTGCCACGATTTTGTGTGTTGGCACCGGAACGCGTTTGGACAGGGTAGGAGGTGGTGAAGGTGTTCTCCCACTGGATGAAGATGAAGGAGAAGGAGTGTGAGGTGAGGTTGTTTTAACTCTTGCCATAGCAATCAGTTTGGAAGCAAAAACAAAGTATTGAAAGAATCAGAGAAGGAGTGTTAGTGTGGATTGAAAGTAGAGAAACAGAGGAGATTTGAGTGAGTATGCAGCCAGTTGAACGCAAAATCGATTTTAGGTTTAGAACACAGGTGATTTGAATCGATTGTAATTGTTTCTTTTATACATACATCCTTGTCAATCGATTACTGCAATCTGGTGACTATAACGGCTAGTAAAAAAAGTGCAACGGTCAAATTTCCAATCGCTTTCCCACATCGATTTCAGTAGTTACTCAATCGATTTCCCTAATCGATTTCGTATCAGTTCAACAACTTTCGTATCAGTCCAGAATTAAATCCATCTCAGAATTGATTTCCCAAATCGATTCACTAACGTTCAGATTTCAAATAACTTCCAACCATCGATTACCCTAATCGATTTCGAGGTTGAGTCTGGAAGACATTTCAAAACTTTGAAGTCAGGGGCTAAAGTAATCGATTTCCCTAATCGATTCTTTAAAAAGTACCAAGTGGTCAAAGCATTTGGCTTACTGGGAATAAAAACAATCGATTTACCGAATCAATTTTCGTGATTCTATTTTGAACAAATAGACATTGTATGGCATAAATCGATTTGTCACATCGATTTCATAAAGCCATTTATCGGTGTATCCACAGGATAATCGATTTATTCAATCAATTTAACATAGATATTAGATCTCACCAGGATCTATGAGTCTATGAGCTACTATCTTATGCCACAATCAGTTCATATTAGCCATGAATAATAAACAGCAAACAGCACAAGAGCATAAGGCATAAAAACTATCATGCATATGTTATTGACATTATAACCTGTCAGTTTAATGCCTTTAGTCATAGTGCTCAAGTATACAAGACAGACATGTAAAAATTTACCTGAAACCTTTATCATACCGCTATCTAATACTTAGAAAATTTCCATTCAAACCTTTTACGTATACATCATACTTTGTTTAACCAGAACTTTCAATTTGAGAGACAATAATCTTGATTTGTCTCCTGTCCTATGCTTGGAACATCCATTCTAGAGATACCATGATTGGGTCTTGGATGTCAAGCATACCTGCAAAATAAAGTTTAAGTTTTGGTTCTAGGTACCCAATTCACATTGGGTCCTGGGGGGTTAGTTTCAACTAGTTGTGTCTTTGCTACCCAAATTTGCTTCCATCCTATGTTGGCTAGTCTTTTAAATTTACAATTAGACACAAAGTGTTCCTTTCTACAACAGAAATTACAAGAGCCAGCAAAGGATGAATGTGATTTTGGCTTAGTAAAGATGTCATACATATTCATTGATCTAACAGATTTCTGATTATGTTTGACAGTTTTGGTTTGCATATAACCAATTCCACATCTAGCCTTATTCTTTTGAGTATGCATATTTAAGTTAAATCCCAGTCCAGATTTTCCATGCACATGCCTCTGGTTGCTAAGAATGACATTCAGTTTATTTTTGCTACAAGTAAAATTCACTAAATCAGATTTCAATGATCAACATTCTTTTCAAGCTCAATGCATCTTGCAGATTTATCATGCGAATCCTTTTTCAGTTGTTCATACAAGTCTTCAATCTTCCTATGATCATTTTTCATTTGTTCATGCATCATACATTGTTGTTCAAGCATTTTCTTAGTACTAACTAACTGCCTAATAGATTTAACATATTCATCTTGCAGTTCAGTAAATGCATCTTGCAGTTCATCAAAGGAAGGGTTATATTGAGAACTTACTTCATTTTCTGATTCAGAATTTGTGTGTGCCATAAGGCACAGATTTTCTTTTTCTTCATCAGAAGATGAGGAGGATTCAGATGACTCATCATCACTCCAGGCTATGTAGGCCTTTCTGGTTTTAGAATGTGGTTTATTGCCTTTGTTCTTGGCAGTCCTGTTCTTGTTTTGCAACTTGTAACAATCAGACTTTGTATGGTCTGTTTTCCCACACTCATAACATGTGATTGTCTTGTTGTCATTTGTCTTAGAACTTGAAGGCTTTCTGACCTGGGTGTCTTTCTTTTTCAGAAACTTCTTAAACTTCTTGACAAGTGTACCCAATTCAAATTCTTCATCAGTTTTATTGCTTGACTCCTCTGAGCAGCTTTCTTGTTCAGATTTAGATTGGTGTGTCTGGACTTTCAGAGACAGTCCTTTCCTTTTCCTGTCAATCTGCTCAGATTCGTTGAGTCTTTGGAATTCCATTTCATGCTCCCTCAATTTTCCAAACAAAGTGGCTATAGACATGCTTCCTAGATCCTTTGATTCAGCAATGGTTGTGATTTTTGGTTGCCATTCTCTAGTAAGGCAACGCATAACTTTGCTGATTTGTTGGTCGTTGTCGATTTCCTTGCCTAATGCATTCAAATTGTTGACAACGTGTGTAAATCTGGTTTGCATGTCGTTAATTGATTCCTCTTTCTTCATACTAAACAACTCGTATTCATGCATCAAGGTGTTCACACGTGCTCTTTTCACATCAGTGGCTCCTTCATGTGTTTGTTGAAGGGTGTCCCACATTTCCTTTGTTGTCTTGCAATTAGAGACCCTGAAAAATTCATCAGTTGAAAGTGCAGAAGTAACAATATTCTTAGCCTTAGCATTGTAACCTACCTTCTTCTTATTATCCTCAGACCAGTCAGCCTTGGGCTTAGGAATGAAAGAATTATCGGTTCCTGCAATTTTCGGCACAAATGGTCCTTCTAAAACAGCATCTAAAATGTCTACACTAGCAGCCTCTAAGAAAATCAACATCCTATGTTTCCAGTACATATATGCGGCCCCGTTAAAGGCAGGGGGCCTAGCTATAGAAGCACCCTCTCCTAGAAATTCAGAGGTCATGTTTTTTTGATGAGAATTACTCTAACAAAAATAGGCTCTTGATGCCAATTGATAGTTGATATGACCTCTGATGGACAGAAAATTATGCAGAATAATGCCTATTCTAACAAAAATTAAAACTTTAGACATAAGAGATATATTTTCTATTCAAGTAAGGTTTAGAAAGAAACATCCCTTTTTTTTTTAATTGTATTTCAATAAAATAATAATAATAATAATATTAATAATTTTTTTTCTTTCTCTTTCTCAATTAGTAGACATTTTATCATTAGTACTATTGTAAATCACTGAAGAGTTCTTAAACTCTAAAACTCTAACATCGAGTTAAACTCTAATGAGTTCATAATATCATAATCAGAAAATCAATCACTTCAAATAATTATTCCAACACCCTCACGATTCAATATTCATACCAGCCCCCTAAACCAAGATAACAATAACTCTCTTCAATTTTCTTAAAAACAAGAGATAGTAAAACATACTGTAAATTTTAATTTAATCATCATGTAATGACACTAAAGACAATGCCTATCAGTCAATAACTAGTATCATATCAATTAAATTCATCATTTCAAACATACTGCTGCCCATTAATAGAAAAAATTATTTCTAACTATTCATTCTAACAAAGAGCAAAAAAAAAAATATTATTAACACAAATCCAATCAAAAGCTAATTAACTCAATCATGTCAACATTTCAAATTAACTTAAATTTTAAGAAATAATTTCCTATTATATTTTATTACTTAAATAAGAATTTAGAATCCACAACACAACACAATTAGAGTAAGAAGATAGTAAATAGTTAATTATTAACTTCAAAGATATGTACAATAATACAAAAGCATACATCACATAACACAATAATATAACAAATAAAACATGATAGTGAAAATAATTAATAATCATAATCAATCAATAATTAATATTATCTCCATTAAATTAATAATTTTAAATATATAACTAGACAATAAAAATTATTTCTACCTATCCACTATAACAACAGAGCAAATAATCCAAGTTAGAAACGCAAACCACAAGTCTAATCAAAAGGTAATTAATTTGGTTATGTCAACAATTAAACTTCACTCGAATTTTAACAAATAATTTCATTGTTTATTTAGTCACTTAATTAGAAACTTATAATCACAACACAATTAGAGTAAGCAAAAAGTGTATAGTTCATTAGTAACTTCAAATATATGTATAATTATACAAAAGCATATACCACATGACAATAACACAATAATATAAAAGCAGAAAAACATGATAGTAAAAATAATTAATACACAAGAAAACACAATTGACACGACTGACATTTGACTCCCATTGAACCGACACTAAACCCACCCGGCCTGATTGGACAGACCTGCTCTGATACCACTAATGTGACACCCTAAATCCCAAAATAACATTTGTAATAATATATACTAAATTATTTAAAGAAAACTTGCAGCGGATAAAGAAATTTGTTAAAGAGAATAAAAATTTAATATCTAATTTAGGATATCACGTTTCTCAAAAATAAAAATAAAAACACTTTATACTTATTTTGTCAATTAAAATAGTGCAATCTCGATAAGCTTGATTTAAGTATAATTACTTGATTTAATTCTAAAAACTTACTAGTACTTCTAAGGTTTTCATACACAATTCAAATCAAATTAAATAAGTAAAATACAAGTTAAAACCCTTATTCCCGGTATCACCTATCAGAGCGGGGTTCCTCCCAAACTTGAACTTCAAGACTCATTAACCTGTAATAACTGCGATTTCGCAAACGCAGGGCCCAGCCAGTCAAACACAAACAACGAAGGAGGTGAGTTTTGAAATCATGTTAATAGTATAATATGAGTAAGAAGAACACGCAAACAATCATAATAGAACCGTATCATAATCACTTTATGATATATCAAAATATTTAATTAAATAGTATCATACTATAACATCAATCACTCAAGTAAAATAATCATCTCATTATAATATGCATCAAATCATCTAATTATTATTACCTTTGAAACACATCAATCACAACAAAACTATCACAAGAAAATGCAATGCTATGCATGAGCTTAGACTCTACTTCGCAATGTGGTACCATTCTAACTCTGAAGTACTTGGTTAGGAGGCCATGATACTATGCCACCATCCCGGTGGACGGACAATTCAAATTGGCCCTGTCCTCATAGATCCCCTCAACTCAAAACCCGAGACACATATACGTGACAGTCGAGGTAAACGTGTGTTTCATGGTAGCTCCCGACATTTGGAGTGCTACCTCCAAGTCACCTAGGAATTCCCCACCGGAATACCTCCAAGGTCTAACAATCTTGCCTTAAGGCTCGACAGCAGACCGCCACGATCAGGCTCATTCAGTTGTACTTCCCCAGAATCACTAGGCTTGTCAGGCCCTACCTATATGATGACAAAATAATCTCCACTTCAAACATTCACAATATTTATTTTCTCCCCCCGTTAGCTTAGACTACTCCCTTAAGAGCATCGTATTTAAGAATCATCACTATCTCATCAAGTATGGGGTACTTCAATATTTTCATCACAATTTTATAATATCATTAATCATAAATAATCATGATCAATATATAAGCTCATCACAATTTTATAACATCACTATCATCAATCAAAAATCATCATCATCATCACATAAGCATATATCAAACCATGCATCCATATTTCATAATCACATCACAATAATAACACATAATAACAAATAATCACATCACAATAATAACAAATAATAATCATCCATATTTCATTATCATCACGTAAGCAAACATGTACACATAATTTCATTCAACATCCAACTTCACAATAATAACAAATATCAACTACCACACAAGTATAGAAAATTAAATCAATCAACACCTTATAAAAATTTCTATTTCACATTTTAATCTCACAATTCTCATATTTCAAATTAATCAATTTATCTCTCAAAGGGCTACTGCCGTACGTAGCAAGCCCCGGATGAATCGTTGGGAAATACGGTTTTCCCGTTCATCTCACAATATATTATACTCATGAATTCAAACGCTCTCTCACCCCTTACCTTATTTCGAAGCTTTCAGACACGAGTACAATTCCACGAGCAACAATATTTGTTCTTTGACTTTTTGTCCTTCAATCGATCTAACTCGACAATTTATGGGTAAACATCAAAAATAAATTATGAGAAAATAGTCTAAAAACTGATTTCGAAATTCGGTCAAGGAAAATTACCATAAATCAGAAAACCAATCAATGGATAATATAGCCACTTTTCACACGGTCGTTTTGGCGTTGGTTTCACTCAAATCGGACTTACGGTGAAGAAGAACGGTGCAAAATAAGGATTTCTGTAAACGGAGAAATCGGGTATTTTAGGGAGAAATTCGGGTTGTTAAAAATCTGAAAAATTGTGTTTAATTGAATAGATAAATGAGTAAAACAACATACTGAAATTTGGACGAAAATAGAGAAACTTTTCTGGGACAGTTATGGCTCTCCAGTGTCAAACGATAGGTTGTTGTTGTGTTTACTCTTTGGTTCTACGGCTGCCCTTCCAACTCTCTTCCCTTCTTTTGTTTATTTTATATTATTAACAATTAGGGTTCATAGAGTCAACCCCATTGGTCTCTTTATTTATATTTTACTATTATTATTTTTATTTTGTTAAAATTAAACTAATAATTTTTTAATCTCCTTTTTAATATTCCTCCAAACCCCATTTAGTTTTCCAAACATTAGTAATATTTTCTAAATTAGAGTAATTAAAATAATATATATAAAAAAAAACATATTACTAATAATAGAAACTTTCACATTCAAAATAATCCCTACAATTATACTTATTTCTCAAAATATTCATATTATAACAATACCATCATATTAGAAAATAGTCAAAATTATAAAATAAATAGAGATAACAATAATATTTTATGTAAATTACTAAATCATAATAAATATATATATATAAAATCACAATTCAAAAATAAGTATATAAAAACAAAGAAAATTAAACACAATATTACTACGATCTCAAGATTCTATAAATAATTAAAATAAAATATATTTAGAAATAATTAAAAAAAAGATACTTAAAAATGATTAAAATCTTAATATGTACTCAAACATGTAAGAAAATATCATATTAATTACCAACTCACATATACACTTAAAATCATATAAAATCTTGTTCTTTAAAATATTACACTAAAATACTTTTATTTTTAGAAAAATATGTAAAATAATAAAGAAAAATATTTATTATTTATATTGCTCATTAAATATAATATCTATCAAACCAACACATCATAGAAAACATCCATATCACGAAAATTATTCACAAAATGTATCAACATATATTCTAAAATAATTTTAACATCAAATTAATTATTTAAAATTCTATTTAATTAATAAAATAGTTTATTATAAAATTTGGGGTGTTACACAGGTGGTGACAAAATAGGAGTGAAAGGAGTTAGATTGATAGGTCGTGTAGAAGACTGGAAAATCTGTAAAAGCACTCAAATTCATTCTATAGCAAAAGGCTGAAATCATATTGTGATTTCAGGACTGGATGTAGGCCGTTCGATTGACGGCTGAACCAGGATAAATCTTGGTGCAATCTTTTCCTATCCCTCATCTTTATTTTTCAGTATTGTATACCTGCTTATTCTTTTATGCTTCTTGTTAATTTTGTATGTGATTTTAATTTCCGCTGTGTATGATCTGTATGAATGTTGCATTATTAATATAGGAATTAAAATTGAACTAGTTGGATTTGATCTTAATTCTCTTGTTATTAATCAAAAGAAGTCATAGTTTTCCAACATTTGGCATCAAGAGCCTTACTTTTTTTGGAGAAAAACTCATAAAAGATAATGACTTCTTTAGATTTCCTAAGAGAAGGAGCATCTCTAACCAGACCCCCTGCCTTTAATGGTACAACATACATGTACTGGAAAGAGAGGATGCTCATCTTTCTAGAAGCATGTGGGCTGGACATTCTAGAAGCAGTGGAGAATGGTCCCTACGTGCCCAAACTCGCAGGCACTGAGGGATTGTCCACCATCATCAAACCAAGATCTGATTGGTCTGATGATGACAAAAAGAAAGTTGGTTACAATGCTAAAGCGAAAAATATTATAACATCAGCTTTGAGTGCAGAAGGATTCTTCAGGGTGTTAAACTGCAAGACTGCAAAGGAAATGTGGGACACATTGCAAGAAACACATGAAGGTACTACAGATGTCAAACGGGCAAGAACAAATACACTTTTGCACGAGTATGAACTTTTCTGCATGAAGAAATACGAATCTATAAATGATCTACAAACAAGGTTCACTCACATTGTCAACAATCTACATGCCCTGGGAAAATTTGTGGATAATGAACAACAAATAGGAAAAGTTATGAGGTGTTTGTCAAGGGAATGGCAACCCAAGATAACAGCTATTGCTGAGTCTAAAGACCTTGCCAATATGACTATAGCAACACTGTTTGGAAAGCTTCGGGAACATGAGATGGAATTACACAGATTAAATGAGTCAGAACAATCAAACAGGAAAAGCAAAGGAATTGCACTGAATGCTCAATCTCACAAAGTGAAATCTGAACCGGATACAGATAACTCAGAAAGTGAATCAAGTGAAGAGCCTGACATAGGTATGTTGGTCAGAAAATTTAAGAAGTTTTCGAAAAAGAAAGGAAGCCAGTCAAGAAAACCACCAAACTCCAAGACAAAAGGCTTCAACAAGGGTGATACCAGTGATAGCAAAGTCATAACCTGCTATTAATGTGGGAAAACAGGGCACATCAGATCTGAGTGTTACAAGCTGCAAAATAGAAAGAAGCCTATGAAGACCAAGGGCAAGGATCAACAGCCTTCAACCAGGAAAGCTTACATTGCCTGGAATGACAATGATGAAGATTCATCTGAAGAATCAGAAGATGAAGAAGCTAACTCGTGTCTCATGGCCAACACTGATGCCGAATCTGACAGTGAGGTAAGTACTACATCTAATCCATCTTATGATGAACTGCATGATGCCTTTAATGAGCTGCATTCTGAATATGATAGTGTACTCAAACAACTGATCAGTACTAAGAAACAGCTAGAAGAAAAATGCATGTTGTATGATGAGGTTAATTTGAAGCATGATTCTCTTAAAGACATAAATGAAAAACGGAAAAAGGAAACTCATGAACTGAAATGTGATGTAGCTAAGTTTAACAGTGGTAAAAACAACTTAGATAGACTTCTTAGAGATCAAAGAAATCGAAATGTTAAAACTGGACTTGGCTATAAACAAAACATGCATGTTAAAAGGCATCAAAAATTTGTTAAATCTAAACAAATGTATGATAACTTTACTAGACCAAATCAAAAGCCATCCCCTGCTGTTGTATGTCACTTTTGTTGCAAAAAGGGACATAAGGTGTTCAATTGCAAACTGAAAAAACGTGCCAACAGAGGATGGAAGCAAATTTGGAAAGTTAAGGAACCATCATTTGACACTAATCCCTCAGGACCCAATTTAAATTGGGTCCTAAATCCGGAACTTGAATCTTTTTATGCAGATATGCTTGGCATCCAAGAATCAATCATGGTATCTGGATAGTGGATGCTCCAAGCATATGACTGGAGACAAGTCCAAGTTCTTGTCTCTGAACTTAAAAAGTGGTGGTTTTGTTAAATATGGCGACAACAACAAAGGGAAGATCCTAGGCATTGGAGATATAGGAAGCAACTCAACTGCTGTTATCAAGGACGTTTTATTTGTTGAAGGTCTGAAACACAATTTACTAAGTATTAGTCAGTTGTGTGACAAAGGATTTCAGGTACACTTTACTTCTATATCTTGCACACTTGAGCATAAGGAAGTTGAAGGTATGAAATTGACAGGTAAAAGAGTTAACAACATTTATATGATAGACTTTGATTCTTTACCTGCAAATGATGTATGTTGTTTGTTATCTAGTGCGGATGAGAACTAGCTGTGGCATAACATAGTGGCTCATATTCATATGGACCACTTAAACAAACTAGTTAGTAAGCAGCTAGTTCTAGGTCTCCCAAATCGTAAGTTTTCTAAGGATAGGCTGTGTGACTCCTGTGAGAAGAGTAAACTAGTTAAGTCTTCATTCCCCCCTATAGACTTGGTTCAAACCAATAGGGTCTTAGAGTTGGTACACATGGACTTGTTAGGTCCATCTCAAGTTAGAAGTTTTGGAGGGAACCTATATGGCTATGTTTTGGTAGATGATTACACTAGGTTCACATGGACATATTTTCTGACTCACAAGAGTGAGGCATTCTCAACTTTTAAGAAATTTGCTGCTTTGGTTCAAAATGAGAATGACCAAAAAATCATATCCATCAAAAGTGATCATGGAGGTGAATTCCAAAATGATTCTTTTCAAACCTACTGTGAACATCATGGTATCAAGCACATATATTCAGCCCCTAGAACTCCACAGCAAAATGGAGTAGCAGAAAGGAAGAATAGATCCTTAAAAGAGCTTGCGAGGACCATGCTTAAGGATTCTAACCTTCCTAAATATTTTTGGGCTGATGCCATTAACACTACCACTCATGTAGTGAATAGGGTTCTCATTAGGCCTATACTTAAAAAGACTCCCTATGAGTTATACAAGGGGAGAAAGCCAAACATCTCCTACTTTAGGATTTTTGGGTGTAAGTGCTTTGTGTTAAACAATGGCAAGGGACATCTAGGTAAGTTTGATCCTAAGTCAGATGAGGGTATCTTTCTAGGTTATTCCCAGTTTAGTAAGGCCTATAGAATCTACAATAAAAGAACCAAAACTGTAGAGGAGTCTGTACATGTCAAATTTGATGAAAAATTGAACAACACTCCTTCTATAGTTGGTAATTCTGTGGATGATATTGTGGATTCTGAACCTATAGAAACCAATGAGCCTGTACCTCCAACCAACCTTGATTGTGTAGAACCTATTAGGGAAGATGATTACCCAAAGAATGGAAGTTTGCCAAGATCCATCCTATAGACAACATTATTGGAGAGATTTCAAAAGGAGTTTCAACCAGAAAATCCCTTAGAGAGTTTTGCAATCTTACAGCCTTTGTTTCTCAAGTAGAACCCAAAAACATTAAGGAAGCTCTTATGGACCATGACTGGATAGTAGCCATGCAAGAAGAGCTCAATCAGTTTGAGAGAAACCAAGTGTGGACTCTTGTTCCAAGACCAGAGGATAAACATGTCATAGGAACTAGGTGGGTTTTCAGAAACAAAATGGATGAGAATGGTGTTATTACTAGGAATAAAGCTAGGTTAGTGGCCAAGGGTTACAACCAGGAAGAGGGAATAGATTATGATGAAACATATGCCCCAGTAGCTAGACTAGAAGCCATTAGAATCCTGCTTGCTTATGCATGCATAATGGATTTTAAACTCTTTCAAATGGATGTTAAAAGTGCCTTTTTGAATGGAGACATTCAGGAAGAAGTTTTTGTGAGTCAAACACCCGGTTTCAAAGATCCTAAGCTTCCAAATCATGTGTTTAAACTGACAAAAGCTCTCTACGGCTTGAAACAAGCTCTAAGAGCTTGGTATGATAAGCTGAGTAATTTCCTTTTACAAGAAAATTTTTCAAGGGGAAATGTAGATAAGACACTTTTCATCAAAAGACAAGGAAAAGACATTTTATTGGTTCAAATTTATGTTGAGGACATAATATTTGGATCAACAAATGATAAGCTTTGTAAAGATTTTGAAAATACAATCAAAGGTAGATTTGAAATGTCCATGATGGGAGAACTGACTTACTTCTTGGGGTTTCAAATCAAACAAAGCAAAAATGGCATTTTCCTTAGTCAAACCAAATACTGCAATGACCTTTTAAAGAAATTTGGTTTTGAAAAGTTTAAATCCATTGACACACCTATGAGTCAAGCCTGCTACTTAGATAAGGATGAAAAGGGTAGAGATGTAGATGTGACTGTGTTTAGAAGCTTGATAGGATCCTTACTTTACCTAACAGCTAGTAGACCAGATATGATGTTTAGTGTGTGCATGTGTGCTAGATACCAAGCCAATCCAAAGGAATCCCACCTTAGTGCAGTTAAGAGGATCTTTAGATATCTCATAGGAACCAAAGATCTAGGTTTGTGGTATCCAAAGGGATCTACTTGCACTCTAGTTGGCTATTCTGATTCTGATTTTGCTAGATGCAAATTGGACAGAAAAAGTACGTCTGGTACTTGCCAACTATTAGGGAACTCTCTTGTCTCTTGGCATAGCAAGAAACCAAATAGTGTAGCACTTTCAATAGCTGAAGCTGAGTATGTAGCTGCTGGCAGTTGTTGTGCACAAATTCTTTGAATGCAACAACACCTCTATGATTTTGGTGTTGATCTAGGAACAGTGCCCATTATGTGTGATAATACTAGTGCTATTAATATCACTAAGAACCCTGTCATGCATTCTAGGACTAAGCACATAGAGATTAGGCATCACTTCATTCGAGATCAATATCAACAGGGTAAGATTAAGTTGGAATATGTCAATACAACTGAGCAGTTGGCTGACATTTTCACCAAGGCCTTTCCCAAGGACAGTTTCTTCTTTATAAGAATGAAACTTGGCATCATTGATCTCAATGAAATATGATCCATATACCCAAATCGATTGCAAAGTCGATTATCCTGTGGCCAGATAGGAACAATGCATTAAAACATCGATTGTATAATCGAATTTTTGATAAACAGTGTTCAATTTGTCAAATTGGAAACGCGATATTCGATTGCTAAATCGATTGATTGGGTCTCAGTTGTTATTTTCTTTCTATGTCACAATCTCTGCATTCGATTGCACACTCGATTCTTCACATCTCAGAAGCCAGACTAATGAAGATCTCTTTACTTCAATCGAGTGGTAACTCGATTACGGATTTGAAGTTTGGTTTAAAAATTCAATTGGACAAGCGACTGGTTGGTTAAGTTAATCACACATTTGAGAATTTTTGAAATTCAAAACCCGAGCATCGATTGGAGAATCGATTGACATATACCCGTTGAGAAAAATTATAGCTGTTGGATGAGTGTAACGGATAGTTTTTTAACCCAGAAATGAAGAACATCCTATTAGGCAATCACATCTCTATAGTGCTATAAAAACCTGGAAAACCCTAATTCGATTTCCCAATCCAATTTTGTTCTTCCTGCTCTCATTTCAATCATCCAAATTCAATCTTTTTCTGCATCAAATCTATCTGATATCTATCTCCAATCTACATACTTCAATGGCTCATGTTAAACAAACAGCTAGGCGACCTACTGCATCATCTGCTAAACCCATTTCCTAGGACTCTTCGTCTACCTCAAGTGGAAGAACACCTTCACCTCCTCCACCTTCTTCACCTCCGGCCAAGAGAGTATCTATCCCTACACATAAAGTGATGGCTAGTGAGAAAGGCAAAGTTGTTGCCACTACTTCGGAACCCAGCAAGAAGAGGAAGGCTCCTCAAACGGAAAAATTGATGGGTGATGCTATGAAGACAACCACTAAGAAAAAGAAGAATCCTTCATCTCCACCAAAGAAGGTTCAGCCTTCAAAGGAAAAACCAGTTGAAGGTAAGGTTGTTCCTGATTCTTTTATAAAGAGAAAAATCCAAGAGGCCAGAACATTGGATTTTCCCTATTTTGACAAAAATGATTTTACGTTTCAAAATCATTTAAGGTTTCATGGTTTAGAACGTTTCCTTTCCTGCTCATTGGAAGTGTATCCAAGGTTAGTCCGAGCTTTTTATTCCACTTTCATTCTGACCAAGACTGGTTTTGCTGCTGAAGTCAAAAATAAGAAAATAACAATGACTTTTGAGGATTTTTCCAAATTGACTGGTTTACCATTTTGTGGGTATACCATTGATGGAAGAGCACAAGATGCTCCTGAGGATGAAGGTTGGGAAAATTCTATAGACAAACATGCTGCCATCCAGGAACTCATGATAGAAGGTTTTGTTGAGAAGGGGTCTCTCCAAATAGGCCAGATGAAAGTTGAGCATCGGTTGCTTATGTACGTGCTAACAAGGATGTTAGTACCTAGAGCTGGAAATCATGCGGTTGTACAGCGGCTAGATATTGTCCTGCTGTGGTGGCTGTACAAAGAGCTCAGGATGAGCTGGACGTGGATAGTGCTGCTAAATATGTTGGAATCAGCACAAGGAAAACACATCTTGCCCTATCCCCAGTTGGTGATGAAGATTCTGAGGCATTTCAAGGTGTCTTTAGCCAATGAAGAATCTCTCAAAACCACACTAACATTTGGTGAATCAATAGTGAACCAAATGCAAATACGGCGCATCAATAACATATGGACGAGGACTCCATCTACTGCTGATCATGCACAATCCAGTGCTGATCCAGCCCAATCAAGTGCCCAAGCACTTGCACCAGCTGAAGCATCATCTGAGATTATGGCAAAGCTGATGGAGGTCATAAAGATTCAAGCTGACCACAATGAAAGAGTGGAAGCCTCTCTTTGCAAGCTTCAAGCATCTTTGGACACTGTCGGTAAGGATGTTTCTGCTATTCAAGCGCATTTGGGGCTCAAAGTGTCTTTCGAAGACATTGCGGAGATCGGACGGCAATCAACTGAAGATCCAAACTAGGACAACTTAGATGGTTCTGATTCTCATGGGGAGAAGACACCTGCTGAGGCTAATACAGCGGTCTCTCCTCCTCTTGCTGGTGATAATGAGGATCAGCCCTAGATTTGTTGATTAGGTTTAGTGTCTTTGTTGTTTTTTTTTTCTGTCTTGTTCTCAAAATTGTTTTGTTTAATACCCTCTTGTATCTATGTCTTTTTGCATTCAATGACAAAAGGGGGAGATTGATTTAACTTGCGATTATTTGCGTCTGATATTTGATATGCTAATTATGCTCTGATATGTTGTGATCTGATAGGCTATGATCTGATACGCTAATGTGTGAACTAATGCACTTACTTCTCTGATACAATGCATACTGTTCTGATTATCTGCATTCTGATACGCTAACATTGTACCCTGTTTATGCTCTGATACTGTTTTGTATTTATGTTGGTAAAATGTATCATACATTCCAAAACTCAGGGGGAGATTTTGAAATAATCTCAATGTTAAAATTGTATGTTTGTCATTAAATCAAAAAGGGGGAGTTTGTAAGTCATGAGCTTCCCTGATCAAGTTTTTGATTTAAGTCCCAAACACACAGTACATATGAAATATTTGATTGATCTAATGTTTTGAATTAAGAAACATTTCAGGCAAACAAGAAGACACCATACACATGGAACAATAGCTTGCAACTCAAGGAATCAACCAAAGCTGGAGGATGCACTTGAGAAAGACGCAAAAATGTATAGTGTCATTAGGTGTCAAAGTATTAAGTTGAGTAGACTAATCACTATGCTCTCACACTTAAGTCTTTGCCAATGAATATAAATCAATCACTTAAGTTTTATCAAACTACAAATTTGATGTAATCGATTAGACAATCGATTACAGTAATCATGTATCAGAATTGCTCTGAATCAATCGATTGGCACATAGATTTTTTTAAAAATAGCTGAGGTCTGTAACAGGCACAGTCGATTGTTAACTCGATTGAAGGTAGTGTCTGAGTCACTTTCATCTGAACAATCGATTGGAGAATTGATTGATGTAAAAGTCTGAGTCACTATGATTAGCACCACTCGATTGACGGATCGATTGACGCCATTAATTAAGTTACAGAATGAATCAGTTTTATGCCAATTCGATTGGGACTGTGATTACGAAGTCGGTGGAGGAATCGAGTGTTTTGATCTCGTTGTTGGAACAAAACATTCATAATCGATTACTCACTCGATTCAAAGAGAATCATAGCATCAGGTCTGATTTATGAATTAAATGAATCGATTGGAAAATCGATTGATGCTTATATAATTCAAGGTTCAAGAAAAACAAGACATTCGAAAATCGATTATGTAATTGATTAAAGCTTTATAAAAGCGATTAGGCAATCGATTGTCCTGGTGTTTTCTTTGAATATATATAAGTTGTTTCAATCATTTTTTTAATACAACTTCTGCACAAACTTTTCATATTTTTCAGAACCTTTTGATATCCTTTGCATACCTCTGAAAAACACTCAAAAAGAAAAAGTTTCCTAACACACAAAATATCCATTGGCAATTTAATTCTTTGTGTGATGCTAAAGTGATTGAATACAAATCTTGATACTTCTCTATTTCTTGTAAAAGACAATTCTCTGAAATTGAAGGTGTAGAAAATCCAGTTTGGAAACTGGTGGCGATCTTCTTGGATGTGATATCATCAAGAGGAAGTTTATTGTGATCTTGTGTGTGTTTGGGCATAAACTCCAAGGATCAAGTGGTGACAAAATAAGAGTGAAAGGAGTTAGATTGATAGGACGTGTAGAAGACTGGAAAATCTGTAAAAGCACTCGAATTCAATCTATAGCAAAAGGCTGAAATCATATTGTGATTTCAGGATTGGATGTAGGCCGTTCGATTGACGGCTGAACCAGGATAAATCTTGGTGCAATCTTTTCCTATCCCTCATCTTTATTTTTTAGTATTGTATACCTGCTTATTCGTGTATGCTTCTTGTTAATTTTGTATGTGATTTTAATTTCCGCTGTGTATGATCTGTATGAATGTTGCATAATTAGTATAGGAATTAAAATTGAACTAGTTGGATTTGATCTTAATTCTCTTGTTATTAATCAAAAGAAGTCATAGTTTTCCAACAAACATGAGGTTCAGCGTCATCTACTTGCGTAGGAATTGGTTCTTCGGCGGCTTGTCTGCCAATCTCAGCAACATCACTAAAAGACAATTTTATGCCTAGATGTTCCTAGATTGCTGCCACATCTTGTGCAACCAGGTTCAAATCCGACTGAAGCTTTTGGATAGCAGCCTCCATCCGTGCAATTGACGCATCCATCTTAGCGTCGTGGGCTGCCAAAAACTCCATCAGTTTGGTAAAGACATCAGCAGATGCTGCAATAGGCTCAGCAGCTGGTCCAGAGTTCTGTTGAACTTGCTCAGCATTCGTATGTGGTCTTTTCCAAACACCATCCACCCTCCGCAGTTGCATCTGGTTCACAATTGACTCACCAAATGACAGGGTGGTCTTGGACACTTCTTCATTCTTGAAAGACACTTTGAAGTGCTCCAAGATCTTTGTAATCAGCTGGGGGTACGGAAGCAACAGCTTTCCCTGTGCTACTTCCAGCATGTGTCTAAGGACTATCCAAGCCCAGCTCATCTTGAGCTCTTTGCACAGTCCCCATAGCAGCGTGATATCTAATCTTTGAACAACTGCATGATTTTCGGAACGCGGAACAAGCATCCGGGTGAGCGCGTACATCAGCATTCGTTGATGAACCTTCATCTGGCCGATTGGAAGTGAAACAGATTCCACAAACCCCTCGACCATCAGGTCTTGCATAGTTGTTTGCCTCTCCAGTGACGCTTCCCATCCTTCGTCAGCAGCGTCTGCCTCGGAGCTTCCATCAACCGAGTTTCCATGATAAGGCAGTCCCGATAGCGTCGAGACCTCCTCAAAAGTCATGGAAATCTTCGTTCCTTTGACTGTAGCTTTGAATCCGGTTTCCGTCATCTTGAATGTCGCATAGAAAGAGCGGATCAAGTTTGGATAAGTGTCGAGATTGTTGGATAAAAATTCTTCTAGACCATGAAAGCGAAGATGTTCTTGGAAAGTGAAGCCGTATTGATCGAAGTAAGGAAAATCCAAAATACGAGCTTCATGAATCTTCCTTTTGATGAAGGCAGGTGGAATTTTGAACTGTTCCACTGGTTTATCCTTTGAAGTTGTTGCCTTCTTTGGTGGTGTGGAAGAGGAAGTCTTCTTCTTCTTCTTCTGAGTTAAATCTTTCATTGCATCAGCAAGCAGTTTTTCCGACGGCGATTCCTTCCTTTTCTTGGTTTTTCCATGGTCTACTGCAATCCCCTTCCCTTTATCCTTTGCCACGATTTTATGTGTTGGCACCGGAACGCGTTTGGACAAGGTAGGAGGTGGTGAAGGGGTTCTCCCACTAGATGAGGTTGTTTTAACTCTTGCCATAGCAATCAGTTTGGAAGCAAAAACTGAGTATTGAAAGAATCAGAGAAGAAGTGTTAGTGTGGATTGAAAGTAGAGAAACATAGGAGATTTGAGTGAGTATGCAGCCTGTTGAACGCAAAATCAGTTTTGGGTTTAGAACACAGGTGATTTGAATCGATTATAACTGTTTCTTTTATACATACAGCCTTGTCAATCGATTGTATAAATCGATGATGTAACCGTTGTGGGGAGGTCCAATCGATTACTGCAATCTGGTGACTATAACGGCTAGTAAAAAAAGTGCAACTGTCAAATTTCCAATCGCTTTCCCACATCGATTTCAGTAGTTACTCAATCGATTTCCCTAATCCATTTCGTATCAGTTCAACAACTTTCGTATCAATCATGAATTAAATCCATCTTAGAATCGATTTCCCAAATCGATTCACTAACGTTCAGATTTCAAATAACTTCCAACCATCGATTACCCTAATCGATTTCGAGGTTGAGTCTGGAAGACATTTCAAAACTTTGAAGTCAGGGGCTAAAGTAATCGATTTCCCTAATCGATTCTTTAAAAAGTACCAAGTGGTCAAAGCATTTGGCTTACTGGGAATAAAAACAATCGATTTACCGAATCGATTTTCGTGATTCTATTTTGAACAAATAGACATTGTATGGCATAAATCGATTTGTCACATCGATTTCATAAAGCCATTTATCGGTGTATCCACAGGATAATCGATTTATTCAATCGATTTAACACAGATATTAGATCTCACCAGGATCTATGAGTCTATGAGCTACTATCTTATGCCACAATCAGTTCATATCAGCCATGAATAATAAACAGCAAACAGCACAAGAGGATAAAGCATAAAAACTATCATGCATATGTTATTGACATTATAACCTGTTAGTGGAATGCCTTTAGTCATAGTGCTCAAGTATACAAGATAGACATGTAAAAATTTACCTGAAACCTTTATCATACCGCTATCTAATACTTAGAAAATTTCCATTCAAACCTTTTACGTATTCAGCATACTTTGTTTAACCAGAACTTTCAATTTCAGAGACAATAATCTTGATTTGTCTCCTGTCCTATGCTTGGAACATCCATTCTAGAGATACCATGATTGAGTCTTGGATGTCAAGCATACCTGCAAAATAAAGTTTAAGTTTTGGTTCTAGGTACCCAATTCACATTGGGTCCTGGGGGGTTAGTTTCAACTAGTTGTGTCTTTGCTACCCAAATTTGCTTCCATCCTCTGTTGGCTAGTCTTTTAAATTTACAATTAGACACAAAGTGTCCCTTTCTACAACAGAAGTTACAAGAGCCAGCAAATGATGAATGTGATTTTGGCTTAGTAAAGATGTCATACATATTCATTGATCTAACATATTTCTGATTATGTTTGACAGTTTTGGTTTGCATATAACCAATTCCACATCTAGCCTTATTCTTTTGAGTATGCATATTTAAGTTAAATCCCAGTCTAGATTTTTCATGCACATGCCTCTGGTTGCTAAGAATGACATTCAGTTTATTTTTGCTACAAGTAAAATTCACTAAATCAGATTTCAATGATGCAACAGTCTTTTCAAGCTCAATGCATCTTGCAGATTTATCATGCGAATCCTTTTTCAGTTGTTCATACAAGTCCTCAATCTTCCTATGATCATTTTTCATTTGTTCATGCATCATACATTGTTGTTCAAGCATTTTCTTAGTACTAACTAACTGCCTAACATATTTAACATATTCATCATGCAGTTCAGTAAATGCATCTTGCAGTTCATCAAAGGAAGGGTTATATTGAGAACTTACTTCATTTTCTGGTTCAGAATTTGTGAGTGCCATAAGGCACATATTTGCTTTTTCTTCTTCAGAAGATTAGGAGGATTCAGATGACTCATCATCACTCCATTCTATGTAGGCCTTTCTGGTTTTAGAATGTGGTTTATTGCCTTTGTTCTTGGCAGTCCTGTTCTTGTTTTGCAACTTGTAACAATCAGACTTTGTATGGCCTGTTTTCCCACACTCATAACATGTGATTGTCTTGTTGTCATTTGTCTTAAAACTTGAAGGCTTTCTGACCTGGGTGTCTTTCTTTTTCAGAAACTTCTTAAACTTCTTGACAATTCAGATTCTTCATCAGTTTTATTGCTTGACTCCTCTGAGCAGCTTTCTTGTTCAGATTTAGATTGGTCTGTCTGGACTTTCAGAGACAGTCCTTTCCTTTTCCTGTCAATCTGCTCAGATTCGTTCAGTCTTTGCAATTCCATTTCATGCTCCCTCAATTTTCCAAACAAAGTGGCTATAGACATGCTTCCTAGATCCTTCGATTCAGTAATGGCTGTGATTTTTGGTTGCCATTCTCTAGTAAGGCAACGCATAACTTTGCTGATTTGTTGGTCGTTGTCGATTTCCTTGCCTAATGCATTCAAATTGTTGACAACGTGTGTAAATCTGGTTTGCATGTCGTTAATTGATTCCTCTTTCTTCAAACTAAACAACTCGTATTCATGCATCAAGGTGTTCACACGTGCTCTTTTCACATCAGTGGTTCCTTCATGTGTCTGTTGAAGGGTGTCCCACATTTCCTTTGATGTCTTGCAATTAGAGACCCTGAAAAATTCATCAGCTGAAAGTGCAGAAGTAATAATATTCTTAGCCATAGCATTGTAACCTACCTTCTTCTTATCATCCTCAGACCAGTTAGCCCTGGGCTTAGGAATGAAAGAATTATCGGTTCCTGCATTTTTTGGCACAAATGCTCCTTCTAAAACAGCATCTAAAATGTCTATACTAGCAGCCTCTAAGAAAATCAACATCCTATGTTTCCAGTACATATATGCGGCCCCGTTAAAGGCAGGGGGCCTAGCTAAAGAAGCACCCTCTCCTAGAAATTCAGAGGTCATGTTTTTTTTATGAGAATTACTCTAACAAAAATAGGCTCTTGATGCCAATTGATAGTTGATATGACCTCTGTTGGACAGAAAATTATGCAGAATAATGCCTATTCTAAAAATATGCGCAGCAGTTTAATAAATTCAAAATTTACTAAACAAAAGATTAAACAAGGTCCCAAAACGATCAATCCTAAAGAAAATCAACAATAACAATTATTGTTAAAATGAAGAGTGCAACATATACGTTTATTGTAAGACCCATAATTTTTAAGTGTACTTTATGTATTTTAATGAATTTTTGGTATTGAACTCAGGGGCTTTTTGGCCAAGTTATTAATATTTTGGAGTTTATATGATCAAAAAGATATTTTGATATCAATTAGAATTACTCGTCGATAAATAAATTAATTTAACTGCGGTGAATCTTTTGCGAAGAGTTTAATGCGTTTTGGGTGAAAGGATAATTTAATAAATATCTAAAGGTTTTGAGATATTTGTTAATTATAATTAATATATATATATATATAGAAAAGGAAGGGAAGGAATTGAAAAGAAAAGAAATAGAAAGGAAAGAAAAAGGAAGAAAGGAAAAGAGAAGGAGAGAAAACAGAATTCCATCTTCTTCCTCCTCTGCCTCGTGAAAACCATTTTTCTCCCTTCCTTCATTGTTGCTCGTTTTTGCTTTCTTTTCTTTCCTTAGATTTCGAAATTGATAGTGGGTGATAGGGCAATGATTTCTCAACTTCACTCTTCCTCTTTGATTCGAAAACGGAGAAAAACGGTATTAGGGATTCAAACTCAAATCTCCCCGTTCCATCTAGATCTAAGCGTCGTTTCAAGAAGTGATAGAAGGGAAAGTTGCTCACCACTACACTACGGTGCTAGTGAGCTAACTTTGGAAGCGGCGTTGCGAGCGGAGATTTTTACCGGATTTGCTCACGGTACCGAAATCGAACGAAAAAGCTAAAGTGAAGGTAAGGGCTCCTTCCAAACTTTTAGTTTGCATTTAGGGCCTTATATGTAGTTGTGTGGACAGGAATTTGATTAGGGTTGGTATATTGAATTGGGGAAAATGAATTTAACTCATTTATGTATAATTTTGAGTAAATGAAATTTGATGTATTTGAGTGTTATGATTGCGTTGATTTGTGTTCATCGTACGTGGCGTGTTTGATTGATTGAGTAAATGAATTTAACAAGATATTGATGTGGTTTGGTGTGAATCGTGGATAGAATTTGTTAACATGTTTGAGATGTGTTTTGTGTGGAAAAATGATTTTGTGTGAGTTATGGATTGAATGTGAAAGTACGTTTGAGTTTGTTTTCTGTGGAATTTTGAAAACCATTAAGTTAAATGAGTATTAAAAATGGGGAATCTCTTAATATCTTGTTTACTTAATGTGTGTTTGGGAAAATCGTTTAAGTTAACTGGGCGTTAAGAATGGGGAATCTCTTAATGTCTTGGTTACTTAATGTTTGTTTTGGAAAACCGTTTAAGTTAAAAGAGTATTAAAAATGGGGAATCTCTTAATACTTCTGTTTGCTTAATGTTTTGTTTTGAAAATCGTTAAGTTAAATGAGTATTAAGAATGGGGAATCTCTTAATATCTGCGTTTACTTAATGTCGTCGTAAAGATGATTTTGTGGAGAAATGAATTGTTGTGTTTTGGCGTGAATTGTGTAATAAATTTGTGAATATGTTTGAGTTTGTTATGTGTGGGATTTGAAAACCATTATGTTAAATAAGTATTAAGAATGGGGAATCTCTTAATGTCTTGTTTACTTAATGTGTGTTTGTTTGTTGGAAAATCGTTTAAGTTAACTGGGCATTAAGAATGGGGAAACTCTTAATGTCTCGGTTACTTAATGTTGTTTTGAAAATCGCTTAAGTTAACTGGGCGTTAAGAATGGGGAATCTCTTAATGTCTTGTTTACTTATTGTTTGTTTTGAAAATCGCTTAAGTTAAATGAGTATTAAGAATGGGGAATCTCTTAATGTCTCGTTTACTTAATGTTTGTTTTGAAATTTGTTTAAGTTAAATAAGAATTAAGAATGGGGAATCTCTTAATGTCTTGTTTACTTATTGTTTGTTTTGAAAATCGCTTAAGTCAAATGAGTATTAAGAATGGGGAATCTCTTAATGACTCGTTTACTTAATGTTTGTTTTAGTAAACCGTGCAGACCCGTGATAGGTGGCACCTTGGTAAACGGTACGGGCCCGTGATAGGCAGTACGTTTATGGTTTACGCTTTTTGGTAAGTTGTGCAGACCCGTAATAGGTGGCACCTCGGTAAACAGTACAGAACCGTGATAGGTGGTACGTTTACGACTTACGTTTCTTGGTAAACAGTACGGGCCCGTGATAGGCACTACGTTTATGGTTTACGATTTTTGGTAAGTTGTGCAAACCCGGGATAGGTGGCACCTTGGTAAACGGTACAAGCCCGTGATAGGCAGTACGTTTACGACTTACGTTTCTTGGTGAATTGTGTTTGTCCGTGAGAGACTGCACAGGGGTTTGTCCGTGAGAGACTACGCCCTGGTGAATTGTGTTTGTCCGTGAGAGACTGCACAGGTGTTTGTCCGTGAGAGACTACACCCTATTAAATTGTGGATTGTTGGTTCATTTTGTCCGTGTAGTAATTATGTTATAAGTGTTAAGTGTTATGTTTTGGAATTTGGTGATAACATGTTTGATAGCAATACCATTTCGAAACTCCTGATGTTGTAGTAATTGTGTAATAAGTGTTAAGTGTTATGTTTTGGAATTTGGTGATAACATGTTTGATTGCAATACCATTTCGAAAACTCATGATGTTGTAGTAATTGTGTTATAAGTGTTATGTTTTGGAATTTGGTGATAACATGTTTGATTGCAATACCATTTCGAAAACTCATGATGTTGTAGTAATTGTGTTATAAGTGTTAAGTGTTATGTTTTGGAATTTGGTGATAACATGTTTGATAGCAATACCATTTCAAAACTCTTGATGTTGTAGAAATTGTGTCATAAGTGTTAAATGTTATGTTTTGGAATTTGGTGATAGCATGTTTAATTGCAATACTATTTCGAAATTCATGTTGTTGTAGCGATTGCGTAGTGTTAAGATTTGGGATTATGTATGAATGTGATTGAGTTAGTTTATGAATTTTTGAAAGAATACACAGGGAAAACGATTTACCCAATCGATTTGATGAGTTACAGGGGCCCTGTCTTTCACGAAATCGATTTACCTTATCGATTTTGTAATATGTTTTTCAAAACCATTTAAGAAATCGAATTGCCAAATCGATTGGATTCATTACTGGGGCTCTGTCTTTCACGAAATCAATTTGCCCAGTCGATTGGATTCAATACAGGGGCTCTGTCTGTCAGGAAATCGATTTACCCAATCGATTGAGTCAATCGATTTACCCAATCGATTGATTTAAGCCCAGAGTTCAATTTTCACTAAAAACTTTCAGGAAATTGATTTCCCCGATCGATTGGCTTAGTGGAAAATCTTGTTTTGAGTTAGATAATTGATTGCTCAATTGATTTATCAATGTTTTGGTAAGTTATGTATTACTTGATGGATTGAGAACTTTCTTTGGTTTTCATTTATATTTGGCAAGCATTACATGAACTTTTAGCATGTGGAAAATCCTTCTAAGATGTTTGATAAATTGAAAAGGTTATTTGTACATTGAAAAGCTTAAATGTTAAGTGTTAACTGTTAATTTCGGTTGGTGACCCTTTACAACTATTGTGGAAATATGGGTTTTGCCCTCAGATGAGAGCCAGGATGATCCTACCGGTTCATACCCTACGGATGGGAATGCTTGATTGGAGCTACGTTAGGAGGATCTCACGGGGCGCGTGGAGATCATTCAGGGTGTTTAGTTGTTTTGTAAAATGATCAGACTAGGTTGATACAGAGGGAACATATGTCTTTCTTTTGGGTTGCTTTTATTTTTAAATTGGAAGACTGTACCACCTTTGTTATATAAATATTTTGAATTCATATTTTGAGAACTTTTTCCGCTGCTTGTAAATTATAATGACTTAATTATTTATCCAAAGTGTTACCTTATTTATTTCTCTGTTTTATTTTAATTTCTTTTGGAAAAAAAAAAGTACACCCTCGCTTTGAAAAACGGGGTGTTACATTTACCATTCAAGATATTGATTCACATACAAACATGATGTGGCAACCTTTCATGTAATATCAAGATACACAGAAATTCATTTACGCATACAATCAATATCTTTCATGTAATCAATGCAGAAATTTAAAGAGATAAGGGAAAGAAAAATGTATGCAGATTTTTATACTGGTTCAGCCACCTGTAAGGTAGCCTACATCCAGTCCTAAGATCAACTGTGATCTTAGCCTTTCCAATAGAACTTCTTAAAATCAGTTTACAGATTTTACACAGCGCCTCGCCTCAATCTTAAACTATTCTCCCTGTTCTATCTTTTCCTCCCTGAATCCCAGAGTTTAAATCCCATAAACTCTTCCAAGATATCAGTCAAGCGTCTTCTTGATGAGCACCCTCAATCACAAAAGATCACCACTAGTTTAAGACTGGATTTCACAACCACTGTATCCAGGAGTTTATCTCCAAACCCTTACAAGATAACAGCAAAGTTTCTTCTTGATGAGACCTCTCAATCACAGAAGATAACTACCAGTTAAGACTGGATTTCACAAAGTTTGTATGATTACAGAAATTGTTTACAGATATTCCAAAATAGAAGATGTACAAAAGTTCTTTAGCTGTCTTCTTCTCAAATGTACTTTCTCCAGCAATCTTTTTAAGTCTTTGTTGAATACAAAAGATGAATGTTTATGACTGAAAAAGTAATGTACAAAAGTTATTTCACAGTGAGAAAGTGTATTACAAAGTTGTGACCAAGTTGTGTATGTTTCACGAGATATCAATATTATATGAAGAAGAACTAGTTAACAGTTTATATAGATTCAAAAAAACAATGCATGAATCGCTTTGCCCAATTGATTCATTAAAGTTAAAAAGCTTGCTAATCGATTTCGCGAATCTTGTTTTTCTTGAATCTTGAAACTGCATCAACTAATCGATTTACCTAATCGATTATTTTAAGGCATTCTCTAGAATTTAAAGCAATTCATATTTGAATCGATTTGCATAATCGATTGGTGATGTTTTGTTCCAACAACGAGATCAAAACAATCGATTTATTCAATCGATTCAAACACTTACATAATCGATTTGGCTAAGGACTAAGTCTTCTCTGTTTGTTAAAACCTTTGTGCTAATCGATGTGCTCAATCGATTTCACTAATTACAGAGAGAGCTTAAATCATTTAATCGATGTGCCTTATCGATTATGGAATTATGTCTGAAGAACAATTTTAACAGTTTGTTTCATTCAATCGATTTACCAAATCGATTGATGCCAAACTTATTACAAAAGAAAATGTATCAATGGATTGTGCTAATCGATTGTATATGTCCCAGACCAAATTCATTTCAAAACATATTTTGTTAAATCGATTGGCCTAATCGATTTATTAATTAATGGTTTGGCTCTATGACATTCACAATCGATTGTGTCAATCGATGTAGACAAACAAAATAAAGTTGTGATTGGATCAATCGATTTTCCAAATCGATTAGCTTGCAAGGCATGCCACTGACTTGCACAATTTAATTTTAGTAAATGTACCAATCGATTTGTCTAATCGATGTAAGCAATCAGTTCAGTCTTTGTGATTTAAACAATCGATTTGCCTAATCGATTTAAGGCTAATTGGCTCTCTGACTTGCACAATTTATTTTTTAATAAATGTATTAATCGATTTGCCTAATCGATTGATAGCCTACTTGATTTTCAGAAACTGTGCAAATCGATTTTGCCAATCGATTGTTTAATCCCAGACTGCATAATTTTATTCAACCCTATTACAAAATCGATTTGTCCAATCGATTTGCTCAGTGAATCTTCCAACTTTGTTGATTCCTTGAGTTCCAAGCTATTGTCTCAAGTTTGTAGGGTTGAGTTGTTGTTCTTGAAATTTTACTCAGTTCAAAATTTTAGATTTATCACATGATGTATGTTTGTCAATAATATCAAAAAAAAACTTATGTCTAACAGATATTTCCTCAACTGTGACACATGAAACACGTCATGAATATTGGACAGTATCGGAGGCAATGCAATCCGATACGCAATAGGCCAAATTCGTGCAGAAATCTGATATGGTCCAATGAATTTCGGAGTCAACTTCTTCGATTTCAAGGCTCTACCTACTCCAGTAGTAGGTGTCACTCTCAAAAATACATGGTCACCCTCTTCGAATTCAAAAAGTTTGTGACGCTTGTCCGCGTAACTCTTCTGACGATCTTGTGAAGTCTTCGTTTTATCCTTGATCTTCCTTACCTTAGCTGTAGTCTGTTGCACCATCTCTGGTCCGACAATCATATTTTCACCGTCCTTATACCAACACAAGGGCGTTTGATACTTCCGCGCATATAAAGCCTCATATGGTGCCATTCAATACTTGCATGGAAACTATTGTTGTAGGTGAACTCAATCAACGGAAGTACATCATCCCAACTTCCCCTATCATCTAATACACATGCTCTCAACAGATCTTTCAGGGACTGATTCGTCCTTTCAATCTGTCCGTCCGTTTGTGGATGGTAAGTTGAACTCAATCGTAGTTTCATTCCCAACGCTTTGTGCAATGCTCCCCAAAAATGTGATGTGAACTTCGGATCACGGTCTAATACAATACTCGATGGTACCCCGTGTAACCTCACAATTTCAGCAATGTAGATCTCTGTTAGCTGATCTACCTTATAGGTGGTCTTTACTGGCAAAAAGTGAGTGGATTTAGTCAGTCGATCCACTATCACCCATATAGAATCATTCTTTCTCCTTGTTTTAGGCAATCCAGTTATAAAATCCATAGAAATGTTGTCTCACTTCCATTCAGGTATATCTAAAGGTTGCAACATCCCAACAGGTCGCTGATGTTCCACCTTCGCTTTCTGACAAGTTAGACAAGTTGATACATACTCCGCTACATGTTTCTTCATTCCTGGCCACCAATAATTCTGCCTCAAATCCTGATACATCTTTGTTTCTCCCAGATGAATACTCAACTTACTCTTATGAGCCTCTTCAAAAATCGTTTTCCTCATATCTGTAATTTCTGGTACACAAATCCTACCATTACATCGCAAAATATTATCTGATCCAATCTTGAATTCTGTTGTCTTCCCTTGCACTATCAAGTTCCTCTTCTCTTGAATTAAGACGTCATCTTGTGAATTTGCAATGTCTTCAAGTAGTCCACTCGAAATCTTAACCATTCCGAATTTCAAAATTCCCGGTGCTAACTCTACGTTCAAGTGTAGGTCTCTAAAAGCTTCCCACAACTCTTGTTGTCTAGCCATAATCGTTGAAGACATCGATACACTTCTTCTACTCAACGCATCAGCCACTACATTGGCCTTCCCTGGGTGGTACTGCAGTGTGAAATCAAAATCCTTAAGAGTCTTCATCCATCGTCTCTGGCGCATGTTCAACTCCTTCTGATCAAACAAATGTTTCAAACTTTTATGGTCACTGAACACGGCGAACGTGCACCCATATAAATAGTGCCTCCAGATCTTCAATGCAAAAACAACCGCAGCAAGCTCCAAATCATGAGTAGGATAGTTTCTCTCATGAATCTTCAGTTGCCTTGAGGCATAAGCTACAACTTTCTTGTGTTGCATCAGAACACATCCCAACCCTTGGTGAGATGCATCACAATAAATTTTATAGGGTTCATCTGATTGCGGTAATACCAACACTGGTGAGGTCGTCAATTTTCTCTTTAGTAACTGAAAATTTTCCTCACACTTCTCCGTCCATGCGAACGGTTGATCTTTTCTGGTAAGTTGTGTCAATGGAGTCACAATCTTAGCAAAACCTTCAATAAACCTCCTGTAGTACCCTACCAGTCCTACAAAACTTCATATGTCAGTGACAGTCTGAGGCTGTTTCCAAGCAAGAACCGCCTCAGTCTTAGCCGGATCTACAGCGATTCCTTCCTTGGTTATCACATGTCCTAAGAAATTCACTTTTTCTAGCCGAAACTCACACTTTGACATATTTACATACAATTGCTTCTCGCGTAAAATCTCAAGAACTTGACGTAAGTGTTCTCCATGCTCTTCTTTAGTTTTTGAATAAATTAATATATCATCAATGAACACCACAACAAATTTATCTAGGAATGGACTAAAGATTATGTTCATCTAATCCATGAAATTGCTGGTGCATTGGTAACTCCAAACGGCATAACAAGATATTCATAATGTCCTTAACGGGTTCTGAAAGCAGTTTTCTAAATATCTCCTTCCCTTACTCGAATCTGATGGTAACCCGACTTCAAGTCAATCTTCGAAAATATCGCGGCCCCTCTCAATTGATCTATTAAATCATCGATGCGTGGCAAAGGATAACGATTCTTAATAGTTGCCTTATTAAGCTGTCTATAATCCACACATAAACACGAGCTTCCTTCCTTTTTCTTAACTAGCAAAACTGGAGCTCCCCAAGGCGATACACTTTGTCTAATAAATTTCTTCTCCAACAAATCTTCAATTTGGCCTTTAAGCTCATTTAATTCCAATGGCGACATTCGGTACGGCGCAATCGAAATTGGTCCCGTTCCTGGGTGCAAATCAATGAAAAATTCAACTTCTCTTATCGGTGGCAATCTTGGAATTTCCATTGGAAATACATCTCGGTACTCATTGACAAGCATCACATCTTCTATGTTCACATTTATCTTTGCCTCCACATTAGCCAGAGACAAAAACTCATGAGTCCCTTCACTTAGCGACACTCAGAGTTTGTTAGCGGCTAAATACTTAACAACTCCTGGTTCGGGGAAAAGAACCAATTTACGAGCACAATCCAAGATCACATAATGGTACGACATCCAGTCCATACCGAGAATGACCTCGAGTGATTGTAGCGGTAAACCAATCAAATTAACCAAGAAATCCCTATTCTGAATAGTCATTTGACAATGTAAACATGCAGAATTTACTGTCAAAGTCTTAGCAGGTGTGGAAACAACCAAATCAAAAGGTAAAGCAGACACAAATAACTTCAAACGATTTACACAATCCATAGCAATGAAGGAATGGGTCGCCCCTGAATCAAAAATTGCAGTTAGAGTGTTACCTGCAATCTCACAGTCACATTGAATCAGATTGCCAGATGGATCCCCACCTTCCGCACTCACACAATAAATGTGTCCTCTAGCAATAGGACGAGTAGCCCTAGCTACATTCACAACTGGTTCCACCTTTGGAGCCGTGCAATCCCTTGCCATGTGCCCTGGCTTCCGACAATTGTAGCAAGTGAGAACATTAGAGGTACAAGCACTAGCATAATGTCCCTCTTCCCCACATCGGAAACATCGAAGCACTTGTCCCAATTGTCTTCCGAAATTCTAGTTCCCTGGGCGATTCTGGCCACCGTTGTTATTTTGTGGTCGATTATAAGGTTTAGCAATTTGTTTCCCCTTGTTGTTCTGATAATTCACCCGACTGGGCCCTCCTGCACTAAAATTCCCTCCTCGGCTAGCCCTCTTATTTTTCATATCCTCCACTTCCCTACATTTTTCCACAAGAACTTGGAAACGTTGAATCCCCAAGGGCAAGACAGAGTCTTGAATCTCATACTTTAGTCCGTCTTGGAAACGATGACACATGAATGGTTCATCAATCTCTTCACAGAAAAACCTGAAATGTCTTGATAGCGATTCAAACTTAGCAGCATATTCGCCCACGGTCATGTTCCCTTGATGCAGTTTCAGGAAATCATCACCCAGTTTAGTCTTGGTACTCATCGGGAAGTATTTGTCCAAAAACTTCCTTTTGAATGATTCCTAGTTCACCTCCTCGTGAGCTGATCTCATCAACAATCTTGCACTCCTCCACCAGTACTCAGCATCCCCTAATAGCGTATAAGTGGCATAGTTGACCTTCACTTCCGCCTGACAGTTAATCATTTCGAAGATCTTCTCCACTTCTTGGATCCATTGATCCGCTTTCTCTGAATTTTCATCCCCCTTAAACTTGGGAGGATTGTAACGACGAAAATCTTCTAATCCTTTTGACTCTGCAGCACGAATCTCTCTTTCCCTCTTTTCAAGATCACGTTGAGTCTTAGCAGCAGTCTGTGCAGCAACAGAAGCTGCCATGTTATTCATGGCCTCCGCCATTTGATCATCCCTATTAGCATTGGCTCTCAAAGCGTCATTCCTTCTTGGCGGCATGGTTTTCCTATAAAACCATCATCAAGTAGAGTCTTAACACTACTTTAAATAATTCCAAAACTAACTTCCGACCACATCAACACATAATAATTATTTTGGACTTGACAACTCAAACCACCTAAACCGACGCATGATCAGATAACAATTCCCAACCTACAGGTTGACCTACAATCTATAACCAAAGGTTCCACAGCCCCCAAAGAAAACCAAACCAAAGCTTTGATACCACATTGTAACTCCCCAATTTTCAAAGCGAGGGTGTATTTTTTTTTCCGAAAGAAATTATAATGAAACAAAGAATAATTAAGTAAAATACCTTTGAATAATCATATAAGTCGATATAATTGATACGCAGTGGAATAGTTTTTGAAATATGAGTCCAAAGTATATACACAACAGCCAGTGATACATGGAATCCATTAACATCAGATGTCATGCTGACAATATTAGTAAAGATACAATCTTCCAATTTAAAATAAACACAATCCAAAATAAAGACATTTGTTCCCTCTATGTCAACCTAATCTGATCATTCTACCAAAAAACTATACACCCTGAGTTATCTCCACGCGCCCCGTAAGATCCTCCTAACATAGCTCCAGTCAAGCATTCCCATCTACATTCTCATCCGTAGGGTACGAACCGGTAGGATTGTCCTGGCTCTCATCTGAGGGCAAAGCCCTGATTTCCACAATAGTTGTAAAGGGTCACCAACCGAAATTAACAATTAACACATAACATTTAAGTTTTTAAATGCACAAATAACCTTTCCACTTAGCATGCACCTTAAAAGGGTTTTCTATATGCTAACAGTTCATATAATGCTTACCAAATGAAAATGAAATCAAAATAAGTCTTAAATCAATCAAGTAATAAACAACGGGCCAATCCATTGATGAACCAATTGAGCAATCGATTATCTAACTCAAAATAAGAATTTCTACTAAGCCAATCGATTGGGAAATCGATTTGGATGAAGGGTTTTAGTGAAAACTGAACTCTGGGCTTAATTCAATCGATTGGGAAATCGATGGAATGAATAACTGAGTCCCTGTATTAAAGCCAACCGATTTCCAAATCGATTTTGTCAAAATGGTTGAGCTCCTGTATGGCCAAATCGATTTTGTCAAAATGGCTGAGTTCCTGTGATGAATCCAATCGATTGCCAAATCGATTTTGAGGAATAGCTTTTAAAAGAATCGATTTGGGAATCGATTTCCCAGCATGTTTTTCTTAAAATACATAAACTAACTCAATCACATTCACACACAACTCCAAAACATAACACTTAGCAATTTCCACACAATCACCACGACATCTTGAGTTTCGAAATAGTTTTACAATCAATTACACTTACACACGATTTGTTCCAAAACATAGCACTTAGTAATATCATCACAATCACAATGACATCTCAAGTTCAAACACTCAATCATACACTTAAATCAAACACGACTCGTGTGTCAAGCACCTTAATGTAATGCGTATATGCCAAGATGCATGGACTCGGAATTCCAAACCAAAACCCTCCTCGAAGGACCGTAAATCATAATTGTACCGCCTATCGCAGGCCAAAGTACCAATTACCGAGGTGCCACCTATCACGAGTCAGCACGATTTACTAAAAAGCGTAAATCATAAACATACCACCTATCACGGGTCAATACTGTTTACCGAGGTGCCACCTATCACGGGTCAGCATGATTTACTAAAAAAAAAAAGCGTAAATCATAAACGTACCGCCTATCACAGGCCAAAGTACTATTTATCAAGGTGCCACCTATCACAGGTCAGCACAATTTACCAAAAACATAAATCGTAAACGTACCACCTATCACGGGTTAGTACTGTTTTCCGAGGTGCCACCTATCACGGGTCAGCACGATTTACCAAAATGAAATGCATGAGCATACACTGACTCCATCCACAACAATCGTTAAGTAAATGCAGATATTAAAAGATTCCCTATTTTTAATACTCATTTAACTTAAACGATTTTCACAACAGACATTAAGTAAACAAGACATTAAGAGATTCCCCATTCTTAATACTCATTTGACTTAAACGATTTCCACAAACACACATTTAGTAAATAAGACATTAAGAGATTCCCCATTCTTAATACTCATTTAACTTGAACGATTTTCACAAATACACATTAAGTAAACAAAATATTAAGAGATTCCCCATTCTTAATACTCGTTTAACTTAAACAATTTTCACAAACACACATTAAGTAAAGAAGACATTAAGAGATTCCCCATTCTTAATACTCGTTTAACTCTAATGGTTTTCAAATTCCACACAAAACAACTCGAACATATTATCAAATCCAATACACAATTCACACCAATTCACGTCTCGAATTTCATAAGCATCAATTATGAACACGTCAAATACGACGAACACAAATCATCACAACATACCACTCAAACACATCAATTTCATTTACTCAAAATCATACACAAATGAGTTAAATTCATTTTCCACGAAACATTCATCAATATCACCAAAACCTAACTCTATGATTTTACCCATAAAGCCTTAGATTCATTTTCCCCAAATCAGCACTTAGACCCTAACAAAATTCTTTTCCACAAAACCACAAATAAGTCCCTAAATGCAAACTAAAAGTTTGGAAGGAGCTCTTACCTTCACGGTAGCTTTAACGTGAGATTACGGTACCGCGAGTAAATCCGGTAAAATCTCCGCTCACAACGTCGCTTCCAAAGTTGGTTCCCAAGCACCGTAGCGTGGTAGTGAGCAACTTTCCCTTCTATCTCTTAGCGAAATGAAGCTTAGATCTAGATGAAACGGGGAGGTTTGTGTTTGACGGTTTTGAAATCCCTAATACCGTTTTTCTTCGTTTTCGAAACAACGAGGAAGTATGAAGCTGAGAAATCCTTGCTTCCATACCCACTAAGCCTTGGGTTTCTATTCTTGAACAAAAGGAAGCAGCGAAAATGAAGATGGAAAAAAAAGGGGGAAGTCACGCGAGGCAGAGGAAGAAGATGGATTTTGTTTTCTTTCTTCCTTTTTCCTTCCTTTATATTTCTTTTCTTTCTATCTCCTCCTCTTTTCCTTCCACACAAACATATATATATATATATATATATATCACTTTTAACAAATATCTCCAAATATATTTATTAAAATTACAATTTCACATTAAATTCTTCGTAAAGGATTCACCATAGTTAATTTAATTTATTTATCGAAAAGTAATTTTAATCGGCCATCAAAATATCCTTTTGGTCATATAAACTCCAAAATATTAATAACTTTGGCTAAAAAGCCTCCGAGTTCAATACTAAAAATATACTAAAATACATAAAGTATACTTTAAAATTACGGGTCTTACATTTGCAACCTTCATCATATCCTCATGTGCACTCAACCCCTCAATCGACCCCCACAACAACAAACCACACATGGTCCATCACCACCACCACATCTACATGAATCTGTAAATATACTAACTCGGTATTACGTTCCTTTGGTGCCAAAAAAGTCACCTTATAAAATAGGAGTGACACCTTATTTGTTTTGACACATTTACTTAACCACATGAACTTTGATGTATTTTTTCTATTAAATGAATTTTGATTTTTTTTTAAAAAATTAATTATTGTTTTGCTAATTAAATTAATAATACTTTATTTTTATTATTAATGTATGTTGTAACTTTAATTAACATTGATGTAACTTTAATTTTTAAATAAATTTTTATTAACAAATGTTTCTCACGATGGTTATTTAATTAACTATTATGATATATTAAAATTTAAAATTAATTTTGTTAAAACTTATAAAATTCATTTGATTAAAGTAGAATATATTTAATGATCAAACAATTAGAATTATATATTTGAAAATCATGTAAGTAATTATTATAATATAAATACATATAAGTGACATTTTTCTCTCTTTGTAGTTTGAAAAATATATATATAACAAAGTATTTTCATAGATAAATGGTAAAATTACTATTATTGTATATTAAATAATATTACAAACTGTATTATGTCAATATTTTTTTGATAAACTTTCAATTTTCTTAT
>JBBPBT010000487.1:3244463-3289945 GCA_037974875.1 Cicer bijugum
ATTTTTAATTTTAATGAAAATAAATTTAAAATGTGAGAGTTTTCAAAATGATTTTTTACAGTTTATTCAATTGACTTAATAAGAACCTCAAATAAAAATAATTTAGTCACACACAAATTATTAAAATAAAAAATTAAAAAATTTATATTTTTATTATAGAAAAAAAGTAACTTTTTAAAATAATTTATTATATATATACATGAACATAAAAAAAAGTTATACTAAAAATAAATCAAAATATTTAGTTATAATAATATTTTTAAATAATAAATATAAGTATATTCTGCAAATTTGCCTGTGTGTGATTAAGAAATTTTTATTTAGAGCTGTAAACAAATAAGTCTCTGGATATACACGTATGCTCAAAGTTCTTTCCACATTCCAGAATCTCTCTCCTATATATATATATATATATATATCTTTCTCTCTCATCGTTTGTTATTTTCCGTTGACACTCATCTCTAACCTTATCAAACACCACCTACCTTCTTCTTCAACATTAAATTAAATATTGCGTTAAACCTTACACATACAGAAAAAAGAAATAGCAAAAAATTCAATATATACCCTTTTTGAGTTCAGCATCAAAGTTTTCAACTTTGACCCTAATTTATCGATTCCTCTTATTCCAATAAAAAAGATGTTGCAATTTTTGTTGACGCTGGCTTTCTCTGCTGTTCCTTTGCTTCTCTATATTCCTCCAATCAGAAGCTTAAATACCTTTGTTGAAACCATGGAAGAAATTGCTAGAGAGTCAAGATTATATACCAATAGATTGAATCCGAGGTTGCAGCTAGGTAGATCTAGGATCTTGGATTGTATACTATGCAACACAAGGTAGATTCAAGAATAATGTTTTTGCTTTGAACCATAGGATTTAAATGTAATACTGCTTTTTTTTTTTTTTATCTATTTACTTTTCTGCCTTTTTTTTTTTTGAGTAAACTATTCTGATATGGGGATCTAAATTTACGAAATGTCAAATTATTCTTTTATATTGTTTAAAAGGAGTCAAAATACTCTCTACTTCAACTATTTTAAGGAGCTTTTTGTCTATAAATTAGATAGTTTAAAGACCATTTTGATTTAGGTTAAACAATTTGAGGAAGTAAAATTTTGATATTTGTGTAAATTTTGAGGTTCACAATTTCAAGATATAAAACGGTGGTTTATGTTATTTGATGTTTATTTTTTATTTTTTATTTTTTGCAAAATCTCTTACTCTTCTCGATTGTATTTATTTTGAGTTTGAATTCTCTGTCCCTTTCGGACAACTAGTGTTTGATGTTATTGTGGAATTTTTTTTATGCAACGGATTATTGTGCAATCATGTAATCGTGTTGATATTGAGTAGAATAGTACAATTTTAGCTGTTGTCTTTAATTTGGTGATTTGTTCCTCAATACCGATATGATTTTGATTTATACTGCTTCTGTCCAATTATAAGAAAAAATTTAGGGGATATTTTTTTTTTCATTTATAAAAAAGAATTGTGAATTTTAATGAATCTTTTAATATATAACTATTGTTTAAATAATTTTTTTATGTTTATTTAATGTTTATTTTTAAATATTAGTGAATTCATTTATTATCTTACACTTTTTAAGATATATTTATTAAAATATTTAAAAAGTGATAATAATAAATAAATTTATTGGTACTAATATATATAATTAGGACTAGAAGGAGTGTGTATGTTTGATATGTTTTTGTAACTATTTACTTTTTTGCCACTTACTCTTCTAGATTGTACCATTTAGCTTGAATTTGAATTATGTCACTTTCTTGCTTGATGTTATTTTAGAATCATATATTTATATATTTATGTGTTGTCTTTTAATTTGGGATTTGTTCCTCAAAAGCATTATCTGGGTTCAAGACCCACAAATTTTGATGGATAATTTGATGTAGCGGGTATTTGTAAATGATATTTGGATAAAAGATATACATATGTCGAGTGGTCAGATTCAGTTCACAAAACTCAATCAATTGGTACTCGAGCCGACTTAAAATACTTATAATAAGAAAATATTGGCATATAGTACTAGATTGGGTCGGATTCGGACGAAGTCGACCCAAAACACTAAACTCGTGAGTAACCGAGCTTCATATTATGCAACCCAGTCCCAACCATTTTCTTGATCGGTTTCGTCGGTTTACAGCTTAGTCGGATTTCAGTTACGTCGGTTCGGTTGGTATGAGTTTCAACATCAAACTACCAAAATTTTAGAGAACATTGGATTTTGAGATAAAAAAATAAAATCAAAAAATGAAAATAGATTAGTGAGAGAAGAGTAAGAATAACTGGATTCTGGCTATGCGCCACCTTATCTAAGTCGTTGGTATGAGCCCTTTGTACTTTGATGGTCTTCTTTCATCATTTTATAAGAGCTTGTATAATTTTGTTTTTTTTACCATATGCTTATATTTGAAAGTTTATGTGGGATCAAACGTGTATTGCTTTTATTATGAATTTTTAGCATAGCATTTTTGTTTTAAATGCTAGTAGTATAACAGGAAAATAAATAATAGTAATAATTGTAAAAACAATATATAAATATAAAGTAAAATTATGATGGTTGTGTGTAACGAGATAAAGTAGGACTTGACATTTGTAATGTGGCAGGAGCTTTATGAGTCTAGAGTGCAGTGATAGGAAAGATTATTGCAGAGTATAGTTGCATAAAAAATAACTAGATATATTATCTAGTACTTTTGGGCGGGTTCGGGTACTATTGAATTTGACTTTGAAATCCATAACCGACTCTCTATATCCGCACAAACTTACTTTCTTCTATTTTTACACCTGACACCCATCTTAATCCGTCCGAACCACCCACGGGTTTTTTGGATTTTTCAGGTTGCGGTCGGATCTTTGTCTTTTGTCCACCCCTACTAGTTATACCTTCATTATATGTTGACCATTGGCTACAACTTTATATCAAGTAAGATAAGTGAGGCAAAACTTTAGCAAAATAAATTTCACACAAATCAATATATAGATATATTTATATAAAATTAATTAATATATTTTATATTAAAATTTATATACTAAAATATTTTATTTTATTTATCTTTAGAAGATTGCATCTCGGGACTATCTAAAAAAAAATGTCAAAAGATAAAGATGCGACTTCTTAAAAATAAAAAAGTAAAGCATTTTAATATATAAATTTCAATGTAAAGTCTATCGGTTAGTTTCTTTTTTTTTTTTTTTAAAAATAATATAAAAAAAAACAGTTTACAAAGTTAATAGTAATCTACATCTAGAGAAGTAATAAAATATATTTTCTTGATTTCTTTAGTTAATATTATTCATTTATGTTTTGTAAATAAAAGACTACTAAAAGAATGAAGAAATTTTACTCAAACAAATCAAATAAAAAATTCAACTTCTCATTTTCTTCATTTTGGTGCGATGAGACTCTTCCACACCGAAACTCCATTTTCAAACTAGACATGTTTGATGGTGATGGTGGTGATAAATATTCTACAAATAAATTTAACATTAAGATTTACATTTATGATTTTTTTTCTTTGATTTTAAGTCAGATCTAATAAGTGCAAAAGTCACCATGGATTAATATTCTAGGTTCTTTTGGCCTTTAGTTGGTTTATTCTAGTTCATTATGTTTCTTAATCAATGTAGTTGGTGTAATCAGTGCAAAAGACTCAGTGGATTAATATGTTAGTTCATTTTGGTATTTGTTATTTTTTTTGTCCATTTTAGTTGTTAATCAATGTAGTTCAACCAATAAGTGCAAAAGACTTAATGGATTAATATTTTAGGTCATTTTTGTATTTGTCAATTTTTGTTGTTAATCAATGTAGTTCAACCAATAAGTGCAAAAGACTTAATGGATTAGTATTTAGGTCATTTTTGTATTTGTCAATTTTTGTTGTTAATCAATTTAGTTCGTCTAATAAGTGCAAAAATCTGAATGAATTAATATATTAGGTCATTTTGGTCTTTACTAGGTTAAGGGATTAGGGTTTAAGATTTAGTGTTTAGGGTTTTGGATTTAAGGTTAGGGGTCTAGGTCTATTCTAGTCCACTTTTGTTCTTTATCTATGTAGTTCGTTGAATAAGTGCATACGTCTCACTGGATTTAGATTAAAGGTCATTTTGGTTTTTGATATGTTTCTTTTTGTCCTTTTTAGTTCTTATTAATTGTAGTTCGTTCAATTAGTTCAAAAGTCTCAATGCATTAATACTTTAGGTCATTTTGATATTTATGAGGTTTATTCTAGTCCATTTTCATTCTTATTCAATGTAGTTGGTCTAATAAGTGCACAAGTCTCAATGGATTAATATTCTATGTTAATTTCGCCTTTAATTAAGTTATTCTAATTCATTTTAGGTTATTTGTAGACTTTATTGAGTTTAGGGTTTAGGATTTAGCGTTTAGGATTTATGGTTTAGGGTTTAAGGGTTCATTTTAGTTGGTCTAATAAGTACAAAAGTTTCAATGGATTAATATTTTATGTCATTTTGGTCATTACTATGTTAAGGGTTTTGGGATTAAGGTTTAGGGTTTAGATTTAGGGTTAAGGGTCTAGGTGTATTCTAGTCTATTCTGGTTTTTATCAATGTAGTTCGTGAAATAATCGAAGAATTCTCAATGGATATAGATTTTAGTTCATTTTGTTATTTACTAGGCTTATTCTAGTCAACCTTGCATCTAAATTAATGTAGTTCGCCTAATTAGTGCAAAATTCATAATGGATTAATATTTTAGGTTATTTTGGCCTTTACTTGATTTAATCTAGTGCATTTTGTTTCTTAATCAATATAGTTGGTCTAATAAGTGCAAAAGACTAAGTGAATTAATATTTTAGGTCATTTTGGTATTTGTTATGTCTTTTTATCCATTTTTGTTGTTAAGCCATGTAGTTCAATGGATAAATGCAAAAGTCTTATTGGGTTAATATTTTTGGTTATTTATGGACTTTACTAGGTTTAGGATTCATGGTTTAGGGTTTAAGGTTTAGTGTTTATTGTTTAGGATTTAAGGTTAAGGGTCTAGGTCTATTCTAGTCCACTTTGTTCTTAATCTATGTAGTTGGTCTAATAAGAACAAAAGTTTCAATGGAATAATATTTTAGGTCATTTTGGCCTTTGCTATGTTGTGGGTTTTATGATTAGGGTTCAAGGTTTAGGGTTTATGGTTTAGAATTAAGGTTAAGGGTCTAGGTCTATTTTAGTCCATTTTTGTTTTAATGAATGTAGTTCGTGAAATAAGTGTACAATTCACAATGGATATAGATTTTAGGCGATTTTGTTATTTACTAGGTTTATTCTAGTCCACCTTACTTCTAAATCAATGAAGTTTGTGTAATAAGTGCAAAATTCTCAATGGATTAATACTTTAGGTCATTGCGGTACGTATTAAAGGTCTATTCTTGTCCATTGTGCTTCTTAATAAATGTTGTTGGCCTAATAAGTGCAAAAAACTCAATGCATTAATATTTTAGGTAGTTTCAGAATTTGCTTTGTTTTTGTTTTTGTTAATTTAAGTTCGTATTCAATGTAAATTGCCAATAGGTGTGATAGTCTCAATGGATTAATATTTTAAGTCATTTTGATTTCTACAAGGTCTATTCTTGCCCATTTTGCTTCTTAATCGTTGTTGTTGATCTAATAAGTGGAAAAGACTAAATGGATTAATATTGTAGGTCATTTTCGTATTTTTCAATTTTAGTTGTTAAGCAATTTAGTTCGTGTATATTCTAGTCCATTTTTGTTCATAATCTATGTAGTTCGTCAAATAAATGTATAAGTCTCACTGGATTTAGATTTTAGGCCATTTTGGTTTTTGATATGTTTCTTTTTGTGTATTTTAGTTTTTATTCATCTTAGTTTGTCCAATTAGTGCAAAATTCTCAATGCATTAATATTTTAGGTCTTTGGTCTTTATTAGGTCTATTCTAGTCCATTTTCATTCTTACTCAATGTAGTTGGTGTGATAAGTGCAAAAGTCTCCATGCATTAATATTTTGGGTTATTTTGGCCTTTGCTTGGTTTATTCAAGTTCATTACGTTTCTTAATCAATGTAGTTGGTCTAATAAGTGCAAAAGACTTAGTGTAACACCCCGTTTTTTCTAGCGAGGGTGTATTTTTTTTTTCAAAAGAAATTAAAATAAAACAGAGAAATAAATAAGGTAACACCTTTGGATAAATAATTAAGTCATTATAATTTACAAGCAGCGAAAAAAGTTCTCAAAATATGAATTCAAAATATTTACATAACAAAGGTGATACAGTCTTCCAGTTTAAAAATAAAAGCAACCCAAAAGAAAGACATATGTTCTCTATGTATCAACCTAGTCTGATCATTTTACAAAACAACTAAACACCCTGAAAGATCTCCACGCGCCCCGTGAGATCCTCCTAACGTAGCTCCAATCAAGCATTCCCATATACATTCCCATCCGTAGGGTACGAATCGGTAGGATCATCTTGGCTCTCATCTGAGGGCAAAGCCCAGATTTCCACAATAGTTGTAAAGGGTCACCAACCGAAATTAACAGTTAACACATAACATTTAAGTTTTTGAATGCACAAAATATCCTCTCAACTAAGCATGCACCTTAAAAGGATTTTCCATATGCTAAAAGTTCATATAATGCTTGCCAAATGTAAATGAAATCAAATAGAGTTCTCAATCCATCAAGTAATACATAACTGAACAAAACATTGATAAATTAATTGAGCAATCAATTATCAAACACAAAATAAGATTTTCCACTAAGCCAATCGATTGGGTAAATCGATTTCCTGAAAGTTTTTAGTGAAAATTGAACTTTGGACTTACATCAATCGATTGGGGCAATCGATTTCGAGAAAGACTGAGCCCCTGTATTCGCCAATCAATTGGGCAAATCGATTTCGTGGAAGACAGAGCCCCTGTAATGAATCCAATCGATTTGGCAAATCGATTTTCTTAAGTGGTTTTGAAAAACATATTACAAAATCGATTGGGTAAATTGATTTCGTGAAAGACAGGGCCCCTGTAACTCATCAAATCGATTGGGTAAATCGATTTCCCTGTGTATTCTTTCAAAAATTCATAAACTAACTCAATCACATTCATATATAATCCCAAATCTTAACACATAGCAATGATAACGCAATCGCTACAACTTCATGAGTTTCGATATAATATTGCAATCAAACATGCTATCACCAAATTCCAAAACATAGCACTTAACACTTATAACACAATTACTACAACATCATGAGTTTCGAAATGGTATTGCAATCAAACATGTTATCACCAAATTCCAAAACATAACACTTAACACTTATAACACAATTACTACAACATCACGAGTTTCGAAATTGTATTGCAATCAAACATGTTATCACCAAATTCTAAAACATAATACTTAACACTTATAACACAATTACTACAACATCATGAGTTTCGAAATGGTATTGCAATCAACATGTTATCACGAAATTCCAAAACATAACACTTGACACTTATAACACCATACCCACACGGACAAAATGAACCAACAATTCACAATTTACCAGGGTGTAGTCTCTCACGGACAAACACCTGTGCAGTCTCTCACGGACAAACACAATTCACCAGGGTATAGTCTCTCATGGACAAACCCCTGTGCAGTCTCTCACGGACAAACACAATTTACTAGGGTGTAGTCTCTCAAGGACAAACACCTGTGCAGTCTCTCACGGATAAACACAATTCACCAAGAAACGTAAGTCGTAAACGTACCACCTATCACGGGTCAGTACTATTTACCGAGGTGTCACCTATCACAGGTCAACACAACTTACCAAACGTAAATCGTAAATGTACCACCTATCACGGGTCAGTACTGTTTACCGAGGTGTCACCTATCACGGGTCAGCACAATTTACCAAAGTGAAATGCATGAGCATACACTGACTCCATCTAGAACGATCATTAAGTAAATGCAGATATTAAAAGATTCCCCATTTTTAATACTCATTTACTTAACCGATTTTTCACACCAAACATTAAGCAACAGACATATTAAGAGATTCCCCATTCTTAATATACTTTTGACTTAAACGATTTCCACAACAAAACATTTAGTAAACAAGACATTAAGAGATTCCCCTTTCTTAATACTCATTTAACTGAAACGATTTTCCAAAAACAAACATTAAGTAAACGAGACATTAAGAGATTCCCCATTCTTAATTCTCATGTAACTTAAACGATTTTCCAAAACAAACATTAAGTAGCCAAGATATTAAGAGATTCCCCATTCTTAACGCCCAGTTAACTTAAACGATTTTCAAAACAACATTAAGTAACCGAGACATTAAGAGATTCCCCATTCTTAATGCCCAGTTAACTTAAACGATTTTCAAACAAACAAACACACATTAAGTAAACAAGACATTAAGAGATTCCCCATTCTTAATACTTATTTAACTTAATGGTTTTCAAATCCCACATAGAAAAAACTCAAACATATTCACAAATTTGTTACACAATTCACGCCAAAACACAACAATTTATTTCCCCACAAAATCATTTTTACGACGACATTAAGTAAACGCAGATATTAAGAGATTCCCCATTCTTAATACTCTTTTAACTTAAACGGTTTTCCAAAACAAACATTAAGTAACCAAGACATTAAGAGATTCCCCATTCTTAACGCCCAGTTAACTTAAATGATTTTCAAAACAACATTAAGTAACCAAGACATTAAGAGATTCCCCATTCTTAATGCCCAGTTAACTTAAACGATTTTCACAAACACCCATTAAGTAAACAAGACATTAAGAGATTCCCCATTCTTAATTCTCGTTTAACTTAATGGTTTTCAAATTCCGCACAAAACAAACTCAAACATACTTTCACATTCAATCCATAATTCACACCAAAACACATCAAATCATTTTTCCACACAAACCACACAAAACACATCTCAAAATTCTATAATTATCAATTATGAACATGTTGAATATGACGACACAAATCCACACAACATACCACTCAAACACAACAAATTTCATTTACTCAAAATCATAAATAAATGGGATAAATTCATTTTCCACGAAATATTCATCAATATCACCAAAACCCCACATTAGAATTTCACCCATAAAGCATTAAATTCATTTTCCTCAATTTAATACTTCAACCCTAACATAATCCTTTTCCACACAACCACAGATAAGTCCCTAAATGCAAACTAAAAGTTTGGAAGGAACCCTTACCTTCACGCTAGCTGTAACGTGCGATTACAGTACCACGAGCAAATCCGGTAAAATCTCCGCTCGCAACACCGCTTCCAAAGTTGGTCCCCTAGCACCGTAGCATGGAAGTGAGCAACTTTACCTTCTATCTCTTCACAAAACGAAGCTTAGATCTAGGTGAAACGGGAAGGTTTGTGTTTGAATCCCTAATACCGTTTTTCTTTGTTTTCGAAACAACGAGGAAGTATGAAGCTGAGAAATCTTTGCTTTCTTACCCCTTAAGCCTTGGGTTTCTATTCTTGAAGCCAAAGAAAGAAAAAGGAAGCAAAACCAACGAATGAAGAAAAAGGGAGAGGGAAGGTTCTCGCGGCCAGAGGAAGAAGAAGGGAAAATTTCGTTTTCTCTCCTTTTCTTTCTTTCTCTTGTTTTTCTCTCCTTTATATTTCCTTTCTTTTCCTTTCCATTTCCTTTTTCCTTCCAAACATATACTTATATATTACTAATAATATATAATATATAATATATATATATATATAATAATTAAACCTAAAGCAATAAATATCTAACAACTCTCACATCCATCACTTCACTCACATCTCCAACTATTTTGATAAAAATATCTACTCTCTTCGCAACTCAATTGTCAAATACAATTTTCAGCAACCTGAGATATTTTGTACAAATAATTTTAATGCAATTTCCAAAAGTATATTTTCGACCTAAATACCGAAAACTGGGTTAAAATCCTAAGCAATTTAACACAAAATACCCTAAAATTGTATAACTTAGGATTTAAAATTACGGTCTTACACTTGGTGGATTAATATTTTAGGTCATTTTGGTATTTGTTATGTTATTTTTTGGCCTATATTAGTTGTTAATCAATGTAGTTCAACCAATAATTGTAAAAGTCTCATTGGATTAATATTTTAGGTTTAGGGTTCAAGGTTTAGCGTTCCAGGTTTAAGGTTCAGGATTTCAGTTTTAAGGTTTAGCGTATAGGTTTAATGGTTTAATGGTCAATTTTAGTTGATCTAATAAGTACAAAAGTTTCAATGGATTAATATTTTAGGTCATATTGGTCTTTACTAGGTTAAGCATTTTTGGAATACGGTTCAAGGTTTAGGGTTTTAGTTTAGGGTTAATGGTCTAGGTCTATGTTAGTCCATTTTGGTTTTAATCAATGTAGTTCTTGAAATAAGATCACAATTTTCAATGGATATAAATTTTAGGTCATTTTGTCATTTACTATGTTTATTCTAGTCCACTTTGCTTCTAAATCAACTTAATTCATATAATAAGTGCGAAAATATCAATGTATTAATATTTTAGGATATTTTAATTCGTATTCAATGTACCTATTCCAATAGGTGTGAAAGTATATTTGAATTGATATTTTATGTCATTTTTGTCTTTACAAGGTCTATTCTAGTCCATTTTGCTTCTATATCAATATAATTGGTATAATAAGTGCAAAAGACTCAATGGATTAATATCTTAGGCCATTTTGGTATTTGCTATGCTTTGTTTTCGTCCATTTATGTTCTTATTAAATGTAAATTGTCCAATAGGTGCAATAGTCACAATTGATTAGCATTTTAGGTCATTTTGGTCTTTACATGGTCTATTCAAGTCCATTTTGCTTCTTAATCATTGTAGTTAGTCTAATAAGTTCAAACAACTCAATGGATTAATATTTTAGGTCATTTTTGTATTTGTCAATTTTAGTTGTTAATCAATGTAGTTAGTCTAATAAGTACAAAAGTCTGAATGAATTAATATACTAGTTCATGTTTGTCTTTACTTGGTTAAGAGATTATGGTTTAAGGTTTACTAGGTCTATTGTAGTCCATTTTTGTACTTAATTTATGTAGTTTGTTGAATAAGTGCATAAGTCTCACTGGATTTACATTAGTGGTCATCTTGTTTTTTGATATGATTCTTATTGTCCTTTTTAGTGCTTATTCATTGTAGTTCATTCAATTAGTGCTAATGTCTCAATGCATTAATATTTTAGGTCATTTTGATCTTTTTGAAGTTTATTCAAGTACATTTTCTTTCTTACTCAATGTAGTTGGTCTAATAAGTTCAAAAGTCTCAATGTTATTTTGGCCTTCACTTGGTTTATTCTAATTCATTTTGGTTCTTAATCAATGGGATTGGTCTAATAAGTACAAAAGACTTAGTGGATTAATAATTTAGGTTACTTTGGTATTTGTTATGTTTTGTTGTCCATTTTAGTTTTTAATCAATGTAGTTTAACCAATAAGTTCAAAAGTCTCATTGGATTAATATTTTTAGTCATTTGTGGACCTTATTGGGTTTAGGTTTTAGTGTTTAGTGTTTAGGGTTTATGGTTTAGGGTCTATTTTAGTTTGTCTATTAAGTACATAAGTTTCAATGGATTAACATTTTATGTCATTTGGATCGTTACTAGGTTAAGGGTTTTTGGATTAGGGTTCTGAGTTTAGGGTTTAGGGTTTAGGGTTTAGGTTTTGGGTTATGGGTCTATGTCTATTCTAGTGTATTTTGGTTCTAATCAATGTAGTTTGTGATATAATTGTTCAATTCTCAATGGATATAGATTTTAGGTCATTTTGTTATTTACTAGGTGTATTCTAGTCCACCTTGCTTCTAAATCAATTAAGTTCATCTATTAAGTGCAAATTTCTCAATGGATTAAAATTTTAGGTCATTTTGGTACTATTCAATGTAGCTCATCCGATAGGTGTGAAGGTCTCAATGGATTAATATTATAGGTCATTTTTGTCAGTACAAGGTTTATTCTAGTCCATTGTGCTTCTTAATCAATGTAGTCGGTCTAATAAGTACAATAGACTCGATGCATTAATCCTTTAGGTCAGTTTGGTATTTACTATGTGTTTTTTTGGGTCCATTTAAGTTCTTTTTCAATATAAATCGTCCAATAGGTGCGATAGTCTCAATGGGTTAATATTTTAAGTCATGTAGATGGTCTAATAAGTGTAAAAGACTCCATAGACTAATATTTTAGGTCATGATGGTCTTTACTAGGTTAAAGGACTAAGCTTTAGGGTTTAGAGTGCAAATTTTAGGGTTTAACTTAAGGGCTAAAGGTTATGGGTAATGGGTTAAGGGTTAAGGTTTAAGGGTCTTGGTGTACTCTAGTCCATTTTGGTTCTTAATCAATGTTGTTCGTTGAATAAGTGCATAAGTCTCACTGGATTTAGATTTTAGGTCATTTTGGTTTATGATATGTTTCTTTTTGTCCATTTTAGTTCTTATTCATTATTATTCCTCAAATAAGTGCAAAAGTCTCAATGCATTAATATTTTAGGTCATTTTAATATTTACGAGGTGTATTCTAGTTGGTCATTTTGGGATTACATTTTGATTCTTATTCTAGTCCATTTTGGGATTAATAAGTGCAAAAGTCTCATTTTAATATTATAGGTCATTTTGGCCTTTACTTGGTTAAGGGTTTTGGGATTACAATTCAAGGTTTATGGTTTATGGTTAAAGGTCTAGGTCTATTCTAGTCCATTTTAGTTTTAATTAATCTAGTTTGTGAAATAAGGGATTATGGTTTAGGGTTTAGAGTTTAGGGTTTAGGGTTAAGGGTTAAGGCTAAGGCTAAGGGTTATAGGACTTGTTATATTCTAGTCCTTTTTTTTTTCTTAATATATGTAGTTTGTCACATAAGTGCATAAGTCTCAATGGATCTAGATTTTAGGTCATTTTGGTTTTTGATTTGTTTCTTTTTATTTTTTTCCATTTAAGTTCTTATTCATTGTAGTTCGTCCAATAAATGCAAAAGTCCCAATGCATTAATATATTTGGTCATTTTGGTCTTTACAAGGTTAACGGTTTAGGGTTTAGTGTTTAATGTTAAGCGTTAATGGTCTATGTCTATTATAGTAGATTTTGGTTCTTAATCAATGTAGTTTGTCGAATAAGTGCATATATTTGAGTGGATTTAGATTTTAGGTAATTTTGGTTTTTCATATGTTTCTTTTTGTCTACTTTAATTTGTATTCATTGTATTTTCACCCAAATAATGCAAAAGTCTCAATGTATTAATATTTTATGTCATTTTGGTCTTTATGAGGTCTATTCTAGTCCATTTTAATTCTTAGTCAATGCACTTGGTCTAATGAAAAGAAAAGTCTCCATGGTTTAATATTTTAGGTTATTTTGGCCTTTACGTGGTTTATTCTAGTTCATTTTGTTTCTTAATCAATGTGGTTGGTCTAATAAGTGCAAAAGACTCAGTGGAATAATATTTTAGGTCATTTTGGTATTTGTTATATTTTTTGTTTTGTCCATTTTAGTTGTAAATCTATGTAATGCAACCAATAAGTGCAAAAGTTTCATTGGATTAATATTTTAGGTCATTTGTGGACATTGCTAGGTTTAGGGTTCGCGATTTAGGATTTAGCATGTAAGCTTTATGGTTTAGGGTTTAGGGTCAATTTTAGTTGGTGTAATAAGTACAATAGTTTCAATGGATTAATTTTTAGGTCATTTTGGTCTTTACTATTTTATGGGTTTTGGGATTAGGGTACAAGGTTTAGGGTTTATGGTTAAGGGTTTAAGCTTACGGTTAAGGGTCTAGGTGTATTCTAGTCCATTTTGGTTTTAATCAATGTAGTTCGTTTAATAAGTGCACAATTCTAAATGGATATAAATTTTTGGCCATTTTTTTTTATTTACTTGGTTTATTCTAGTCCACTTTGCTTATAAATCAATATAGTTCGTCTAATAAGTCAAAAAATCTCAATGGATTAATATTTTAGGATATTTTAATTCGTATTCATTGAAGATCGTCAAATAGGAGCAAAAGTCTTAATGAATTCATATTTTAGGTCATTTTAGTCTTTACAAAGTCTATTCTAGTCGATTTTGCTTCTTAATCAATATAGTTGGTCTAATAAGTGCAAAAAAACTCAATGCATTAATATTTTAGGTCATTTTTGTATTTGCTATGCCCCATTTTTTTTGTCTATTTAGGATCTTATTCAATGTATATCGTCCAATAGGTGCGATAGTCTCAATGGATTAATATTTTATGTCATTTAGGTCTTTACAAGGTCTATTCTAGTTCATTTTGCTTCTTAGTCATTGTAGATGGTCTAATACGTGTAAAAGGCTCAATGGATTAATATTTTAGGTGACAATGCTCTTTACTTGGTTTAATCTAGTTCATTTTGGTTCTAAATCACTGTAGATCGTTCAATAAGTGCAAAAGTTTTAACAAATTAATATTTTAAGTCATTTTGGTCTTTACTAGGTTTATTCTTGTCCATTTTGGTTCTAAATCATTGTAATTCGTCCAATAAGTGCAAAAATCTTAATGAATTAACATTTCGTATCATTTTGGGCATCACAGAGTTTAAGACTTAGCGTGGTTAATGGAATAATATTTTAGGTGTTTTTTTTTTCTTTAGTAGGTTTATTCAAGTCCATTTTGGTTCTAAATTAGTGTAATTCATCCAATAAGTGCAAAAGTATTAATGGATTAACATTTTAGGTCATTTTTGTTTTAACTATGTTTCATCTAGTCCATTTTGGTTCTAATTCCATGTAGTTCGTCCAAGAAGTTCAAAAGTCTTAATGGATTCATATTTTAGGTCATATTGGTTTTTACTAGGTTTAACCTAGTCAATTTTGGTTCTAAATTAATGTAGTTCGTCGAATGTATTAACATTTTAGGTCAATGTAGTATTAACTAGGTTTAATCTAGTCCATTTTGGTTCTAAATCATTGTGTTTCGTCCAATTAGTTCGAACGTTTTAGTGGATTAATATTTTAGGTCATTTTTGTTTTAACTAGGTTTATTCTAGTTCATTTTGCTTCTAAATAAATGTAGTTCATGCTATAAGTGAATAAGTCTTAATAGATTTACATTTTAAGTCGTTTTGGTATTAACTAGGTTTAATCTAGACCATTTTGGTTCTAAATCATTGTAGTTTGTCCAAAAAGTGAAAAAGTCTCATCGAATTCATATTTTAGGTCATATTGGTTTTTAATAGGTTTAACCTAGTCCGTTTTGGTTCTAAATCAACGTAGTTCATCCAATAAGTGCAAAAGTCTTAATGGATTAATATTTTAGATAATTTTGATATTTACAAAGTATTGGGTTTAGGGTTTACGGTTTAGGGTGATGGGTTTCTTGTTAAGTATTTAATGTTTAGGGTTTAGGGTTTAGAGTTACTAAATTAATAATTTAGGTCAATTTGGTATTAACTAGGTTTAATCTTGTCCATTTTGGTTCTAAATCATTGTAGTTTGCCGATAAGGTCAAAAGTCTTATTGGATTAATATTTTAAGTAATTATTGTTTAAACTAGGTTTATTCTATTCCGTTTTGGTTCTAAATAAATGTATTTTAGTAGGTTTATTCTAGTCCATTTTGGTTCTAAATTATTGTATTTCTCCAATAAGTGCAAAATTCTTAATGGATTAATATTTTAGCTCATTTTGGTCTTTTGAAGGTTTATTCTACTAAATGTTTGGTTCTAAGTCATTGTAGTTCGTCCAATAAGTGCAATAGTTTTAATGGATAAATTTTTTATGTGATTTTGGTCTTTAATAGGTTTATTCAAGTGTATTTTGGTTCTAAATTGTTGTAGTTCGTCAAATAAGTGCAAAAGTCTTAATGGATTATTATTTTAGGTGATTTTGTTCTTTACTAGGTTTATTCAAGTCTAATTTGGTTCTAAATTATTGTAATTCGTCCAATAAGTGCAAAAGTATTAATGGATTAAGATTTCATGTCATTTTCATTTTAACTACGTTTAATCTAGTCCATTTTGGTTTTAATTCATTGTAGTTCGTCCAAAAAGTTCAAAAGTCTTAATGGATTCATATTCTAGGTCAAATTGGTTTTTACTAGCTTTAGCCTAGTTCATTTTGGTTCTAAATCAATGTAGTTCGTCCAATAAGTGGAAGAGTCTTAACGGATTAATATTTTAGGTAATTTTCGTCTTTACTAGGTTTATTCTAGTCCATTTTGGTTCTAAATCATCATTGTCCATCCTATAAGTATAAAAGTCTTAACGAATTAATATTATAGGTCATTTTGGTCTATACTAGGTTAAGGGTTTTGGGTTTGGGTTCAAGGTTTAGGGTTTAGATTTAGGGTTAAGGGTTTAGGTCTATTCTTGCCCATTTTGGTTTTAATCAATGGAGTTCATGAAATAAGTGCCCATTTCTCAATGGATATAGATTTTAGGTCATTTTGTTATTTACTTGGTTTATTTTAGTCCACTTTCCTTCTAAATCAATGTAGTAAGTCTAATAAGTGCAAAAATCTCAATGGATTAATATTTTAGGATATTGTAATTCGTATTCAATGTAGCTTGCCAATAAGAGTGAAAGTCTCAATGGATTGATATTTTAGTTCAAAAGTCTATTCTAGTCCATTGTGCTTCTTAATCAATGTAGTTGGTCTAATAAGGGAAAAAGACTCGATGCATTAATATTTTAGTTCATTTTGGTATTTGCTATGTGTTTTTTTTGTCTATATAAATCGTCCAATAGGTGCGATTGTCTCAATGGATTAATATTTTAAGTGATTTAGGTCTTTACTAGATCTATTCTAGTTCATTTTGCTTGTTAATCATGGTAGATGGTATAATAAGTGTAAAAGACTCAATGGATTAATATTATAGGTCATGATGGTTTTTACTAGGTTAAGGGATTAAGGTTTAGGATTTAGAGTTTAAAGTTTAAAGTTTAGGGTTTAGGGCTAAGGGTTATGGGTATAGGGTTAAGGGTTAAGGGTTTAGGGTTATGGGTAAATGGTTAAGGATCTTGGTCTATTCTAGTCCATTTGTGTTCTTCATCTATATAGTTCATCAAATAAGTGCAAAATTATCATTGGATTTAGATTTTGAGTCATTTTGGTTTTTTATATATTTCTTTTTGTCCATTTTAGTTCTAATTCATTGTAGTTGTCCAATAAGTGAAAAAGTCTCATTGCATTAATATTTTAGGCGATTTTGGTCTTTGCTAGGTTAAGGGATTAGAGTTTTGGGTTTTGGAATTAATGTTAGGGTTAATGGACTATGTCTATTCTAGTCCAATTTAGTTCTTAATCAATGTTGTGTGTCGAATAAGTGCATAACTCTAACTAGATTTAGATTTTAGGTCATTTTGGTTTTTGATATGTTTATTTTTGTTCATTTTAGTTCATTTTAATTCTTATTCATTGTAGTTCCTCAAATAAGTGCAAAAGTCTCAATGCATTAATATGTTTGGTCATTTTTGCCTTTAGTTGGTTAAGGGTTTTGGGATTACGGTCCAAGGTTTAGGGTTTACGGTTTGGGGTTAAGGGTTTAGGGTTAAAGGTTAATGTTTAAAGGTTAAGGGTAAAGGTTATGGGTTAAGGGTTACGTGTTAAAGGTTAAGGCTTAAGGCTTAAGGGTTAAAGGTTAAGGGTCATGGTTTTTGATGTGTTTCTTTTAGTGTATTTTAGTTTTTATTCATTGTAGTTCGTCCAATTAATGCAAAAGTCTCGATGCATTAATATTTTATGTCATTTTTGTCTTTATGAGGTCTATTCTAGTCCATTTTGATTCTTACTCAATGTAGTTGGTCTAATAAGTGCAAAAGTCTCCATGGATTAATATTTTAGGTTATTTTAGCCTTTACTTAGTTTATTATAGTTCATTATGTTTCTTAATCAATGTAGTTGGTCTAATAAGTGCAAAAGACTCAGTGGTTTAATATTTTAGGTCATTTTGGTATTTGTTATGTTTTCTATTTACCCATTTTAGTTGTTAATTAATGTAGTTCAACCAATAAGTGCAAAGACTCATTGGATTAATATTGTAGGTCATTTAAGGACTTTACTAGGTTTAGGGTTCACGATTTGAGGTTTAGAGTTTAGCGTATATGATTTATGGCATAGGGTCAAATTTAGTTGGTCTAATAAGTACAAAAGTTTCAATGGATTAATATTTTAGGCCATTTTGGTCTTTACTAGATTAAGGGTTTTGGGATGACGGTTTAAGGTTTAGGGTTTATGGTTTAGGGTTTAGGTTTAATATTTTACGTCATTTTTTCGTATTTGTCAATTTGAGTTGTAAATCAATGTTGTTAGTCTTATAAGTACAAAAGTATGGAAGAATTAATATATTAGGTAATGGTTGCCTTTACTTGGTTAAGGGATTAGGGTTTAAGGCTTAGTGTTTAGTGTTTAGTGATTAGGATTTAGGGTTTAAGGTTCGGAGTTAAGGGTCTAGGTCCATTCTATTCCATTTTCGTACTTAGAGGCCTTCTTGTTTTTTGATATGTTTCTTATTTTCCTTTTTAGTTCTTATTCATTGTAGTTCTTTCAATTAGTGCTAATTTCTCAATGCATTTAAGGGTTTAGTGTTAAGGGTTTAGGGTTTGGGGTTTGGGATTAATGGATTAATATTTTAGGTCACTTTGGTATTAACTAGGTTTAATCTAGTCCATTTTGGTTCTAAATTGTTGTAGTTCGTCCAATAAGTACAAAAGTCTTTATGGATTCATATTTTAGGTCATTTTGGATTTCACTATGTTTAATCTAGTTCATTTTGGTTCTAAAGTAATGTAGTTAGCCCAAAAAGGTCAAAAGTCTAAGGGTTTAGGGTTTAGCGTTTAGGGTCAAGGGTTTTGGGTTTTGAATTTAGGGTTTAGGGTTAATGAAATAATAATTTAGGTGATTTTGTTCTTTACTATATTTATTCAAGTTCATTTTGGTTCTAAATCAGTGTAGTTTGTCAATAAGTGCAAAAGTATTAATGTATTAAGATTTTAGGCTATTTTGGTCTTCACTAGGTTTATTCTAGTCCGTTTTGGTTCTAAATCATTGTAATTCGTCCAATAAGTGCAAAAGTCTTAATGGATTAACATTTAAGATCATTTTGGGATATACAAAGTTTAGGGTTTAGGGTTAAGGGTTTTGGATTTAGGATTTAGGATTTAGGGTTTGGGGCTTAGGGTTAATCGAATAATATTTTAGGTGATTTTTTTCTTTACTATGTTTATTCAAGTCCATTTTGGTTCTAAATTATATAGTTCGTCCAATAAGTGAAAAAGAATTCATTGTAGTTCGACCAATATTCCAAAGTCTTAATGGATTCATATTTTTGGTTATTTTTGTTTTTACTAGCTTTAACCTTGTCGATTTTGGTTCGAAATGAATGTAGTTCGTCCAATAAGTGCAAAAGTCATATTGTATTAACATTTTAGGTCAATTTTGTATTAACTAGGTTTAATCTTGGCAATTTTGGTTCTCAATCATCGTGTTTCGCCCAATAAGTGCAAAAGTTTTAATCGATTAATATTTTAGGTCATTTTTGTTTTAACTAGTTTTATTCTAGTCCATTTTTGTTTTAAATAAATGTAGTTCGTCCAATAAGTGCAAAAGTCTTAATGGATTAACATTTTACGATATTTTTTACTTTAGTTGGTTTATTCTAGTCCAATTGGTTATAAATCATTTTATTTCGTCAATAAGTGCAAAAATTTTAATAGATTAATATTTTATGTCATTTTAGTCTTTAATAGGTTTATTTTAGTCAATTTTTCATTTTAAATCATTGTAAGGGCAAAAGTATTAATGGATTTAAATTTTAAGTCGTTTTGGTATTACCAAAGTTTAATCTAGTCCATTTTGGTTCTAAATCATTGTATTTTATCTTTATGGATTCAAATTTTAGGTCGTATTAGTCTTTACTAAGTTTATTCTAGTTTATTTAGGTTCTAAATCATTGTGGATTGTCCTGTAAGTGCAAAAATCTTGATGTACTAATATTTTAGGTCATTTTGGTCATTACTGGATTTATTCTAGTCAATTTTGGTTCTAAATAAATTTAAATTGTCCAATAAGTACAAAATTCTTAATAGATTAATATTTTAGGTTATTTTGGTCTTTACTAGTTTTATTCTTGTCCATTTTGGTTCTTAATCATTTAGTTTGTGTAACAAGTGCAAAAGTCTTGATGGATTAATATTTTAGGTCATTTGCGTATTAACTAGGTTTAATCTAGTCCATTTTGGTTCTAAATCATTTTGGTCTTTACTAGGTTTATTCTAGTCCATTAGGCCTCTAAATCATTGTAGTTCGTCCAATAAGTGCAAAAGTCTTAATGGATTTATATTTTAGTTCATTTTGTTCTTTACTAGGTTTATTCAAGTCCATTTTTGTTCTAAATCAGTGTAATTCATCCATTAAGTTGAAAAATCTTAATGGATTAAGATTTTAGGTCATTTTTGTTTTAACTAGGTTTATTCTAGTCTATTTTGGTTCTAAATCATTGTAATTCCTCCAATTAGTGCAAAAGTCTCAATGGAATAATATCTTAGATCAATTTGGTCTTTATAAAGTTTAGGGTTTAGGGTTTTTGGTTAAGGGTTTAATGTTTAGGGTTTACGGTGTAGAATTTAGGGTTAATGAATTAATATTTTAGGTAACTTTGGTATTAATTACGTTTAATTTAATCCAGTTTAGTTCTTAATCATTGTAGTTCATCCAATTAGTGCAAAACTCTTAATGGATTAATATATTAGGTCATTTTGGATTTTACAAGGTTTAATCTAGTCAATTTAGGTTCTATATTAAGGTTGTTCGTCCAAAAAGTTCAAAAGTCTTAATGGATTAGGATTATTGGTTATTTTTGTTTTAATTAGATTTATTCTAGTCCATTTTAGTCCTCAAAAAATTATAGTTCATCCAATAAATGCAAAAGTCTTAATGGATTAATATTTTAGGTCATTTTTGTTGTAACTAGGTTTATTCTAGTCCATTTTTGTTCTAAATAAATGTAGTTCATCAAATAAGTGAAAAAGTCTTAATGGATTACTATTTTAAGTCATGTTAGACATTAGTAGGTTTATTCTAGTTTGTTTTGGTTATAAATCATTTTATTTTGCATTGCAATAAGTGCTAAAGTCTTAATGGATTAATATTTTAGTTTATTTTGGCCTTTATTAAGTTTATTCTAATCCATTTTGTTTTAAATCATTGTAGTTCTTCCAATAATTGCAAAAGTCTTAATGGATTAATAATTTCAGTCATTTTTGTTTTAGCAAGCTTTATTCTAGTCAATTTTTGTTCTATATAAATATAGTTCGTCCAATAAGTGCAATAGTCTTAATAGATTAACATTTTACGTCATTTTGTTTTATAATAGGTTTATTTAAGTCCATTTTGCTTCTAAATCATTGTAATTCGTCCAATAAGTGCAAAAGTATTCATGGATTAAGATTTAAAGTCATATTGGTATTTACTAGGTTTAATCTAGTCCATTTTTGTTATAAATCATTGTAGTTCATCCATTAAGTGCAAAAGTTTAAATGAATCCATATTTTAGGTCATATTGATTTTACTAGGTTTAATCTAGTCCATTTTGGTTCTAAATCAACGTAATTCATCCAATAAGTGTAAAAGTCTTAATGGATTAATTTTGTAGGTCGTTTTGGTCGTTACTAAGTTTATTCTAGTCCACTTTGGTTCTAAATCATCATTGTTCGTGCTATAAGTGCAAAAGTCTTAATGAATTAATATTTTATGTTAGTTTTGTCATTACTAGGTTTTGTTCTAGCCCATTTTGCTTCTAAATACATGTAGTTTGTCAATTTGAGTTGTAAATCAATGTTGTTAGTCTTATAAGTACAAAAGTATGGAAGAATTAATATATTAGGTAATGGTTGCCTTTACTTGGTTAAGGGATTAGGGTTTAAGGCTTAGTGTTTAGTGTTTAGTGTTTAGGATTTAGGGTTTAAGGTTCGGAGTTAAGGGTCTAGGTCCATTCTATTCCATTTTCGTACTTAGAGGCCTTCTTGTTTTTTGATATGTTTCTTATTTTCCTTTTTAGTTCTTATTCATTGTAGTTCTTTCAATTAGTGCTAATTTCTCAATGCATTTAAGGGTTTAGTGTTAAGGGTTTAGGGTTTGGGGTTTGGGATTAATGGATTAATATTTTAGGTCACTTTGGTATTAACTAGGTTTAATCTAGTCCATTTTGGTTCTAAATTGTTGTAGTTCGTCCAATAAGTACAAAAGTCTTTATGGATTCATATTTTAGGTCATTTTGGATTTCACTATGTTTAATCTAGTTCATTTTGGTTCTAAAGTAATGTAGTTAGCCCAAAAAGGTCAAAAGTCTAAGGGTTTAGGGTTTAGCGTTTAGGGTAAAGGGTTTTTGGTTCTAAATTGTTGAAGTTTGTCCATTAAGTGCAAAAGCCTTAATGGATTCATATTTTAGGTAATTTTGGTTTTTACTAGGATTAATCTAGTCCATTATGGTTCTAAATTAATGTAGTTCTTCAAAAAAAAATGCAACAATCTTAAAGGATTAATATTTAAGGTCATTTTGGTCATTACAAAGTTTCTTCTAATCCATTTTGTTTTAAATCATTGTACTTCTTCCCATAAGAGTTTAGGAGTTAGTGTTAAATGATTAAGATTTTAGGTCATTTTTGTGTTAACTAGGTTTATGGTAGTCCATATTGGTACTAAAACATTGTAGTTCGTCCAATAAGTGCAAAAGTCTTAATGGATGAATATTTTAGGTTATTTTGGTCTTTGTAGGGTTTATTCTAGTCCGTTTTGGTTCTAAATCGTTGTAATACGTCCAATGAATGCAAAAGTCTTAATATATTAATATCTTAAGTCATTTTGGTCTTGACTACGTTCATAGTTTAGGGTTTAGGGTTTAGTGTTATGGATTTTTGGGTTAAGGGTTTAGAGTTTAGGAGTTAGGGTTTATGGATTAAGATTTTAGGTCATTTTGGTGTTAACTAGGTTTAATGTAGTCCATATTGCTTCTAAATCATTGTAGTTCGTCCAATAAGTGCAAATGTCTTAATGGATTAATATTTTAGGTCATTTTGCTTTTAACTTGGTTTTGTCTAGTCAATTTTGGTTCAAAATTAATGTAGTTCGTCCAAAAAGTCCAAAAGTCTTAATGGATTAATATTTTAAGTCTTTATTGTTTAAGCTAGGTTTATTCTATTCCATTTTGGTTTTTACTAGGTTTATTCTAGTCTATTTTGGTTATAAATCATTGTAATTTGTTTAGGCAATGCAAAAGTCTCAATGGTTTAGGGTTTAGGGTTTATGGTTAATGGAATAATAGTTTAGGTCATTTTGGTATTAACTAGGTTTAATCTAGTCCATTTTGTTTCTAAATCAGTGTAGTTCGTCCAATAAGTGCAAAAAATTTAATGGATTCCTATTTTAGGTCATTTTGGTTTCTACTAGGGTCAATCTAGTCCATTTTGGTTCTAATTTTATGTTAGTTGTCCAAAAAGTGAAAAAGTCTTAATAAATTAAAATTTCAAGACATTTTGGGATTAAGTAGGTTTATTCTAATACATTTTGTTTTAAATCATTGTTAGTCGTCTAATAAGTTCAAAAGACTTAATGGATTAATATTTTTGGTCACTTTGGTTTTACTACGTTTAGGGTTTAGGAGTTAGGGTTTAAGGGTTTAAGATTTTGGATTTAGGGAGTCAGGATTTAGGGTTTATGGTTAATGTATTGAAATTTTAGGTCATTTGGGTCTTTACTAGTTTTATTCTAGTCCATTTGGACTCTAAATCATAGTAGTTCGTCTAATAAGTGAAAAATTCTTAATGGATTAATATTTCAGGTCATTTTATTCTTTAATAGGTTTATTCAAATCCAATTTGTTTCTAAACCAGTGTAGTCCATCCAATAAGTGCAAATATATTAATGAATTAAGATTTTAGGTCATTTTGGTATTAACAAAGTTTAAGCTACTCCATTTTGGTTCTAAATCATTCTAGTTCGTCCAGTAAGTCCAAAAGTCTTAATGGGTTCATATTTTAGGTCATATTGGTTTTTACAAAGTTTACCCTAGTCCATTTTGGTTCTAAATCAATGTAGTTTATACAATAAGTGCAAAAGTCTTAATGGAGTAATATTTTAGGTCATTTTCGGCTTTACTAAGTTTATTCTAGTTAGTTTTGGTTCTAAATCATTATCGTTCATCCTGTAAGTGCAAATGTCTTAAAGGATTAATATTTTAGGTCATTTTAGTCATTTCTAGATTTATTCTAGTCCATTTTGGTTATAAATAGATAAAAGTTGTCCAATACGTATAAAAGTCTTAATGGATTAAAATTTTGGGTCATTTTGGTCGTTACTAGGTTCACAATTTTGGGTTTAGGGTTAAGCGATTTGGGTTAAGGGTTTAGGGTTAATAGAATAACATTTTAGGTCATTTTGCTATTAACTAAGTTTAATATAGTCCATTTTGGTTCTAAATCATTGTAGTTCGTTCAATAAGTGCAAAAATCTTCATGGATTCATATTTTAGGTCATTTTGGTTTTTACTAGGTTTAATCTAGTTTGTTTTGGTTCTAAATTAATGTAGTTCGTCCCAAAAATGCAAAAGTCATAATGGATTAACATTATAAATCATTTTGGTATTTCCTAAGCTTATTCTAATCCATTTTGTTTTAAGTCATTTTAATTCATCAAATAAGTGCAACATTCTTAACTGAAGAATATTTTAGGTCATTTTGGTTTTTACTTCGTTAAGGATTTAGGGTTTAGTGTTTAAAAATTTATGGCTTAGGGTTTAAGTTTTAAGATTTAGGGTTTAGGGTGTAGGGTTTAGGGTTAAGGGATTAATATTTTAGGTCATTTTGGTATTAACTAGGTTTAATCTAGTCCATTTTGGTTATAAATCATTGTAGTTCGTCCAATAAGTGCAGAAGTCTTAATGGATTAATATTTTAGGTCATTTGGTTTTTACTAGGTTAAATCTAGTCCAGTTTGGTTCTAAATTAATGTAGTTCATCAAAAAGTGCAACATTCTTAATAGATTAATATTTTACGTCATTTTGTTTCAAAATCGTTGTAGTTCGTCCAACAAGTGCAAAAGTCTTAATGTATTACCTTTTTAGGTCATTTTTGTATTAACTAGGTTTAACCTAGTGTTGGTTTTATGGCCTCTAACCTTAGGATGTTTTATACAATGTTACTAGCAAAGTTATCTAATTTTTCCTAAGTATTGAAATTAATATCGAAACCAACGTGATCAATAAATAGTGATAAATTCAAACCTTATCAAGACAAAGATTTACAATTGCATCTATTATCAAGAGAACTGAAACAAATACAATGCTAATTCCACAGATTAATCAAGACAGAAATTTATCAATACAAACATTCAAGATTAAGCATTCATGCAATATTCAAAAAAGAGAAAAGATAAGAAAATCGTGCACCGAGATTTATACTGGTTCGGCTATCAGTATGACAGCCTATATCCAGTCCTGAAATCAACCAGATTTCAGCCTTTTTCCTATAGAATTGACTTGAATACGTTTTACAGATTGTCCAGCTCACACAAGGCTTATCTATCCAACTCACTCGCTTCTATTACAATGCCACCTTATCCCTAGAGTTAATCGCCAAACTCTCACAAGATAACGATGAGACTTCTTCTTGTTGAACACCCTCACCAACAATGATAGTCACCAGTTTACACACTGGGTTTTTCAGAACTTTCTTTACATATTGTTTTTACAGAAAAGATAAAAGAGGTCTAATGATGATGACTCAATCACAATATGAATATCACACAACAAGAATTTGCCAAATGAGTATTTTGTGTGTGGTTACAATTATTTGTCTCAGTATTTGAAAAACGTGTAATGAATAATTGTTTCAAGTGTTATGTCTTAGTTATTATAGAAAATGTGATTTGAGTCAGTTTATATATGTTCAGAAAAACATCAGTAAAATCGATTCCTCAATCGATTTTATAAAGATTTAAAAACAGCTTAATCGATTGTCCAATCGATTATCGCGTTTCTTGTTTTTCTTGAATCTTGAAAATATCAGAATGAATCGATTTGCCAATCGATTCTTTTAATGCACAAATCAGAACCTGAAGTTAAGTTCATATCAGAATCGATTATAAGTGTTTTGTTCAAACAACGAGATCAAAACAATCGATTACTCAGTCGATTCACATACATTAACATAATCGATTTACCAATGGGCTCATTTCTTCCTGTAACACAAACATTTTTCTCAATTGATTTGCTAATCGATTGTGCTGATCACAGTGACTAAGACATTTTACTCCAATCGATTTGCCAATAATTGCAAAAGTCTTAATGGATTTATATTTTATGTCATTTTAGTTTTTACTATGTGTAATCTAGTCCATTTTGGTTCTAAATTAATATTGTTCGTCCAAAAATTGCAAAAGACTTAATGGATTAATATATTAGGTGATTTTGGTGTTTACTATGTTTATTCTAGTCCATTTTGTTTTAAATCATTGTAGTCCATTCAATAAGTTCAAAAGTCTTAATGTATTAAGATTTTAGGTCATTTTGGTATTAAATATGTTTAATATTGTCGATTTTGATTCTAAATCATTGTAATTCGTCAAATTTGTATAAACGTTTTAATGGATTAATCTTGGAGGCCATTTTGGTCTTTACGGGTTTTATTCTTGTCCATTTGGGCTCTAAATCACTGTAGTTCATCCAATAAGTGCAAACGTCTTAATGGATTAATAATTTAGGTCATTTTGGTCTTTAACAAGCTTGTTCTAATCTGTTTTGTTTTAAATAATTGTAATTGGTCCAATAAGTGCAAAAGTCTTAATGATTATTATTTTAGGTCATTTTGGGTTTTACTACGCTTAAAATTTAGGGTTTAGAGTTTAATGGTTTAGGTTATTGTATTTGCGACTTAGTTTTTAGGTTTTAGGGTTTAGGGTATAGGGTTTAGGGTTAATAGATTAATATTTCAGGTCATTTTGGTATTAACTAGGTGTCGTCTAGTCCATTTTGGTTATATATCATTGTAGTTCGTCCAAAAAGTGCAAAATTCTTATTGGATTGATATTTCAGGTCATTTTGGTTTTTACTAGGTTTAATCTAGTCCATTTGGGTTCTAAATTAATGTAGTTCGTCCAAAAAGTCTAACAATCTTAATGGATTAATATTTTAGGTCATCTAAGGGCTTTACTAGGTTTAGGGTTCACGATTTGAGGTTTAGAGTTTAGCGTATATGATTTATGGCATAGGGTCAAATTTAGTTGGTCTAATATGTACAAAAGTTTCAATGGATTAATATTTTAGGCCATTTTGGTCTTTACTAGATTAAGGGTTTTGGGATGATGGTTTAAGGTTTAGGGTTTAGGTTTATTTTTTTACGTCAATTTTTTGTATTTGTCAATTTTAGTTGTAAATCAATGTTGTTAGTCTTATAAGTACAAAAGTATGGAAGAATTAATATATTAGGTAATGGTTGCCTTTACTTGGTTAAGGGATTAGGGTTTAAGGCTTAGTGTTTAGTGTTTAGGTTTTAGGATTTAGGGTTTAAGGTTCGGAGTTAAAGGTCTAGGTCCATTCTATTCCATTTTCGTACCTAGAGGCCTTCTTGTTTTTTGATATGTTTCTTATTTTCCTTTTTAGTTCTTATTCATTGTAGTTCTTTCAATTAGTGCTAATTTCTCAATGCATTTAAGGGTTTAGTGTTAAGGGTTTAGGGTTTGGGGTTTGGGATTAATGGATTAATATTTTAGGTCACTTTGGTATTAACTAGGTTTAATCTAGTCCATTTTGGTTCTAAATTGTTGTAGTTCGTCCAATAAGTACAAAAGTCTTTATGGATTCATATTTTAGGTCATTTTGGATTTCACTATGTTTAATCTAGTTCATTTTGGTTCTAAAGTAATGTAGTTAGCCCAAAAAGGTCAAAAGTCTAAGGGTTTAGGGTTTAGCTTTTAGGGTCAAGGGTTTTGGGTTTTGGGTTTTGAATTTAGGGTTAGGGTTTAGGGTTTAACGTTTGGGGTTTAGGGTTAATGAAATAATAATTTAGGTGATTTTGTTCTTTACTATATTTATTCAAGTTCATTTTGGTTCTAAATCAGTGTAGTGTGTCAATAAGTGCAAAAGTATTAATGTATTAAGATTTTAGGCTATTTTGGTCTTCACTAGGTTTATTCTAGTCCATTTTGGTTCTAAATCATTGTAATTCGTCCAATAAGTGCAAAAGTCTTAATGGATTTACATTTAAGATCATTTTGGGATATGCATAGTTTAGGGTTTAGGGTTAAGGGTTTTGGATTTAGGATTTAGGATTTAAGGTTTGGGGCTTAGGGTTAATCGAATAATATTTTAGGTGATTTTGTTCTTTACTATGTTTATTCAAGTCCATTTTGGTTCTAAATTATATTGTTCGTCCAATAAGTGAAAAAGAATTCATTGTAGTTCGACCAATAAGTTCAAAAGTCTTAATGGATTCATATTTTAGGTCATTTTTGTTTTTACTAGCTTTAACCTAGTCGATTTTGGTTCGAAATGAATGTAGTTCGTCCAATAAGTGCAAAGTCATATTGTATTAACATTTTAGGTCAATTTTGTATTAACTAGGTTTAATCTTGGCCATTTTGGTTCTCAATCATCGTGTTTCGCCCAATAAGTGCAAAAGTTTTAATCGATTAATATTTTAGGTCATTTTTGTTTTAACTAGGTTTATTCTAGTCCATTTTTGTTTTAAATAAATGTAGTTCGTCCAATAAGTGCAAAAGTCTTAATGGATTAATATTTTACGACATTTTTTTACTTTAGTTGGTTTATTCTAGTCCATTTTGGTTATAAATCATTCTATTTCGTCAATAAGTGCAAAAGTTTTAATAGATTAATATTTTATGTCATTTTAGTCTTTCCTAGGTTTATTTTAGTCAATTTTTCGTTCTAAATCATTGTAAGGGCAAAAGTATTAATGTGTTTGTGTCAATGGGTTAAAATTTGGGTCATTTTTTGCCTCTCTAGAATTATTCTCGTCCATTAAGGGTTTTTAACTAATCTTGTAACTCCAATAAGTGAATGTGTATCATTTTGTGAATCCAATAATTGTGGTTGTGTCATTGGATTAACATTTAGGTCATTTTCTTTCTCCTTAGGGTTATTCTAATCCATTTAGGGTTTTAACCAATCTTGTGCAACCAATAAGTGTGTTTGTGTCATTTAATTAACATTTATGTCATTTTCATCCTCCATAGGGTTATTCTTGTCCATTTAAGGTTTTTAACCATTATTTTGTATCCAATAAGTATGTTTGTTTTAATGGATTAATATTTAGGTCATTTTTGTCATCCCTAGGGTTATTCTAGTCTATTTAGTGTTTTAAATCAATCTTGTGCATCCAATAAGTGTGCTTGTGACATTGGACTAAATTTATGCCATTTTCGTCCTTCTTAGGGTTATTCTAGTCCATTTAGGGTTTTTTTTACCATTCTTGTGCATCCAATAAGTGAGTTTGTGTCATTGGATTAACATTTAGGTCAATTTCGTCCTTCCTATGGTTACTCTAGTCGATTTAGGTTTTTTAACCTATCACGTGCATCCAATAAGTTCGTTTGTGACATTGGATTAACATGTAGGTCATTTTCACCCTCCTTAGGGTTATTCTAGTCCATTTAGGTTTTTTTTAACAAATCTTGTTCATCCAATAAGTGTATGTGTGTGTGTGTCATTGAACTAATATTTAGACCATTTTCGTCCTCCCTAGACTTATTTAAGTCCATTTAGGGTGTTTAACCAATTTTGTGCATCCAATAAGTGTGTTTGTCTCATTGGATTAACATTTAGGTCATTTTCGTCCTCCTTATTGTTATTATAGTCCATTAAGAATTTTTCACCAATTTGGTCATCCAATAAGTGAGTGTGTGTCATTGGATTAACATTTTGGTAATTTTTGTCCTCCCTATGCTTATTCTAGTCCATTTAGGGTTTTTAACCGATCTTGGGCATCTAATAAGTGTGCTTGTGTCATTGGATTAACATATCGGTCATTTTCGTCCTCCTTAGGCTTATTCTAGTCCATTTAGGGTTTTTAACCAATCTTGTGCTTCCAATATGTTCGTTTTTGTCATTGGATTAACAATTAGTTCATTTTTGTCCCCCTTAGGGTTATACTAGTCCATTTAGGGTTTTAACCAATCTTGTGCAACCAATAAGTGTGTTTGTGTCATTTGATTAACATTTTGGTCATTTTTGTCTCCTCTAGGCTTATTCTAACCCATTTAGTGTTTTTAACCAATTTTGTGCATCCAATAAGTGTGCCTGTGTCGCTCGACTAAAATTTATGCCATTTTCATCCTCCATTGGCTTATTTTAGTCCATTTAGGGTTTTTAACCAATTTTATGCACCCAATAAGTTCATTTGTGTCATTGGATTAACATTTTGGTCATTTTCTTCCTCCTTAGGGTTATTCTTGTCCATTTAGGGTCTTAACTAATCTTGTTCAACCAATAATAGTGTTTGTGTATTTTGATTAACATTTATGTCATTTTCATTTGCCCTAGGGTTATTCTAATCCATTTAGGGTTTTTGACCATTCTTGTGCATCAAATAAAAGAGTTTGTGTTATTGGATTAACATTTAGGTCAATTTCGTACTTCTTATGGTTATTCTAGTCGATTTATGGTTTTTAACCAATCTTGTGGATCCAATTAGTCCGTTTGTGTCATTGGATTAACAAATAGATCATTTAACTCCATATTAGGGTTATTCTAGTTCATTTGTTTCTATAGATTAACATTTAGGTCATTTTCGTCAACCTTACTGTTATTCTAGTCCATTTAGAGTTTTTCACCAATCATGTGCATCCAAAAAGTGTGTGTGTGTCATTCAATTAAAATTTTGGTCATTTTCGTCCTCCCTAGGCTTATTCTAGTCCTTTTAGGTTTTTTTACTTATCTTATGCATGCAATAAGTGTGTTTTTGTCATTTTATTAACATTTAGGTCAATTTGGTCCTCCCTAGGGTTATTCTAGTCCATATAGGGTTTTTAACCTATCGTATGCATCTAGTAAGTTCGTGTATGTCATTGGATTAACATATAGGTCATTTTGTCCTCCTTATGCTTTTTCTTGTCCATTTAGGGTTTTTAACCAATCTTATGCTTCCAATAAATGTGTTTGTGTCATTGAGTTAACAATTAGGTTAATTTCACCATCCCTAGGGTTATTCTAGTTCATTTATGGTTTTTAACCAATCTTGGGCATCCAATAAATGTGTTTGTGTCATTGGATTCGCATTTAGGTCATTTTCATCGTCCCTAGAGTTATTCTAGTCCGTTTAGGGTCTTTAACCAATTTTTTGCATCCAATAAGTGTGTTTGTGTGATTGGATTAACATTTGGGTCATTTTCGTCCTCCCTAGAATTATTCTAGTCCATTTGGGGTTTTTAACCAATCTTGTGTATCCAATAACTGTGTTTGTGTCATTGGATTAACGTTTAGGTCATTTTGATCCTCCCTAGGGTTGTTCTAGTCCATTTAGGGTTTTAAATCAATCTTGTGCATCCAATAAGTGTGTTTGTGTCACTAAAATAACATTTAGGTTATTTTCCTCCCCCAAGGTTTATTCTAGTACATTTAGGGTTTGACCTAATCTTGTGCATCCAATAAGTGTGTTTGTGTCATTGGATTAACGTTTGGGTCATTTTCGTCCTCCCTATAATTAATCTATTCCATTTAGGGAGTTTAACCAATCATGTGCATCCAATAAGTGAGTGTGTGTCATTGTTTTAACATTTTGGTCATTTTCATCCTCCTTAGGCTAATTCTAGTCCATTTAGGGTTTTCAACTAATCTTGTGCATCCAATAAGTGTGTTTGTGTAATTGGATTAACAAGTTTTTTATTATCATCCTCCCTAAAGTTATTCAAGTTCATTTTGTGTTTTAACCAATCTTGTGCATCCAATAAGTGAGTGTTTGTCATTGCATTAACATTTGGGTAATTTTCGTCCTCCCTAGGGTTATCCTAGTCCATTTACAATTTTTAACCAATCTTGGGAATCCAATAAGTGTGTTTGTGTCATTGGATTTACATTTAGGTTATTTTCTTCCTCGTTAGGGTTATTCTAGTCCATTTAGGGTTTTTAAACAATCTTGTATATCCTATAAGTATGCTTGTGTTGTTGGATTAACATTTAGGTCATTTTTTGTCTCCCTATTGTTATTCTAGTCCATGTAGGTTCTTATATCAATCTTGGTCATTTTCGTCCTCCCTAGGCTTGTTCTAGTCCATTTAGTGTTTTTAACTAATCTTGTGCGTCCATTAAGTGAGTTTGTGTAATTGGATTAACATTTTTGTAATTTTTGTTCTCCTTAGGCTTATTCTATCCCATTTACGGTTTGTTTACCCATCTTGTACATCCAATAAGTATGTTTGTGTTATTGAATTAGCATTTATGTCAAATTCATCCTCTCTAGAGTTAATCTAGTCATATTAGGATTTTTTTTTAACTAATCTTGTTCATCCAGTAATTGTGTTTGTGTAATTGGATTAACATTTAAGTCATTTTCGTCATCCTTACGGTTATTCTAGCCCATTTCGGGATTTTAACCAATCTTGTTGATCTAATATGTGTGTTTGTGTCATTCGATTAACATTTAGGTCATTTTCATCCTCCCTAGAGGTTATTGTATTCCATTTAGGGTTTTAAATCAATCTTGTGCATCCAATAAGTGTGTTTGTATCACTAAATTAACATTTAGGTTATTTTCCTCCCCCTAGGCTTATTCTAGTCCATTTAGGGTTTCAACTAATCTTGTGCATCTAATAAGTGTGTTTGTTTCATACATTTGGGTCATTTTCATCCTCCTAGAATTATTCTAGTGCATTTTATGGTGTTTAACCAATCTTGTGCATCCAATAATTAAGTGTATGTCATTGTTTTAACATTTTGGTCATTTTCATCCTCCCTAGGCTAATTCTAGTCCATTTATGGTTTTTGACTAATCTTGTGCATTCGATAAGTGTGTTTGTGTCATTGGATTAACATGTTGGTTATTATCGTCCTCCCAAAAGTTATTCTAGTCCATTTAGTGTTTTTAACCAGTCTTGTGCATCCAATAACTCAGTGTATGTCATTGTTTTAATATTTTGGTCATTTTCGTCCTCCCTAGGCTAATTTTAGTCTATTTACAGTTTTCAACTAATCTTGTGCATCCGATAAGTGTGTTTGTTTCATTGGATTAAAAATGTTGGTTATTATCGTCCTCCCTAAAGTTCTTCTAGTCCATTTAGTGTTTTTAACCAATATTATGCATCCAATAAATGAGTGTGTGTCATTGGATTCACATATTGGTCTTTTTCGCATCCCTAGGGTTATTCTAGTCCATTTAAGGTTTTTAACCAATTTTGGGCACCAATAAGTATGTTTATGTCATTGGATTCACATTTAGGTCATTTTCGACCTCCCTAGGCTTATTCTAGTCCATTCAAGGTTTTTAACCAATGTTGTGCAATCGATAAATTTGTTTGTGTCATTGGATTTTCTGGGCAATTTTCGTATCACCTAACAAAAATGAAGCAAAATCTAAATTTTAGGACTAGACGATGGCTAGTGTTTGAAATGTGATGTGGAACCTGAAACACATTTATAAGTTTAGGAGAAGAATGATATAAGGGTCTCCTTGACCTCGATTTCTATTGGACATTTCGGACGATTTTTTGTACCACCTAACAAATATGGATTGATATTCATATTTTCCAAATAGACGATAGCTAGTGTTTGAAATCTAACGGATAACTCAAAATACACTTATAAAATTAGGAGAAGAATGCTATAAGGGTATCCCAGTTCTCGATTTTATCTGGAATTTTACTGCGATTTTTCTACCACCTAACAAAAATGAAGCGAAATCCGTATTTTCGGACCAAACGATAGCTAGTGTTTGAAATCGGAACCGTAACAAGAAACACAATTATCAATTTAGGAGAAGAATGCTATAAAGGTCAATCTATCCTCGATTTCATCTGGACATTTGAAGCAATTTTCGTACCACTTAACAAAAATTGACCGAAATATGTATTATTGGGCCAGACGATAGTTAGTGTTTGAAATCTACCCCAAAACCTGAAATACGTTTATAAATTTAGGAGAAGAATGCTATAAGGGTCTCCTGATCCTCGATTTCAACTGGACATTTATTGCGATTTTTGTAACAACTGAAAAAAATGAAGCCAAACTTGTATTCTCAGACTAGACAGTGGCTAGTGTTTGAAATCTAACCCGGAACCTGTAACACAATTATAATTTAAGGATTATAATTCTATAAGGGTCTCACTATCTTCGATTTCATCTAGACTTTTCAGGTAATTTTCGTACATCCCAACAAAAATAGATCGAGATCCGTATTTTTGGACCACACAATGATATTTTTTGAAATTCGATACGGAACCCAAAACGGAGTTATAAATTTAGAAGCAGAATGCTATAAGGGTCTCAATGTCCTCGATTTCATCTAGACCTTTCGGGAGATTTTCGTACAACACAACAAAAACGAACCGAATTTGTATTTTAGGACCAGACTATTGATAGTGTTTGAAATTTGCCGCAAAACCCGAAACACAATTATAGATTAAATTCGTGTTTTTGGAATAGACAATTGCAAGTGTTTGAAATATGACGCGAAACCCGAAACACAATTTTAAATTTATGAGAAGAATGCTATTAGGGTCTTCCGATCCTCAATTTCATCTGGAGTTTTCGGGATATTTTCGTATCGCCTGTAAAAAATAAACCAAAATCCGTTTTTTTTTTGGACTAGACGATGACTAGTGTTTGAAATCTGACACCAAACCCGAAAGACAATTATAAATTTAGGAGAAGAATTTTATGAAGGTCATCATGTCCATTTCATCCGTACTATTCTGGCGATATTTGTACCACCTGGCAAAATTGTACCAATTCCGTATTTTCAAGTCAAACAATGGCTAGTGTTTGAAATTTGACCCAAAACCCGTAACACAATTATAAATTTATGAGAAGAATGCTATAAGGGTCTCCCAGTCCTTGATTTCATTTGGACTTTTCGGGTGATTTACGTATCACCAAACAAAAATGGACTTAAATTCGTATTTTTGGACCAGACGATGGCTAGTGTTTGAAATCTGACTTGAAATCCGAAACAGAATTATAAATTTATGAGAAGAATGCTATAAGGGTCTCCTAGTCCTCGATTTCATCTGGATTTTTTGGGCAATTTTCTTTCCACTCGACGAAAATGGACCGCAATCTACATTTTCGGACCAAAAGACTTCTAATGTATGAAATCTGACCCAAAATCTGAAACACAATTATAAATTTAGGAGAAGAATGCTATAAGGGTCTTTGGGTCCGCGATATCATGTGGACTTTTCGAAAGATTTTTGTAACACTCGACAAAAATGGATCAAAATCCATATTTTCGGAGTAGAGGATGCCTTGTGTTTGAAATCTGACCTAAAATCTGAAACACAATTATAAATTTTGGAGTAGAATAATATAACGGTCTCCTAGTCCTTGATTTCATATGGACTTTTCAGGCGATATTCGTACCACTAAAAAAAAGGACCGAAATTTGTATTTTCAAACCAGACGATGGTTGGTGTTTAAAATCTGACATGAAATTCGGAGCACAATTATAAATTTAGGACAAGAATGCTATAAGGGTCTCCTGGTATCCGATTTCATCAAGAATTTTTAGGTGATTTTCGTACCACACGACAAAAATGGACTGAAATCTATATTTTCAAACCAAACGACTACTAGTGTTGAAATCTGACCCGAAATCCGGAACACAATTAGAAATTTACGAGAATAATGCTATAAAGGTCTCCCAATCTTCGAATTTAGTTGGACTTTTCAAGCAATTTTCGTACCACCCGACAAAAATGGACCAAAATTTGTATTTTCAGGCTAGATGATCCCGATTGTTTGAATTCTGACATGAAACAACATTATAATTTTAGGAGAAGGATGCTATAGCGGTATCCCGGTCCTCGATTTCATATGGACTTTTTGGGCAATTTTCATACCTCCGTGAAAAATTAACGGAAATTCATATTTTCATACCACATGATGGTTAGTGTTTGAATTTTGACCCAAAATCTAAAACACAATTATAAATTTTGGTGAAGAATGTTATAAAGGTCTCCCGATCTTCAATTTCATCTCGAATTTTGGGCGATTTATGTACCACCAGACAAAAATGGACCGAAATCCATATTTTAGGACCAAACGACTGCTATTGTTTGTAATTTGAACCGAAACTCGAAAATTGTTATATATTTAAGATTAGAATTCTATAGGGTCTCCGTGTCGTCAATTTCATTTGGACTTTTCGGGCAATTTTTGTCTCACCCAAAATCCATATTTTCGTACCATACGATGGCTAGTGTTTGAAATTTGACGCATAACTCGTAATACAGTTATTAATTTAGGAGAATAATGCTATAAGGGTCTCCCGGTCCTCGATTACATCTGGACTTCTCCGGTAATTTTTGTACAACCCGACAAAAATAGACCAAAATTCATATTTTCATATCAGATGATGGCTAGTGTTTGAATTCTGACCTGAAACACAATTATAAATTTAGAATAAGAATGTTACAAGGGTCTCTCGATCCTCGATTTCATCGTGACTTTTTAGGCGATTTTCGTACCAACCGAGAAAAATGGACGGAAATTTGTATTTTCATACCAGACGATGGCTAGTGTTTGAATTTTGACCTGAACCACAATTACAAATTTTGGGGAAGAATGCTATAAGGGTCTCCCGGTCCTCGAATTCATCTCCACTTTTTGGGCGATTTTCGTACCACCCAACAAAAATGAACTAAAATCCATATTTTCGGACCATACGATGCCTAGTGTTTCATATTTGATGTGGAACTCGAAACACATTTATTAATTTAAGAAAAGATTGCTATAAGGGTCTCTTGGTCCTCGATTTTGTCTGGACTTTTCAAGCGATTTTCATACCACCCAACAAAAATGGATAGGAATTCGAATTTTCTTACCAGACAATGTCTAGTGTTTGAATTCTAACCTGAAATGCAATTATACATTTAGGAGAAAAACGCTATAAGGGTCTCCCAGTCCTCGATTTCATTTGGACTTTTCGGACGATTTTCGTAACTCTCGATAAAAATGGACGGAAATTTGAATTTTTAGACTAGACAATGGCTAGTGTTTGAATTATGACCCGAACCACAACTACAAATTTACAAGAAGAATGCTTTAAGGGTCTCCCGTTCCTCAATATCATCTTGACTTTTTGGGCGTTTTTTATTACCAACCGACAAAAATAGACCGTAATCCATATTTTAGGACGAAACGACTGCAAGTGTTTGAAATCTGATCCGAAACTCGAAACACATTTTTATATTTAGGAGAAGAATGTTATAAGGGTCTCTTGATCCTCTATTTCATCTGAACATTTCGGACGATCTTCGTACAACCTGACAAAAATATTCCGAAATTAGTATTTTGATACTAGACCATGGCTAGTGTTTGAATTGTGACCCGAAACACAATTATAATTTTAGGATAAGAATGTTATAAGGCTCTCCTGGTCCTCGATTTCATTTTAAATTTTCAGGTGATTTTCTTACCACCCGATATAAATGGATCGAATTTTGTATTGTCGTACAAGACGATGGCTAGTATTTGAAATCTAATCCGAAAGCCGAAAAACAATTATAAATTTCGGTGAAGAATACTATAAGGGTCTCTCTGTCATTTATTCATCAGGACTTTTGTGGTGATTTTTGTTCCAACAGATAAAAATGGAGCAAAATATGTATTTTCGGACCCTACGATGGCTACTGTTTAAAATCTTACGTGGAACTCGAAACACATTTATGAATTTAGGAGAAGAATGCAATAAGGGTATCCCGGTCCTTGATTTCATTTAGACTTTTTGGGTGATTTTCGTATGACACGACAAAAATGGATCCAAATCTGTATTTTCGGACCCGGTGATGGCTAGTGTTTGAAATCTGAAACACAAATATAAATTTAGGAACAAAATGCTAGAAGGGTATCTCGGTCCTCGATTTCTTACCACCCGACAAAAATGGAACACCAGACAAAAATGGACCAAAATCCATATTTTTGGTCCAAACGACTGCTAGTTTTCGAAATCTCACCCAAAACACAATTAAATATTTATGAGAAAAATTCTATAAGAGTTTTACTGCCCTCGATTTCATTTCAATGTTTTGGGCTATTTTCCTACCATCCACCAAAATGGATCTAAATCCATATTTCCGGACCAGACGATGGCTAGTGTTTGAAATCTGACACCGAACCCCAAACATTGTTATTAATTTAGGAGAATAATGCTATAAGGGTCTCGCGATCCTCAATTTCATCTAGTTTTTTTGGGCGATTTTTGTACTACTCAACAAAATTGGACCAAAATTCGTATTTTCTGACCAGACGATGGCTAGTGTTTGATTTTTTACTCGAAAAACAATTAAAACTTTAGGAGAAGAATGTTATAAGGGTCTCCTAGTCCTCTATTTCATCTAGACTTTTTGAGCAATTTTTGTACCATCCCACAAAAATGGACCGAAATCTATATTTTCGAACCAAATGGTTGCTAGCGTTTGAAATTTGAATCGAAACCCGAAACACAATTATATATTTATGCGAAGAATGTTATTAGGGTCTTCCTATCCTCGATTTGATTTGAACTTTTTGGGCGATTTTGTTACCACCCAACAAAAATGGACTGAAATCCATATTTTCGTAGACAACCATGTCTAAGGTTTCAATTCTAACCCTAAACACAATTATAATTGGTCCTCGATTTCATCTGGACTTTTTTGGCGATTTTCGTACCACTAGAGAAAAATGGACCAAAATGCATATTATCAAACCAGATGATGGCTAGTGTTTAAATTCAATCGCGAAAGACAATTATTAATTTAGGGGGGAAATGCTATAAGGGTCTCCCGGTCCTCGATTTCATTTGGACTTTTCAGGCGATTTTCGTACCAACTGACAAAAATGAACAGAAATCCGTGTTTTTGGACCAGACAGTGGCAAGGGTTTGAAATATGGCATGGTACTCGAAACACAATTATAAATTTAGGAGAAGAATGATATAAGGGTGTTCCAATCCTCGATTTTGTCTAGACTTTTCGGGTTATTTTCGTACCACCGGTCAAAAATAGACCAAATTCCATTTTTTTGCACCAAATGATGGCTAGTATTTGAAATCAGACCCAAAACCCAAAACACAATTATAAATTTATGAGAAGAATGCTATAAGGATTTCTCTGTCCTCGATTTCATCTGGACTTTTATAGCAACTTTTGTACCACAAGACAAAAATGTAACGAAATTTGTATTTTCAAACCAGACAATGGCTAGTGTTTGAAATATGATGCGGAACCTAAAACAAAATTATAAATTTTTTAGAAGAATAATATAAGGGTTTCACGGTTCCTGGATTTCATCTTGACCTTTCGAGCGATTTTCGTACCACCTGATAAAGAAGGACCGAAATCCGTACCTTCAAACTTGACGATGGGTATTGTTTGAAACCTGACATGGAACCCAAAACACAATTAAAAATTTAGGAGAAGAATGCTATAAGGGTCTCTAGGTCCTTGATTTCATTTGGACTTTGTGGGCGACTTTTGCACCACCCGACAAATACAGACCAAAATTCAAATCTTCAGACTTGACGATGGCTATTGTTGGAAATCTGGCCCGAAACCTGAAACACAGTTATAAATTTAGTAGAAGAATGCTATAAGGGTCTCCCGGTCTTCAATTTTATTTGGACGTTTCACACGATTTTTTGTACCACCTAGAAATAATGGAATGAAATTCATGTTTTCAAACTAGACGATGGCTAGTGTTCGAAATCTTACGCATAATTCGAAATAGAGTTATAAATTAAGGAGAAGAATGATATAAGGGTCTCTCTATCCTTGATTTCATTTGGCCTTTTATTACGATTTTTGTACCACCCCACAAAATGAAGCGAAATCCTTATTTTAGGACCAAACGATTGCTAGTATTTGAAATATGCATGGTACATGTAACACAATTATAAATTTATGAGAAGAATGCTATATGGGTCTCACAGTCTTTGATTTCATCTAGACTTTGTAGGTGATTTTCGTACCACCCAACAAAAATGGACCGAAATATGTATTTTCGGACCAAACCATGCCCAGTGTTCGTAATCTAACTCGGAACCCAAAAAACAATTATAAATTTAGGAAAAGAACGTTATAAAGATCTCTTAATCTTCAATTTCATATGGAATTTTTAGGTGAAAACTTGAAAAACAATTATAAATTTAAGAGAAAAATGCTATAAGGGTCACTCGGTCGTCGATTTCATCTGGATTTTTCGGGCGATTTTCGTACCACGCGACAAAAATTGACTGAATTCAGTATTTTTTGGGTCACATGATGGCAAGTGTTTGAATTTTTCGGGTGATTTTCTTACCACCGTACAAATATGGATAGATATTCGTATTTCGGACGAGACGATGGCTAGTGTTTAAACTCCCGATCGTCGATTTCATGTTGGCTTTTCAAACGATTTTCGTACCACCCAACAAAAATGAACCGAAATTAGTATTTTTAGACCATGCAATTGCTAGTGTTTGGAATCTGACCAGAAACACGAAACAAAATCATAAACAACGTTATAAGGGTTTCTCGATCCTCGATTTCATTTTGTCTATGTGGGCAATTTTTGTACAACTCAACAAATATGAAGTGAAATCCTTATTTTCGTACCGAAGGGTAGCTAGTGTTTGAAATCTGACCCGAAAGACCATAGCACAGTTATACTATCAGAGAAGAATGTTATAAAGGTCTCATGATCGTCAATTCCATCTATACTTTTCGGGAGATTTTCAAACCACCAGTTAAATTCATATTTTGGGACCAAATCATGGCTAGTTTTGGAAATCTAACCCGAAACTTGAAACACAATTATAAATTTATGAGAAGAATGCTATAAAGGTCTCTCTGTTCTCAATTTCATCTAGACTTTATGGGCAATTTGCGTACCACCCGACAAAAGTGGACCGAAATCCGTAATATCGGACCAGACAATGGCTAGTGTTTGAAATCTGACCTAAACCCAAAACACAATTATAAATTTAGGAGAAGAATGCTATAAGGGTCTCTTGGTCCTTCATTTCATCTGGACTTTTTTGGGCGATTTTCGTAGCACCTGACAAAAATGGGCCCAAATCAATAATTAAGGATCAAACAATGGCTAGTGTTTGAAAACTTACACGGAAACCGAAACACCATTTTAAATTTAGGAGAAGAATGTTATAATGGTCTCCCGGTCCACGATTTCATCTGGACTTTTAAGACAATTTTCGTAACACCTTACAAAAATGAACGATGTCCATATTTTCAGATAAGATGATGTCTAGAGTTTAAAATCTGACATGGAACCTAAAACACAGTTTTAAATTTAGCATAACAATGTTATCAAGGTCTCTCAGTCCTCGATTTCATCTGGACTTTTCGGGCGATTTTCGTACCACTCTCAAAAATTGACTGAAATCTATATTTTCGGACCAAATGATTGCTAGTGTTTGAAATATAACCTGAAACACAATTTTAAATTTATTTGAAGAATGCTATGAGGGTCTCCTCGTCCTCAATTTCATCTAGACTGTTCGGACGATTTTTTTACCACCAAACAAAAATTGACCAAAATTAGTATTTTCGGACAAGATGATTGATATTGGGTATGACCTAAGTTTTATAGTAATAATGCAGAATAATGCCTATTCTAACAATACTCTAAACAAACTACTAAATTCAAAGTTTGTTAAACAAAGATTAATCAAGGTCCCAAAGAATCAATCCTAATGAAAATCAAACAATACCAATTATTGTTTAAATGGAGAAATGCATCAGAAACAATTATTATTCAAGATATTGATTAACATACAATCATGCTAAGATAATCATTCATGTAATGTCAATTAACACAGAATTTTAATCATGCATACAATAAATATCAAACACATAATAATTGCAGAAATTTAAACGAGATAAGGGAAAGAAAAGTGTACACAGATTTTTATACTGGTTCAGCCGGCTCGTGACGGCCTACGTCCAGTCCTAAGATCGAATCTGATCTTAGCCTTTCCAATAGAATGTCGCATAATCAGTTTACAGATGTTCCAGCACCTTGCGTATCAATCTTAAACTATTCTCTCTATTCTGTTCTTATCTCCCTGAATCCCAGAGTTTAACTCCCATAAACTCTTCCAAGATTTCAGTCAAGTGTCTTCTTGTTGATAGCCCTCAACCCGGAAGATCACCACCAGTTAAGACTGGATTTCTTGTCTCACTGAATCCTAGAGTTTATCTCAAAACCCTTACAAGATATCAGCCCAGCGTCATCTTGATGAGACCTCTCAATCACAGAAGATCACTACCAGTTAAGACTGGATTTCTCAATGTTATTTGATTACAGAAATTGTTTACAGATGTTCTAAAACAGAAATATACAATATTTCTTCAGCTGTCTTCTTCTCGAATTGTCTTTCTCTTTGCAATCTTTTTCGGTCTTTGTTGATCATGAAAGACGAAAGTTCATGACTAAAAAAGCAATGTTCAAAGTTATTTCAACGTGAGAAAGTGATATCAGAAGGTTCTAACAATGTCCAAGTGTATTGGGTATTATTAGAAGAAGAACAAGAAAACAGTTTATATAGATTCAGAAAAGACAACACATGAATCGATTTGCCCAATCGATTCATTAAAGTTATAAAGCATGCTCAACCGATTTACCAAATCGATTTCGCGAATCTTGTTTTTCTAGAATCTTGAAATTGCATAAACTAATCGATTTACCTAATCGATTATTTTGATGAGTTCTTCAAACTTGATTAGCGGTTCATATTTGAATCGATTGGCATAATCGATTTGGGATGTTTTGTTCCAACAACGAGATCGAAACAATCGATTTAGTCAATCGATTCAAACATTTACATAATCGATTTGGCCATATACTAAATCTTCTCGGTTACTGAAACATTTGTACCAATCGATTTTGCCAATCGATTTCACTGGTCACAGGGACTCAGTGATTTTTACAAATTGATTTGCCTAATCGATTTGACGAGTTACAGAGAGTTAGCTTAAATCATGTTAATCGATGTGCCTAATCGATTATGGACTTATGTCTGAAAAACAGTTTATCAGTTGGTTCATTCAATCGATTTACCCAATCGATTGATGCCAAACTTATTACAAAAGAAATAATTCAATGGATTGTGCTAATCGATTGTGTATGTCCCAGACCAAGTTCATTTTGAAACTTGTTTTATTAAATCGATGTGCCTAATCGCTTAGTGAAACATTGGGTTGGTTCTGTAACTCTCACAATCGATTGTGTCAATCGACTTCAACAATCCAAATAGCCTTGTGATTGGAACCCAAATCGATTAGCCTACAAAATAGCATGCCACTGACTTGCACAATTATTTTCAATAAAACATGCAAATCGATTTACCTAATCGATTGCTTGATCACTAAATTCCCATTTTCATACAACTCTATTACAAAATCGATTTGACTAATCGATTTGCTTAGTGAATCTTCCAAATTTTGTTGATTCCTTGAGTTCCAAGCTATTGTCTCAAGTTTGTAGGGTTGAGTTGTTGTTCCTGAAATTTTCTCAGTTCACAACGTTAGATTTATCACATGATGTATGTTTGTCAATAATATCAAAAATGGACTTATGTCTAACAATCTCCCCCCTTTTTGATTAAGTGACAAACATGCAATTTTAACTTGAGAAACATTTCAAGGAGAGACATTATAATTACAACAATATAGAGAAGCTCCCCCTAAATTTGAGCAGCCATGCTTTACATACAATGGAATTAGGGTTAGAGCTATAAAACAACACATATCGTAAATACTATGCAACAGTATCAGATTGTATCAGAGTAATTTGCAATAGTGCTAGTATTAGATCTGCCAATATCATATCAGTTTGTCTAACAAAAAAAATTGATCATTCTTGTAGCAGTAACAGAGCGTAACTCAAGTAAATCAGATTGATCAATTTGCAGTATCAGAGCTAACATCAACACTAATATTAGAGCACTAAGAAAGTACTGATATCAGAGTAATATCTCAGAGCATAAGTGCTAATATCAGAGCAAAATGTAACAAGTATAAGTTGCAGATGTAAGTTTTGTCAGCAGTGGAAGCAATTCAAAATCACAATACAAAAACATAATACAGTTTTTGGTATCAGAGTTAATTCAAAATCATGATACAAGTTATAAGTTTTCTCCCCCTTTGTCAGTTAATTCAAAAAGAGGTAAAGGAGAGAATCATGAAGGATAAGTTATCTGCAAAAAAAATTTCTCCCCCTGTGTTAGTAACAAACATGAACACTGATGATAATGGCGTTAGTAAACAAAAACAGATTAATTCAAATTTAAACAGATTATGGCACAATATGGAAAACATCTATAGATCAACAAACTTAAACATAGAAACGATTTCTCATTGATATCAACAAAATATTACATAGATGAAGATAGTTACACAGAAATAGCACGGCAAAGCAAAACAACAAAGAACCTAAAAACCTAGACACCTAGACTTAGCTGTTCCTCATTATTATCTAGGGAAGAGGCTGAGACCGCTGTATTACCCTCAGCAGGTGTCTCCTCAACATGAGGTTCAACGCTATCTACTGCGGTAGGAAGTGGTTCTTCAGCTGCTTGTCTGCCGATCTCAGTAAGATCACTAAATGACAATTTAATGCCTAGATGTTCCTGGATTGCTTCAACATCATGTGCAACCAGGTTCAAGTCAGACTGAAGCTTCTGGATAGCAGCCTCCATCCTTGCATTCGATGCCGCATGTGCTGCCATGAATTCCAGCAGTTTGGCAAAAACTTCAGACTTTGCTGCAACAGGCTCAGCAGCTGGTGGACCAGTGTTTTGCTGAGTTTGTTCAGCATTGGTTTGAGGTCTCTTTCAAACGCCGTTCACCCTTCGCAGCTGCATTTGATTCACAATGGATTCACCAAATGTAAGGATGGTCTTGGACGTTTCTTCACTCTTGAACGACACCTTGAAGTGTTCAAGAATCTTCGTGATCAGCTGGGGGTATGGAAGCAGAAGCTTTCCCTGTGCAGCTTCCATCATATCTCTAAGGACAATCCATGCCCAGCTCATCTTGAGCTCTTTGCACAGACCCCACAGCAACACGATGTCCAACTGTTGGACAACAACGTGATTTCCGGACCTTGGGACAAGCATCTGTGTGAGAGCATACATCAGCATCCATTGCTGAACCTTCATTTGGCCGAACGGTAGTGAAACAGACTCCACAAACCCATCAACCATCAGGTCTTGTACTGTTGTTTGCCTCTCCAGGGAAGCTTCCCAGCTTTCATCAGCTGTGTCGGCTTCGGAGCTGCCGTCAACAGAGTTTCCATGATAAGG
>JBBPBT010000487.1:3304019-3370249 GCA_037974875.1 Cicer bijugum
CCCCCAGGACCCAATGTGAATTGGGGACCTAAATTCATTTTCTAATTGTATTGCAGGTATGCTTGAGATCCACTAAACACCAATGGTATCTTGATAGTGGATGCTCAAAGCACATGACAGGGGACAAGTCAATGTTTCTGTCCCTGAATTTAAAAGAAGATGGATTTGTAAAATATGGAGATAACAATAAAGGCAAGATATGCGGTGAAGGTAACATCGGAAACGAATCAACTATCATAATTAAAAATGTCTTATATGTGGAAGGGCTGAAACATAATCTTCTAAGTATAAGTCAGCTATGTGACAATGGATTTCAAGTAAGCTTTTCACCACTTTCTTGCATAATTGAGAACAAGCATGATAAAAGCATGAAATTAGTAGGTGATAGAATTAATAACATTTACATGTTGGACTTGAATACTATGCCTGCTGATTCTACCTGTTGCTTACTATCTAATGATGATGAAACATGGTTATGGCACAAACGCATTGCACACATTCATGTAGATCATTTAAATAGACTTGTTAGCAAACAGCTGGTCATAGGCCTTCCCAATAGAAAGTTTTCTAAAGATAGGCTGTGTGATTCTTGTGTGAGTAAGCTTGTCAAGTCTACTTTCCCCCCAGTTGATATGGTCAAAACCAATAGGGTTTTGCAACTTATCCACATGGATTTGTTTGGACCATCTCAGATTAGAAGCTTTGGTGGCAACCTGTATGGATTTGTGTTAATTGATGACTATTCTAGATTTACTTGGACTTATTTTCTAACTCATAAAAGTGACACATTTTCTGTTTTCAAAAAGTTTGCAAACTTGGTTCAAAATGAAACAAGTCAGAAAATTATTTCTATCAAAAGTGATCATGGAGGTGAATTCCAAAATGATTCTTTTGACAAGTTTTGTGCAGAAAATGGCATTCAACATATGTATTCTGCCCCTAGAACACCACAGCAAAATGGTGTTGTAGAGAGGAAGAATAGGTCCCTAGAGGAGTTAGCTAGGACCATGTTAAAAGATTCAAATACTCCCAAGTATTTCTGGGCTGATGCAATTAACACTGCCACACATGTTGTCAACAGGGTTTTGATTAGGCCAATACTTAAGAAAACTCCTTATGAGTTGTTCAAGGGTAGAAAGCCTAATATTGCTTACTTTAGAGTGTTTGGTTGCAAGTGCTTTGTCTTGAATAATGGTAAAGAACACCTAGGCAAGTTTGATCCCAAGGCAGATGAGGGTATCTTTCTAGGTTATTCCCAAACTAGCAAAGCCTATAGAATCTATAACATGAGGACAAAAACAATAGAAGAAACTGTTCATGTGAAATTTGATGAAACTTTTAAAGAAAACTTGAACAACACTCCTTCTATTGTTAATGCCCCCTTAGATGAAGTTATAGATTTTGACCCTTTAGAACCCAAAGAACCTGTACCTCCAGCAAACAGTGAGTGTGTTGAACCTATTAGAATAGATGAGTTACCTAAGGAGTGGAAGTTCAATAGAAACCATCCCATAGATAACATCATAGGTGACATCTCCAAAGGGGTAGCTACAAGAAGGAACCTTGGACACTTTTGTAACCTAGCAGCCTTTGTATCTCAGATTGAGCCTAAGACCATTAAGGAAGCCTTGCTAGATAGTGAGTGGATACTTGCTATGCAAGAGGAGTTGAACCAGTTTGAGAGAAACCAAGTGTGGCAGCTAGTACCTAAACCTGAGAATAAGCACATCATAGGAACTAGGTGGGTTTTTAGAAACAAACTAGATGAGAATGGTGTGATCACAAGGAACAAAGCTAGACTAGTAGCCAAGGATTATAGTCAGGAAGAAGGGATAGACTTCGACGAAACCTACGCCCCTGTAGCTAGGTTAGAGGCTATTAGGATTCTTTTGGCTTATGCTAGTATTATGGACTTTAAGCTATTTCAAATGGACGTTAAAAGTGCTTTTTTGAATGGTGAAATCCATGAGGAGGTATATGTTAGTCAAACACCTGGATTTGAGAATCCAGATTTTCCTAACCATGTGTTTAAACTAACAAAAGCCCTCTATGGATTGAAACAAGCCCCTAGAGCTTGGTATGAAAAACTGAGCAACTTCCTCATTAACCAAAACTTTTTAAGAGGCAAAGTTGACAAAACTCTTTTCATTCAAACTAATGGCAAAGATATCTTGCTGGTCCAAGTTTATGTGGATGACATAATCTTTGGATCAACAAATGACCAGTTGTGTAAAAATTTTGAAAAGTTGATGAAAGGTCAATTTGAAATGTCTATGATGGGTGAACTGTCATACTTTTTGGGATTTCAAATTAATCAATCTAAACAAGGTATCTTCATTAGCCAAACAAAGTATTGTAATGACTTAATAAAGAAATTTTCATTTGATAGCTTCAAGCCCATAGATACTCCTATGAGTCAAGGAAACCTTTTAGATAAAGATGACCTAGGCAAACCAGTGGATGTTTCAAGGTATAGAGGCATGATAGGATCATTGTTATATCTCACAGCAAGCAGGCCTGACATTATGTTCAGCGTTTGCATGTGTGCGAGGTATCAATCTAATCCTAAAGAGTCTCACCTTAGTGCGGTTAAGAGGATTTTCCGGTATTTAGTTGGGACTAGGAGCCTTGGATTGTGGTATCCAAAGGGATCAACTTGTTCTTTGGTAGGTTACTCGGATTCAGACTTTGCAGGTTGCAAATTAGATAGGAAAAGTACCTCTGGTACTTGTCATTTGCTAGGTAATTCACTTGTATCTTGGTTCAGCAAGAAACAAACCAGTATTGCCTTGTCAACAGCTGAAGCTGAATACATTGCAGCTGGTAGTTGCTGTGCTCAAATCATGTGGATGAAGCAGCATTTGTTAGATTTCGGCGTGGACTTAGGAACTGTTCCCATCTTGTGCGACAACACAAGTGCGATCAGCATCACTAAGAATCCAGTTATGCATTCCAGGACCAAGCACATTGAGATTCGTCATCACTTCATCCGAGATCAGTTTCAAAGTGGCAACATCAAGTTAGAGTATGTCAACACAACTGAGCAGTTAGCAGACATATTCACCAAAGGCTTGCCAAAGGAAAGCTTCCATCACATAAGGATGAAACTAGGCATAATAGATCCTAATCAGATCTGAGTTATGTGTCTAATCGACTGGAACAATCGATTATCCTGTGGTTACACAGGAAAATGTGTTTACAAAATCGATTGCACTAGTCGACTTGACCCATAATATGTCTATTTTTCTTAAGTTTATGACTCGAAGTCGATTTGGAAAAGCGATTGTGTTATGTATGGTTGAAATCTTCATTTAAAATAATCGATTTGGACAATCGATGCTCTTGCAACTCATTCTCTGGACTGATAGGAAAGATGTATGAACAAGCTCGAAATCGATTTGGGAAATCGATTGTCAGAATTGGTTTGAGTTTCTTTTTAAAAGGATCGATTTGGGTAATCGATGCTGTGAAAAGTGAGCATCTGGTATGATTTGTAAGTTTTCTAAACTAAGTCGAAATCGACATGGGTAATCGATTTGTGTTCAACCTGATCAGTTCTTCACTCAAAGGAATCGATGTGGGAAATCGATGCTGAGATGAAGTTCTACCTGAACTGTCATTTGAAGCTTCTAGACTGATACGAAATCGATTCGGGAAATCGATTAAGTAATTGTGAACATCGATTTGGGTAATCGACTGACATTATTACAGTTACAATGTTTTTTACTAGCCGTTACGTGTCTTTTGATCTTTCCCAGCAACGGTAACTAAATCGATTTGGGAAATCGATTTACATACCCAGCAGTATAAAATGAATAGTTTCAATCGAACCACAACATCGACTCACACTCTTTTCAGCTCTCAAACCTCTGCAATCCCAGTTTTCTCCTCTTGTTCTGATCTTCTCAACCTTCCTCTTTTCCCTCTCTACTTCAGATTAATCCTAAATATCTATAAATGGCAAGAGTTAAGCGCACATCACCATCTACACCTTCCACTTCATCTTCTTCAAGTACACCATCACCACCACCAACTCTTTCAAAACGGGTTTCTATTCCAACACACAAGATTTCAGCACAAGACAAAGGCAAAAGTATTGATGTAGACCAAGGGAAATCAAAGAAAAGGAAGGACCCTCCAACTGAAAAATTGCTGGCTGATGCGATGAAGGAGGTAATCCAGAAGAAAAAGAAGAAGAAGGTTACTTCTTCAACTCCACAGAAGAAATCTACACCACAGAATAAAGGAACTCCTACACCAAAGGCCACTCAAAGCAAGTCAACTGAGGAATTCAAACTTCCTCAAGCGTTCATCAAGCGCAAGATTCATGAAGCAAGAGTTCTGGACTTTCAGTACTTCGACAGTGATGGTTTTACCTTTCAAAACCATCTCAGATTTCATGGTTTGGAAGATTTTCTATCCTGTTCTCTCGATGCTTATCCAAACCTGATCCGGGCATTTTACTCCACTTTCAAAATGACGGATTCTGGTTTCAAAGCAACGGTGAAAGGCAAGAAAATTTCCATGACATACGAGGAGTTCTCGAACCTGTCTGGACTTCAGTACCATGGAAACTCTGTCGATGGCAGCACCGAAGCTGACGCTGCTGATGACGGCTGGGAAGAGACTCTGGAGAGGCAACAAGTCGTGCAGGACCTTATGGTTGAAGGCTTTGTGGAATCCGTTTCACTTCCTATCGGCCAGATGAAGGTTCAGCAACGTATGATGATGTATGCTCTCACCCGGATGCTCGTCCCACGCTCCGGAAATCATGCAGTTGTCCAGAGGTTGGACATAGTGTTGTTGTGGGGTCTATGCAAGGAGCTCAAGATGAGCTGGGCATGGATTGTGCTTCGCCACATGCAGGAAGCAGCACAAGGCAAGCTGGTGCTTCCTTATCCACAGCTAATCACTAAGATTCTCACCCACTTCAAGGTCTCTCTAAAGGGTGAAGAAGTGTCCAAAACCACTCTGACATTTGGCGAATCCATTGTGAACCAAATGCAGCTACGTAAGCTGAATGGAATCTGGAGTAGACCTCAAGCTACTGTTGAATCAACCCAGCAAAGTGTTGAACCACCTACTGCTGAGCCTGTTTTAGCTGGGTCTGAGGTCCTCTCTAAAATCCTTGAGTTTATGACAGCTCAGGCGACTCACAACTCCAAAATGGAGGAGCTAAATGTAAGGATGGATGCTGCAATTCAGGAGATCCAAGCCAACTAGAATCAGATGGCACAGGACATAGCAGCAATTCAGGAACATCTGGGCATTAAGTTGTCCTTCAGCGATGTTGCTGAGATTGGAAGGCAAGCAGCTGAAGAGCATACTCCTACTCATGTAGAGGTCGCTGTGACTCATGTTGAGGAGACACCTGCTGAGGGTAATACAGCAGTCTCAACCTCATCCCCTGCTAATAATGAGGATCATCCAATCATAGATGTTTAGGACCTTAGTTTCTTTTTGGTGTTTGTTTATCTTTGTTGCCTTTCTGTGTAATTTTGTTCTTTTGTTGGTTGTACTCTATTGATAAATGAATATAAGTGTTTTTGAAGTTAATTGCTTGTGTAAATCGCTGCATTGCATCTCATTTCATTTCATCTGCATGACTACAAATGCGTGCCATACTATGTTTGATTCTGTTTATTGCACTGATAAAAGTTTCTTCTTGTTATAATCATAATAAACACTTGTTACTAATCCTTCACGTTTTTCAGAAATTTTTTTGCTACCATCTCAGGGGGAGCAAAATTGTTTTTTTTCTCCTTTTTGACTTATTTAACAAAAGGGGGAGAGAAGTTTTTATAACTGTTTTTATAACTTGATTAGTACTTGGGTATACATACTCAGGGGGAGCTAGACTGTTTTATTTCAGCATATTCCCTTGAAATGTTTCTCAAGTGTATAAAAATTGCATGTTTGTCAATTAAATCAAAAAGGGGGAGATTGTTAGAAATATGGCTATTTGTTAGACATATGTTCTCTCGTTTTTGAAGTTCTTGACAAACATACACCTGTAAAAATAAACCTAACAGTGTGAATTGAGAAAATTTCAGGAAAAATCTGTTCAATCCTACACGCCTGAAACATTGCTTGGAACTCAAGAAATCAACAAAACCTTGAAGATCTACAAGCAAATCGATTAGTAAAATCGATTCTGTAAAAGGGTTGAATGTTATTACACTGTCTGGAATTAATCAATCGATGGGCACAATCGATTTGCACAACTTTATGAAAGTTCAAACATGCCATCAATCGAATTGGTAAATCGATTGATACACTTATCAGAAAATAAATTGTGCAAGTCAGAGAGCCAGTTTGCCACAAATCAATTTGGCATATCGATTGTTTAATTCCCTGAGACTGAACTGATAGTTTACATCGATTAGACAAATCGACTTGAACTCTTATTAAAAATGAAAATGTGCAAGTCAGTAGCTCACCTTGCAAACTAGTCGATTTGGCACATCGATTATTCAATCATTTTCTTTTGTTATGTTTTGTCTACATCGATTGACCCAATCGAATGTGAATGCTCCAGAACCAAACCAATGCTCATATATCGATTAGGCAAATGGATTTACCAAAATATATTTCAAAATGAACTTGGTCTGGAACATCCATAATCGATTAGTTCAATCTACTTACTTACTTATGTTATATTGAAGTTGGCTTCAATCGACTTGGTAAATCGATTGCTTAAACCAACTTGTTGTAATGAGCTTCAGACTTAATTTTTCAATCGGTTAGGCACATCGATTGGTGAAAATCACTGTGTCTCTGGAACCAGTGAAATCGATTGACTAAAGCGATTTGCACAAAAAGTTTTAGAAACAGAGACGTCTGTAATGGCTGAATCGATTACATACATCGACTGTTTTGATCTCGTTGTTTGAACAAAACATCCCAAGTCGATTATGCACATCGATTCAGACATTCACTTTTATCATAGTTTGGAGAACTCATTTAAAAGAATCGATTAGTTAAATCGATTATGTTGTGCAGTTTCAAGATTCAAGAAAAACAAGATTCGCGAAATCGATTGCATAAATCGATTAGGGTACTTTATAACTTTAATGAATGGATTGGCTAAATCGATTCATATGTTGTTTTTCCTGAAACTATATAAACTGCTTTGGTGTTCTTATTCCATAGAGAACCAATAACGAATAACAGATTCATTGAACAATACAATAACTTTTGATAATTCATTTTCAGAGCTACAACACGTGAGATAACTTTTTCACAACCATTATCAATTGGATATACTTTCTCAATCATGGACAACCAACTTGTAATCATTGAAGATTGGAAAAGACTAATTTGAGAAAGACTACTTTTGGAAGAAGCAAGATCAAGATATTTGTATATTTGATTTGCTTCATAGTTTGTGATACTCTTCTGTAACAAATTTCTTTGCGAAAATCCAGCTGCGACTGGTGGCGTTCTTCGGGGTTGAGGGCTGTCAACAAGAAGACGCTTGACTGAATTCTTGGTCAAGTTTATGGGACTTAAACTTGGGAATTTAGGGAAGGGAAGATAGAACGAGTAGAATAGTTTAAGATTGGTGCGAGGCACTGTGTGAAAATCTGTAAACTGATTCTAAGAAGGTTCTATTGGAAAGGCTAAGATCTTGTTGGATCTTAGGACTGGATGTAGGCTGTCAAGGGACAGCTGAACCAGGATAAAACTTGGTGCAATCTTTCCTATCCCTCCTCTTTAAATTTCAGCATTGTTTAATTGTTTGTTTTGCATGCTCCTTGAATAAATCCTGTATGTGATCTTAAGTTTCCGCTGTGCTTGTAAATTGTATGATTGGTGCATAATTAGAATTGGGAATTATGTTTAACTAGTTGGAGTTGATCTTAATTCTCTTGTGATTAATCAAAAAGAAGTCATAGTTTTCCAACAACAGTAACAGAGCGTAACTCAAGTAAATCAGATTGATCAATTTGCAGTATCAGAGCTAACATCAACACTAATATTAGAGCACTAAGAAAGTACTGATATCAGAGTAATATCTCATAGCATAAGTGCTAATATCAGAGCAAAATGTAACAGGTATAAGTTGCAGATGTAAGTTTTGTCAGCAGTGGAAGCAATACAAAAACATAATACAGTTTTTGGTATCAGAGTTAATTCAAAATCATGATACAAGTTATAAATTTTCTCCCCCTTTGTCAGTTAATTCAAAAAGAGGTAAAGGAGAGAATCATGAAGGAGAAGTTATCTGCAAAAAAAATTTCTCCCCCTGTGTTAGTAACAAACATGAACACTGACGATAATGGCGTTAGTAAACAAAAACAGATTAATGCAAATTTAAACAGATTATGGCACAATATGGAAAACATCTATAGATCAACAAACTTAAACATAAAAACGATTTCTCATTGATATCAACAAAATATTACATAGATGAAGATAGTTATACAGAAATAGCACGGCAAAGCAAAACAACAAAGAACCTAAAAACCTAGACACCTAGACTTAGCTGTTCCTCATTATTATCTAGGGAAGAGGCTGAGACCGCTGTATTACCCTTAGCAGGTGTCTCCTCAACATGAGGTTCAACGCTATCTACTGCGGTAGGAAGTGGTTCTTCAGCTGCTTGTCTGCCGATCTCAGCAAGATCACTAAATGACAATTTAATGCCTAGATGTTCCTGGATTGCTTCAACATCATGTGCAACCAGGTTCAAGTCAGACTGAAGCTTCTGGATAGCAGCCTCCATCCTTGCATTCGATGCCGCATGTGCTGCCATGAATTCCAGCAGTTTGGCAAAAACTTCAGACTCTGCTGCAACAGGCTCAGCAGCTGGTGGACCAGTGTTTTGCTGAGTTTGTTCAGCATTGGTTTGAGGTCTCTTTCAAACGCTGTTCACCCTTCGCAGCTGCATTTGATTCACAATGGATTCACCAAATGTAAGGATGGTCTTGGACGTTTCTTCACTCTTGAACGACACCTTGAAGTGTTCAAGAATCTTCGTGATCAGCTGGGGGTATGGAAGCAGAAGCTTTCCCTGTGCAGCTTCCATCATATCTCTAAGGACAATCCATGCCCAGCTCATCTTGAGCTCTTTGCACAGACCCCACAGCAACACGATGTCCAACTGTTGGACAACAACGTGAGTTCCGGACCTTGGGACAAGCATCTGTGTGAGAGCATACATCAGCATCCATTGCTGAACCTTCATTTGGTCGAACGGTAGTGAAACAGACTCCACAAACCCATCAACCATCAGGTCTTGTATTGTTGTTTGCCTCTCCAGGGAAGCTTCCCAGCTTTCATCAGCTGTGTCGGCTTCGGAGCTGCCGTCAACAGAGTTTCCATGATAAGGCAGTCTCGATAACTTCGAGAAATCCTCAAATGACATGGAAATCTTATTTCCTTTCACCGTTGCTTTGAAACCGGTGTCTGTTAGCTTGAATGTTGAATAGAACTCACGGATGAGATTTGGATAAGTGTCAAGAGTGTAGGAGAGAAAGTCCTCTAAACCATGAAAACGCAGATGGTTTTGAAAAGTGAAGCCATCGTGATCAAAATAATAAAAATCCAAGATGCGAGCTTCATGGATTTTCCTTTTGACGAATGCAAGAGGTAGCTTGAATTCTTCAGCAGGTTTATCCTTTATAGCTGCTGCCTTCTTCTGAGGTGTGGTGGAAACACTCTTCTTCTCCTTTTTCTTTTGAGTGATTTCCTTAATTGCATCAGCTAGGAGTTTCTCCGGTTGTGGCTCTATTCGTTTCTTGGACTTTCCTTGGTCAATAGCAACGCCCTTTCCTTTGTCTTGTGCCATGATTTTGTGTGTTGTCACATGAACTCGTTTGGTCAGAGTTGGGGGTGGTGATGGTGTTCGCCCACTAGATGATGATAATGGGGAAGGAGTAGTAGGTGAAGTTCTTTTGACTCTAGCCATTGTAAGTGATTTAGAAGTGTAATCTGAGATAGAAACAGCAAAGATGAAGTTGGTATGGATTAAAACAGAGAAATAGCAGAGATTTGCAGAGGTTAAGAAGCTGGTTTGAACTGGAATCGATGTTAGGGTTTGAAAACAAGAGAGAGGAATCGATTGCAACTGTTCCTTTTATAACTTCAGATGCGTAAACCGATTGGTCCAATCGATTTAGTTACCATTGTCGGGGAAGACCAGTCGATTGACACTGTAACGGCTAGTAAAAACACTGTAACGATAATAATGCAAATCGATTGCCCTAATCGATTGCCTTAGTTACTCAATCCATTTCCCTAATCGATTTCGTATCAGTTTAGCAACTTTCATACCAATTTAGAACTAAATCCATCTCAGAATCGATTTCCCAAATCGATTCACTAAAGTTCAGATTTCAAACAACTTTAAACAATCGATTTCGAGGTAGATTTTGGAAAACATTTCAAAACTTTGAAGTAAGGGGCCAAAGTAATCGATTTCCCTAATCGATTCTTTAAACTGTATCAAGTTGTCAATCGATTATTCAAATCAATTGGAAAAGGAAAAGTTAAAGCATTTAGCTTTCTGGGTATAACAAATCAATTTACCTAATCGATTTTCGTGATTCTATTTTTGAAAAATAGACACTGTATGGCATAAATCGATTTGCCAAATCGAGTTCATAAAGCCATTTTTCTGTGTATCCACAGGATAATCGATTTATCCAATCGATTTTAACACAGATATTAGATCTCACTAGGATCTATGAAACTATGAGTTGCTATAATATGCCACAATCAGTTTTTAACCAAAAAAAAAAAATTTGAAAGACTAAGCGTAAATATCAAACATGCAAATGTTGTTAACTCTATCATCAACAAGTTTGATACTTATATCACACAGCTACCTAACACTTAGTAGCTTTCAATTCAAACCTTTAAAGTAGTCAGCATACTTTATAGATCCACCATTCTTTAAATTAAGAGACAAGAATAACCATTTGTCTCCTGTTGCATGCTTGGCACATCCATTTTATAGATACCATAATTGAGTCCTGGATGTCAAGCATACCTACAAAACAGAATCTAAATTTTGATTCTAGGTACCCAATTTAAATTGGGTCCTGGGGGGGTCAGTTTCAACTAGTTGTGTCTTTGCTACCCAAATTTGCTTCCATCCTCTGTTGGCTAGTCTTTTAAATTTACAATTAGACACAAAGTGTCCCTTTCTACAACAGAAGTTACATGAGCCAGCAAAGGATGAATGTGATTTTGGCTTAGTAAAGATGTCATACATATTCATTGATCTAACAGATTTCTGATTATGTTTGACAGTTTTGGTTTGCATATAACCAATTCCACATCTAGCCTTATTCTTTTTAGCATGCATATTTGGGTTAAATAACAGTCCAGATTTTTCATGCACATGCCTCTGGTTGCTAAGAATGACATTCAGTTTATTTTTGCTACTAGTAAAATTCACTAAATCAGATTTCAATCGATTACCCTAATCGATTTCGCGAATCTTGTTTTTCGTGAATCTTGAAACTGCATAAACTAATCGATTTACCTAATCGATTATTTTAATGAGTTCTTCAGACTTGAATAGCAGTTCATATTTGAATAAATTTGCATAATCGATTTGGGATGTTTTGTTCCAACAACGAGATCGAAACAATCGATTTAGTCAATCGATTCAAACATTTACATAATCGATTTGGCCATATACTAAATCTTCTCTGTTACTGAAACATTTGTACCAATCGATTTTGCCAATCGATTTCACTGGTCACAGGGACTCGGTGATTTTTACAAATCGATTTGCCTAATCGATTTGACGAGTTACAGAGAGTTAGCTTAAATCATGTTAATCGATGTGCCTAATCGATTATGGACTTATGTCTGAAAAACAGTTTATCAGTTGATTCATTCAATCGATTTACCCAATCGATTGATGCCAAACTTATTACAAAAGAAATAATTCAATGGATTGTGCTAATCGATTGTGTATGTCCCAGACCAAGTTTATTTTGAAACTTGTTTTATTAAATCGATGTGCCTAATCGCTTAGTGAAACATTGGGTTGGTTCTGTAACTCTCACAATCGATTGTGTCAATCGACTTCAACAATCCAAATAGCCTTGTGATTGGAACCCAAATCGATTAGCCTACAAAATAGCATGCCACTGACTTGCACAATTATTTTCAATAAAACATGCAAATCGATTTACCTAATCGATTGCTTGATCACTAAATTCCCATTTTCATACAACTCTATTACAAAATCGATTTGACTAATCGATTTGCTTAGTGAATCTTCCAAATTTTGTTGATTCCTTGAGTTCCAAGCTATTGTCTCAAGTTTGTAGGGTTGAGTTGTTGTTCCTGAAATTTTCTCAGTTCACAACGTTAGATTTATCACATGATGTATGTTTGTCAATAATATCAAAAATGGACTTATGTCTAACAATCTCCCCCCTTTTTGATTAAGTGACAAACATGCAATTTTAACTTGAGAAACATTTCAAGGAGAGACATTATAATTACAACAATATAGAGAAGCTCCCCCTAAATTTGAGCAGCCATGCTTTACATACAATGGAATTAGGGTTAGAGCTATAAAACAACACATATCGTAAATACTATGCAACAGTATCAGATTGTATCAGAGTAATTTGCAATAGTGCTAGTATTAGATCTGCCAATATCATATCAGTTTGTCTAACAAAAAAAATTGATCATTCTTGTAGCAGTAACAGAGCGTAACTCAAGTAAATCAGATTGATCAATTTGCAGTATCAGAGCTAACATCAACACTAATATTAGAGCACTAAGAAAGTACTGATATCAGAGTAATATCTCAGAGCATAAGTGCTAATATCAGAGCAAAATGTAACAAGTATAAGTTGCAGATGTAAGTTTTGTCAGCAGTGGAAGCAATTCAAAATCACAATACAAAAAAAAAATACAGTTTTTGGTATCAGAGTTAATTCAAAATCATGATACAAGTTATAAATTTTCTCCCCCTTTGTCAGTTAATTCAAAAAGAGGTAAAGGAGAGAATCATGAAGGAGAAGTTATCTGCAAAAAAATTTCTCCCCCTGTGTTAGTAACAAACATGAACACTGATGATAATGGCGTTAGTAAACAAAAACAGATTAATGCAAATTTAAACAGATTATGGCACAATATGGAAAACATCTATAGATCAACAAACTTAAACATAAAAACGATTTCTTATTGATATCAACAAAATATTACATAGATGAAGATAGTTACACAGAAATAGCACGGCAAAGCAAAACAACAAAGAACCAAAAAACCTAGACACCTAGACTTAGCTGTTCCTCATTATTATCTAGGGAAGAGGCTGAGACCGCTGTATTACCCTCAGCAGGTGTCTCCTCAACATGAGGTTCAGCGCTATCTACTGCGGTAGGAAGTGGTTCTTCAGCTGCTTGTCTGCCGATCTCAGCAAGATCACTAAATGATAATTTAATGCCTAGATGTTCCTGGATTGCTTCAACATCATGTGCAACCAGGTTCAAGTCAGACTGAAGCTTCTGGATAGCAGCCTCCATCCTTGCATTTGATGTCGCATGTGCTGCCATGAATTCCAGCAGTTGGCAAAAACTTCAGACTCTGCTGCAACAGGCTCAGCAGCTGGTGGACCAGTGTTTTGCTGAGTTTGTTCAGCATTGGTTTGAGGTCTCTTTCAAACGCCGTTCACCCTTCGCAGCTGCATTTGATTCACAATGGATTCACCAAATGTAAGGATGGTCTTGGACGTTTCTTCACTCTTGAACGACACCTTGAAGTGTTCAAGTATCTTCGTGATCAGCTGGGGGTATGGAAGCAGAAGCTTTCCCTGTGCAGCTTCCATCATATCTCTAAAGACAATCCATGCCCAGCTCATCTTGAGCTCTTTGCACAGACCCCACAGCAACACGATGTCCAACCATTGGACAACAACGTGATTTCCGGACCTTGGGACAAGCATCTGTGTGAGAGCATACATCAGCATCCATTGCTGAACCTTCATTTGGCCGAACGGTAGTGAAACAGACTCCACAAACCCATCAACCATCAGGTCTTGTACTGTTGTTTGCCTCTCCAGGGAAGCTTCCCAGCTTTCATCAGCTGTGTCGGCTTCGGAGCTGCCGTCAACAGAGTTTCCATGATAAGGTAGTCCCGATAACTTCGAGAAATCCTCAAATGACATGGAAATCTTATTTCCTTTCACCGTTGCTTTGAAACCGGTGTCTGTTAGCTTGAATGTTGAATAGAACTCACGGATGAGATTTGGATAAGTGTCAAGAGTGTAGGAGAGAAAGTCCTCTAAACCATGAAAACGCAGATGGTTTTGAAAAGTGAAGCCATCGTGATCAAAATAATAAAAATCCAAGATGCGAGCTTCATGGATTTTCCTTTTGACGAATGCAGGAGGTAGCTTGAATTCTTCAGCAGGTTTATCCTTTATAGCTGATGCCTTCTTCTGAGGTGTGGTGGAAACACTCTTCTTCTCCTTTTTCTTTTGAGTGATTTCCTTAATTGCATCAGCTAGGAGTTTCTCCGGTTGTGGCTCTATTCGTTTCTTGGACTTTCCTTGGTCAATAGCAACGCCCTTTCCTTTGTCTTGTGCCATGATTTTGTGTGTTGGCACATGAACTCGTTTGGTCAGAGTTGGGGGTGGTGATGGTGTTCGCCCACTAGATGATGATGATGGGGAAGGAGTAGTAGGTGAAGTTCTTTTGACACTAGCCATTGTAAGTGATTTAGAAGTGTAATCTGAGATAGAAACAACAAAGATGAAGTTGGTATGGATTAAAACAGAGAAATAGCAGAGATTTGCAGAGGTTAAGAAGCTGGTTTGAACTGGAATCGATGTTAGGGTTTGAAAACAAGTGAGAGGAATCGATTGCAACTGTTCCTTTTATAACTTCAGATGCGTAAACCGATTGGTCCAATCGATTTAGTTACCATTGCCGGGGAAGACCAGTCGATTGAGACTGTAACGGCTAGTAAAAACACTGTAATGGTAATAATGCAAATCGATTGCCCTAATCGATTGCCCTAATCGATTGCCTTAGTTACTCAATCCATTTCCCTAATCGATTTCGTATCAGTTTAGCAGCTTTCATACCAGTTCAGAACTAAATCCATCTCAGAATCGATTTCCCAAATCGATTCACAAAAGTTTAGATTTCAAACAACTTTAAACAATCGATTACCCTAATCGATTTCGAGGTAGAGTTTGGAAAACATTTCAAAACTTTGAAGTCAGGGGCCAAAGTAATCGATGTCCCAAATCGATTCACTAAATTCAGATTTCAAACAACTTTAAACAATCGATTACCCTAATCGATTTCGAGGTAGAGTTTGGAAAACATTTCAAAACTTTGAAGTCAGGGGCCAAAGTAATCGGTTTCCCTAATCGATTCTTTAAATTGTATCAAGTTGTCAATCGATTATTCAAATCAATTGGAAAAGGAAAAGTTAAAGCATTTAGCTTTCTGGGAATAACAAATCGATTTACCTAATCGATTTTCGTGATTCTATTTTTGAAAAATAGACACTGTATGGCATAAATCGATTTGCCAAATCGAGTTCATAAAGCCAATTTTCTGTGTATCCACAGGATAATCGATTTATCCAATCGATTTTAACACAGATATTAGATCTCACTAGGATCTATGATACTATGAGTTACTATAATATGCCACAATCAGTTTTTAACCAATAAAAAAAATTGAAAGACTAAGCATAAATATCAAACATGCAAATGTTGTTAACTCTATCATCAACAAGTTTGATACTTATATCATACAACTACCTAATACTTAGTAGCTTTCAATTCAAACCTTTAAAGTAGTCAGCATACTTTATAGATCCACCATTCTTTAAATTAAGAGACAAGAATATCCATTTGTCTCATGTTGCATGCTTGGCACATCCATTTTATAGATACCATAATTGAGTCCTGGATGTCAAGCATACCTACAAAACAGAATCTAAATTTTGATTCTAGGTACCCAATTTAAATTGGGTCCTGGGGGGTCAGTTTCAACTAGTTGTGTCTTTGCTACCCAAATTTGCTTCCATCCTCTGTTGGCTAGTCTTTTAAATTTACAATTAGACACAAAGTGTCCCTTTCTACAACAGAAGTTACATGAGCCAGCAAAGGATGAATGTGATTTTGGCTTAGTAAAGATGTCATACATATTCATTGATCTAACAGATTTCTAATTATGTTTGACAGTTTTGGTTTGCATATAACCAATTCCACATCTAGCATTATTCTTTTTAGCATGTATATTTGGGTTAAATCACAGTCCAGATTTTTCATGCACATGCCTCTGGTTGCTAAGAATGACATTCAGTTTATTTTTGCTACTAGTAAAATTCACTAAATCAGATTTCAATCGATTACCCTAATCGATTTCGCGAATCTTGTTTTTCTTGAATCTTGAAACTGCATAAACTAATCGATTTACCTAATCGATTATTTTAATGAGTTCTTCAGACTTGAATAGCAGTTTTTATTTGAATCGATTTGCATAATCGATTTGGGATGTTTTGTTCCAACAACGAGATCGAAACAATCGATTTAGTCAATCGATTCAAACATTTACATAATCGATTTGGCCATATACTAAATCTTCTCTGTTACTGAAACATTTGTACCAATCGATTTTGCCAATCGATTTCACTGGTCACAGGGACTCAGTGATTTTTACAAATCGATTTGCCTAATCGATTTGACAAGTTACAGAGAGTTAGCTTAAATCATGTTAATCGATGTGCCTAATCGATTATGGACTTATGTCTGAAAAACAGTTTATCAATTGGTTCATTCAATCGATTTACCCAATCAATTGATGCCAAACTTATTACAAAAGAAATAATTCAATGGATTGTGCTAATCGATTGTGTATGTCCCAGACCAAGTTCATTTTGAAACTTGTTTTATTAAATCGATTTGCCTAATCGCTTAGTGAAACATTGGCTTGGTTCTGTAACCCTCACAATCGATTGTGTCAATCGACTTCAACAATCCAAATAGCCTTGTGATTGGAACCCAAATCGATTAGCCTACAAAATAGCATGCCACTGACACAATGATGGCTGGTGTTTGAAATCTTATGCGGAACCCAAAACATTATAAAATTAGGAGAACAATGCTATAAGGGATCCCAATCCTCAAGTTCATCTGGACTTTTAAGGCTATTTTTGAACAACCAGACAAATATGAAGTGAAATTCGTATTTTTGGACCATAGGATGGCTATTGTTTGAAATCTGACGTGGAACTCGATTCACAATTATAAATTTAGGAGAAGAATGTTATAAGGGTCTCCCAGTTTGCGATTTCATCTCGAAGTTTTCAGGAAATTTTTGTACCCTTCGACAAAAATGGACCGAAATCCATATTTTTGGACTAGACAACAGGTTGTGTGTGAAATCTAACCCAAAACATGAAACACAATTATAAATTTAGGAGAAGAATGCTATATAGGTCTCATGGTCTTCGATTTCATCTGGATATTTCGGGCGATTTTCATACCACCCGACAAAAATGGACTAAAATTCGTATTTTTGGGTCAGACGATGGTTAGTGTTCAAGTCCTCGATCTCATCTTGACTTTTTGGGCCATTTTCGTACCACCTAACAAAAATGAAATGAAATCCATATTTTCTTACCTGACGGTGGCTAATGTTTGAAATCAGACACATAACCTGAAATACAATTATAAGTTTAGGTGAAGAATGCTATAATTTTACGAGAAAAAAAGCTATAAGGGTGGGTTTCCTAGTCGTCGATTTCATATAGACTTTTTGGGCGATTTTTGTACCACCTGAAAAAAATGGACCAAAATCTGTATTTTAGGACCAACAATGGCTAGTGTTTGAAATATAACACGGAACCCGAAACACAATTTTAAATTTAGGAGAAGAATGCTATAAGGGTCCATCGGTCGTCGATTTCATATGGACCTTTCGGGAGATTGTCATACCACCTTACAAAAACGGACTGATATCAGTATTTGAACAAGACGATGGCTAGTGTTTGAAATCAGACGTAGGATCCAAAACACAGTTTTAAATTTAAGAAATGAATACTATTAGTGTCTCATGGTCGTCAATTTCATTTGGGCTTTTAGGGAGATTTTCATAGCACCCGACAAAAACGAACTGAAATTTGTATTTTCCGACAAGGCGAAGGCTAGTGTTTGAAATCTATCTCCAAACCTGAAACACAATTATATATAGAGAAGAATGTTGTAAGGGCCTCCCGGTCGTCGATTTCATTTGGATTTCTCGGGACATTTTTGTACCACCCTACAAAAGTGGACTGAAATTCGTATTTTTAAAATAGATAACGGCTAGTGTTTGAAATCTGAATGAAAACCTGAAATACAATTATAAATTTAGGAGAAGAATTCTATAAGGGTCTCCCGGTCCTCAATTTCATCTAGACTTTTCAGGACATTTTCTTACCAGCAGACAAAAATGGACTGAAATCCATATTTTCAAACCAAACGACTACAGGTGTTTGAAATCTGACTTGAAACCTAAAACACAATTATATATTTGGTAGAAAAATGCTATAAGGTTCTACCTGTCCTAGATTTCAGTTGAACTTTTTAGCCGATTTTCGTACCGCCCGACAAAAATGGATAGAAATTCGTATTTTCAAACCAGAAGATGGCTAGTGTTTGAATTTTTACCGAAAACACAATTATAAATTTAGGAGAAGAATGCGATAAGGGTCTCCCAATCCTCAATTTCATCTTGATTTTTTGGGCGATTTTTGTACCATCCGACAAAAATGACCGAAATTCATATTGTCGGACCAAACAATGGCTAGTCTTTGAAATCTGACCTGAAATCCGAAAAATAGTTATAAATTTTGGAGAAGAATGCTATAAGGGTCTTCGGGTCCTCGATTTCATTTGGACTTTTATGGATATTTTTCTTCCACCCGAAAAAAATGGAGCAAAAATTGTATTTTTCGACCAAAGGATAGCTAATGTTTGAAATATGACGCGAAACCCAAAAACACAATTATAAATTTAGGAGAAGAATGCGATAAAGGTCTCCTGGTCCTCGATTTCATGTAGACTTTTTGGGCGAATTTCGTATCACCCGATCAAAATGGACCAAAATCCATATTTTCGTACCAAACGACGGCTATTGTTTGAAATCTGACTTGAAACCCAAAACACATTTACTAATTTAGAAGAATGATATAATGGTTTCCTGGTCCTCGATTTCATCTGGACTTTTCAAGCGATTTTCGTACCACCAGATAAAAATAGACTGAAATTCGTATTTCAAACCAAACGACTGCAGGTGATTGAAATCTGACCCGAAATCTGAAACACAATTATATATTTAGTAGAAAAATGCAATAAGGTTCTACCTGTCCTAGATTTCATTTGAACTTTTCTGCCGATTTTCGTATCTCCCGACAAAAATGGACCGAAATTCGTATTTTCAAACTAGAAGATGGCTAGTGTTTGAATTCTGACCGGAAAAAAAATTATAAATTTAGGAGAAGAATGAAATAAAGGCATCCCGATCCTCGATTTCATTTGGATTTTTTGGGCAAATTTCGTACCACCCGACAAAAATGGGTCGAAATTCATATTGTCGGACCAAACGATGTCTAGTCTTTAAAATCTGACCTGAAACCTAAAGAAATAGTTATAAATTTTGGAGAAGAATGCTATAAGGGTCTCCGGGTCCTCAATTTCATTTGGACTTTTATGGATATTTTTCTTCCACCCGAAAAAATGGAGCAAAAAATGTATTTTTCAACCAAAGGATAGCTAATGATTGAAATATGACGTGAAACCCAAAAACACAATTATAAATTTAGGAGAAGAATGCGATAAAGGTCTCCTGGTCCTCGATTTCATGTAGACGTTTTGGGCGAATTTCGTACCACCCAACCAAAATCCATATTTTCGTACCAAACGAGGGCTATTGTTTGAAAACTGACCCAAAACCCGAAATACATTTTTTAATTTAGAAGAAGAATGATATAATGGTTTCCTGGTCCTCGATTTCATCTGAACTTTTCAAGCGATTTTCGTACCACCTGACAAAAATGGACCGAAAGCCATATTTTCGAATCAAACGATGGTTGCAATTTGAAATCTGACCCAAAAACTGAAACATAATTATAAATTTAGGATAAGAATTTAATAAAGGTCTCATGGTCCTCAATTTCATCTAGACTTTTCGAGCGATTTTCGTATCACTCGTTAAAAATGGACTAAAACACGTATTTTTTGACAAAACGATGGCTAATGTTTTAAATATGGCCTTAAACCCAAAACAATTATACTTTTAGGAGAAGAAACCTATAAAGGTCTCCTGGTCCTCGATTTCATCTGGGCTTTTTAGGAGATTTTCGTACCAGCATATAAAAATGTACTGAAATTCGTAATTTTGGACCTGACGACAGCTAATGTTTGAAATTGGAACGAAAACTTGAAACACAATTATAAATTTAGGAGAAGAATTCTATAAGGGTCTCCCGGTCCTCGATTTTGTGAGGACTTTTCAGTCGATTTTCGTACCACCGGAAAAAAATGGACCAAAATCCATATTTTCGGACCAAACGACTACATGTATTTGAAATCTGACTCGAATCCTGAAACACAATTACATATTTAGTAGAAAAATGCAATAAGGTTCTACCTGTCCTAGATTTCAATTGGACTTTTCAGTCAATTTTCGTGCTGCCTAAAAAAAATGGACTGAAATTAGTATTTTCTGACTAGATGATGGCTAGAGTTTGAATTCTGTCCGGAAACACAACTATAAATTTAGGAGAAGAATGTTATAACGGTCTCCCAATCTTCGATTTCATTTGGATTTTTCGGGTGATTTTCGTACTACCCGACAAAAATAGAATGAAATTCGTATTGTTGGACCAAACGATGACTAGTATTTGAAATATGACATGAAAACCGAAAAACAATTATAAATTTAGGAGAAGAATGCTATAAGGGTTTTCGGGTCCTCGATTTCATCTGGACTTTTATGGCTATTTTTGAACCACCCGACAAAATGGAGCGAAAAATGTATTTTTGGACCAAACAATGGCTAATGTTTGCAATATGATGCAGAACCCAAAACACATTTATAAATTTAGGAGAAGAATGCGATAAGGGTTTCCCGGTCATCGATTTCATGTAGACTGTTTGGGCGAATTTCATAGCACCCGACCAAAATGGACCAAAATCCATATTTTCGTACGAAACGACGGCTAATGTTTCAAATCTGGCCTGAAACACAATTATAAATTTAGAAGAAGAATGATATAAAGGTTTACTGGTCCTCGATTTCATCTGGACTTTTCAAGCGATTTTTGTACTACCAAACAAAAATGGACCAAAATCCATATTTTCGAACCAAACGATGGCTAGTGTTTGAAATCTGGCCCAAAACCTGAAACACAATTATAAATTTAGGATAAGAATGCTATAAAGGTTTCCTGGTCCTCAATTTCATCTAGACTTTTCAGGCAATTTTCGTACCACCCGACAAAAATGGATTGAAATCCGTATTTTCGTATCAAACGATGGCTAGTGTTTTAAATCTGACCCTAAACCCAAAACACAATTATATTTTTAGGAGAAGAAACCTATAAAGGTCTCCTGGTCCTCGATTTCATCTGGACTTTTCGGGCGATTTTCATACCACGTGACAAAAATTGACCAAAATCTGTATTAAATGACCAGACGATGGCAAGTTTTTGAAATATGACACAGAACCCGAAACACTATTTTAAATTTATGAGAAGAATGCTATAGGGGTTCCTCGGTCTTCGATTTCATATGAACCTTTCGGGCAATTTTCGTACCACCTTACAAAAATGGACCGATATTAGTATTTGAATGAGACGATGGCTAGTGTTTTAAATCTGATGCAGGACCCGAAACATAGATTTAAATTTAGGAGATGAATACTATAAGGATCTCTCGATCCTCGATTTCATATAGACTTTTCGGGCGATTTTTGTACTACCCAACAAAAATGGACGAAATTTGTATTTTCGGACCAAACGACGGTTAGTGGTTGAAATCTGACGGGGAATCTGAAACACAATTATAAATTTAAGAGAAGAATGTTATTACAGTCTCTCGTTTTTTATTTTACAGTCTCCCTGTCCTCAATTTCATCTAGACTTTTATGGCGATTTTTGTACAACCTAACAAAAATACAGCGAAATCCGTATTTTTGGAGCAGACGATGACTAGTGTTTGAAATCTGACCCGAAACTCGAAACACAATTCTAAATTTAGCAAAAGAATGTTGTAAGGGTCTCCCAGCCCTCGATTTCATCTGGACTTTTTGGGCGATTTTCGTACCACTTGGAAAAAATGAACCGAAATCAATATTTTTTTCGAACCAAACGACTGCTAGAGTTTGAAATCTGACCTGAAACATAGTGATATATTTATGAGAAGAGTGTTATAAGGGTCTCCTTGTCTTAAATTTCATTTGTACTTTTCGAACGATTTTTGTACCACCTAACAAAAATGGATTGAAATTCGTATATTCGGACTTGAGGATGGCTAGTGTTTGAAATCTGACGTGAAACCCGAATCACAGTTATAAAATTAGGATGACAATGCTATAAGGGTCTCCCGGTCCTCAATTTCATCTGGACTTTTATGGCGATTTTGGTACAACCCAACAAAAATGAAGCAAAATCTGTATTTTTTGAATAGACGATGGCTAGTATTTGAAATCTAACCAGAAACATAATTATAAAATTAGTAGAAACCGAAATCAAATTCTATCAAATAAATTAAATTGATCCTATTGAAATTTAATTTAAGCAATTAGAATATCAATATAATTAAATAAACAAGAATAGAATCTTGAGTCGAAATTGACAATGTAACTTGAATCTCAAGGTGTTGATGAAACTCTGAACTTCTAGATTAATCTTATAAAATTAGCTTTCCATGAAATTAAAAAAAAAAAAAAAAACTGTTTATTTCTTGTATCAATCTGAATCCTAAAATTTCATCTGCAGAAAATAAACAAAACTGCTAATATATAGTACTTGATATTGGGCTTTAGGGTTTTAAAACAAGTGACACACTATATAATTATTACAAAAGTCCATATTACAAATCTGCAATTTAGGCCTAGTAAAGTTAGGCATTGAGATTTTATTCCAACACAAAAGTTGTAGCTTTGATTTTTAGCTTTCCAACGCTTGCTCGTATGTGCCAATCTGATATCTAGAGCTCAAGTTGTGACCTATAGAGTAAACAAGAGTCAAAATGCAAATAATAAAATTATAATTCAAATTCGATTCAAAGTTTAGAAACCAGCTAAAAATATTATTCTAAGCTATAAAGAGCTTTTAAAATACCAAACTAAAAAGCTAGAAACATGTGCTCAACTGCTATGATCAAATTCCCGCACACTTAAACATTTGCACTTCGAGCAAAGCAAAGCAATGCATGCGATTTCACATATTCTTATGAATGGAAAGTGGTGAGAGACAAAAATATTTTTAGCATAAGGCAATCATGAATAGTTTTGTTATAACAACCAAGGCAAACAAGAGGACAAGTTAACTAAATAATGTATCATAAGTCATAAAGTCCTCCCAAGATATAAAACTCTCTCAAAGTGTTTGGACTACTATTTACACTCAAAGCACATCATGAAAGCTAGCATTATGATATGCTTAACAAGCCTTTATAATCTATTTTTGAAACACATGCACATAATGATCAAAAGGTCTTTATTAAAGTTGTAACGTGACCAAGGTAAGGGTGAGATAATCCTAAGGAGACTCGGGTTGAAAAACAAAGAGGATAAAGGAGTAATGATTAAAAGAGAAAAACAACATTAAGAAATAACTCAACAAAATATCATTGACTTTTATTTTCACACTCTCTTTGCTCACAATACAACTATTTTGCTCATTTAATTCATCATATATTTTTTTTCTCTTTTTTTTTTCTTTGTTTTTATAACTTTCAAATTTAAATAAACAAGTTGAGCACCCCATATTTGTTGAAGGAAATACTCCTTTATCCCCCAAGATTGGGTCAATTCATTTTTTCTTTACTTTTAGGCTTGTAATGAGCTATATAACAAAGAATGAGATAATTAGGCTCAAAGCGGGCTTAATCAAATGTATAATTTTAAGGTAGGCTTATTTGGCTAGTAACTTAGTCAAGAAACAAATACCTAGATCATTTCAATATATGCATGCGGACAAAAGTTAAGTCAAGTTTTGGCGTAACGAGCAATCATTAGTTGGAAATATATATTTCATTCATAATAAGGCTCAAAAATCTCACAAAGGTTAATGACTTATCACAAATGATACATAATTTAGCATTTTAATCCAATTTATTTTACAAAGAATGCAAAGATATTATCCAATCATACTAGTCCAAACAAAGTCTCAACATTTACAACCATAAAATCTAATGAAAAAACATGCAGTGAAATGTCTATTTTTTTATTATTATTTTTTATTTAAAATATAACAAATAAAATCCTAAAATAAATAAAATCCTAAAACAAATAAAATCCTAAAACAAATAAAATCCTAAATAATACCCCCACACTTAAATTACACATTGTCCTAAATGAAAGTAACAAGTTTAAAATAAGAGTAAGGAAAGGGAGCTTCGTGTTCAAACTTCAGTGTAGGTGGGCTTTTCCAAGGAGAGTTCTTCTATGGTAACATCTTCAAGAACAGATATCTCAAGGAATAGCTTGAGGCGTTGTCCATTTACTTTGAATATTTTCTCAGTGTTTTCACTTTTTATTTCACTGCACCATGAGAAAAAATGTTAGTAACAACAAAAGGGCCAATCCACTTCGACCGAAGTTTCCCAGTCATAATTTACAAATGTGAGTTGAACAATAAAACTTTTATGCCAATGAAAAATTCCTTCCTAGAAATCATCTTATCATGAAAGTACTTAGTTTTTTCCTTATAGATATGAGAGTTCTGATAAGCTTCAAGTCTAAGTTCTTCAAGTTGTTGTAATTGAAGCTTTCTCTCCAAACTTGTTTTCTCCATCTCAAGGTTACAACTCTAGACCTCCCAATAAGCACGCTGCTCTATTTCCATTGTGAGGTGGCATGTCTTACCAAACAAAGTCGATAATGGGACATCCATATTGGTATTTTGTAGGTTTTTCTATAAGCCCAAATAGCTTATTCAAGTCGGTGGTTCCAGTCTTTCATGTTTGGCAGCACAATCTTTTCTACGATTTGTTTGATTTCCCTGTTTGAGATTTCAGCTTGCCCATTAGTTTGAGGATGATAAGGTGGAGAGACTTTGGGCACAACCCCATACCTTTGAAGCAAAACGTCTATGGTGCGATTACAAAAATGAGTGCCTTGATCACTTATGATGGTTCGGGGTATTCCAAACCTGCAAAGAATATTTGTAAGACCCATAATTTTAAAGTATACTTTATGTATTTTAGTGTATTTTGGTATGGAACTCGGAGGCTTTTTAGCCAAAGTTATTAATATTTTGGAGTTTTAAATGACCAAAAAGATATTTGATGCCCGATTAGAATTACTCGTCGATAAATAAATTAAATTAACTGCGGTGAATCTTTTACGAAGAATATGTTAAAAGTAATTTGGCTAGATATTTGTTAAAAGTAATTTATGGGTGAAATAGTAATTTAATAAATATCTAGATATTTTGAGATATTTGTTAAAAGTAATTAATATATATATATATATACATATATTTGTTTGGAGAGAAAAGAAAAGGAGATAAAAAGGAAAGAAGGAAAAAGAAAGAGAGGAAAAGGAAAGAAAAAGTAAAAACTCATTCTTCTACCTCTGTCGCGCGAACCCCTCTTTCTCCCTCTCTTCTTCTTCGTCGATTTTGCTTTTGTTTTCCTTCTTTGGCTTCAAAGATAGAAACCCCAGGATTAGTGGGTAAGAAAGCAAGAATTTCTCAGCTTCATACTTCCTCTTTGGTGTGAAAACAAAGAAAAATGGTGTTAGGGATTTTAAAACCATCAAACACAAACCTCCCCGTTTCATCTAGATCTAAGCTTTGTTTCGCAAAGACATAGAAGGGAAAGTTGTTCACTACCACGCTACGGTGCTAGGGAACCAACTTTGGAAGCGACGTTGCGAGCAGAGATTTTACCGAATTTACTCGCGGTACCATAATCGCACGTTAAAGCTAACGTGAAGGTAAGGGCTCCTTCAAAGTTTTAGTTTGCATTTAGGGACTTATCTGTGGTTGTGTGGAAAGGAATTTCGTTAGGGTTAAAGTGTTGATTTGGGGAAAATGGATCTAAGGCTTTAAGGGCAAAATCTTAGAGTTAGGTTTTGGAGATATTGATGAATGTTTCGTTGAAAATGAATTTAACTCATTTATGTATGATGTTGAGTAAATGAAATTTGAGGTGTTTGAGTGGTATGTTGTGATGATATGTGTATGGTTGGATTTTGTGGAGAAATGAAATGTTGTGTTTTGGTGTGAATTGTGGATTGAATTTATGAATATGTTTGAGTATGTTCTATGTGGAATTTGAAAACCATCAGAGTTAAATGAGTATTAAGAATGGAGAATCTCTTAATATCTTGTTTACTTAATGTGTGTTTGTGAAAATCGTTTAAGTTAAATGAGTATTAAGAATGGGGAATCTCTTAATGTCTTGTTTACTTAATGTGTGTTTGTGAAAATTGTTTAAGTTAAATGAGTATTAAGAATGGGGAATCTCTTAATGTCATGTTTACTTAATGTGTGTTTGTGAAAATCGTTTAAGTTAAATGAGTATCAAGAATGGGGAATCTCTTAATGTCTTGTTTACTTAATGTTTGTTTTGAAAATCGTTTAAGTTAAATAAGTATTAAGAATGGGGAATCTCTTAATGTCTTGTTTACTTAATGTTTGTTTTGAAAATCGTTTAAGTTAAATGAGTATTAAGAATGGGGAATCTCTTAATGTCTTGTTTACTTAATGTTTGTTTTAAAAATCATTTAAGTTAAATGAGTATTAAGAATGGGGAATCTCTTAATGTCTTGTTTACTTAATGTTTGTTTTGAAAATCTTTTAAGTTAAATGAGTATTAAGAATGGGGAATCTCTTAATGTCTTGTTTACTTAATGTTTGTTGTGAAAATCGTTTAAGTTAAATGAGTATTAAAAATGGGGAATCTTTTAATACCTGCATTTGCTTAACGATTGTCGTGGATGGAGTCAGTATATGCTCATGCATTTTCATTCTTTTTGTAAATCGTGTAGACCTGTGATAGGTGGCACCTTGATAAATAGTACTTTGGCCTGTGATAGGCGGTACATTTATGATTTACGTTTTTTGTAAAATGTGTAGACCCGCGATAGGTGGCACCTTGGTAAATAGTACTTTGGCCCGTGATAGGCGGTACATTTACGATTTACGGTTTTTTGTAAATTGTGCAGACCCGTGATAGGTGGCACCTCGATAAATAGTACTTTGGCCTATGATAGGCGGTACATTTATAATTTACGTTCTTTTTAGTAAACCGTGAAGACCCGTGATAGGTGGCACCTTGGTAAACGGTACGGGCCCGTGATAGGTAGTACGTTTACGGTTTACACTTTTTAGTAAATCGTGCAAACCCGTGATAGGTGGCACCTCGGTAATTGGTACTTTGGCCTGCGATAGGCGGTACAATTATGATTTACGGCCCTTCGAGGAGGGTTTTGGTTTGGAATTCCGAGTCCATGCATTTTGGCATATACGTAGTGCATTAGGGTGCTTGGCACACGAGTCGTGTTTGATTCAAGTTTATGATTGAGTGTTTGAACTTGAGATGTCATTGTGAATGTGATGATTTTACTAAGTGTTATGTTTTGGAACAAACTGTGTGTAAGTGAAATTGATTGTAAAACCATTTTGAAACTCAAGTTGTCGTGGTGATTGTGTGGAAATTGCTAAGTGTTACGTTTTGGAGTTGTATGTGAATGTGATTGGGTTAGTTTATGTAGTTTTAGAAAAACATGCAGGGAAATCGATTCCCAAATCGATTTTACTAAAAGTTGTTCCTCAAAATCGATTTGGCAATCGATTGGATTTATTACAAGAGATAGCCATTTTGACAAAATCGATTTGCCAATGGATTTGGCCATACAAGAGCTCAGCCATTTTGACAAAATCGATTTGGAAATCGATTGGCTTTAATACAGGGACTCAGTTATTCATTCAATCGATTTCCCAATCAATTGAATTAAGCCTAGAGTACAATTTTCACTAAAAACCTTCATCCAAATCGATTTCCCAATCGATTGGCTTAGTGGAAATTCTTATTTTGAGTTAGATAATCGATTGCTCAATTGGTTCATCAATGGATTGGCCAGTTGTTTATTACTTGACTGATTTAAGACTTATTTTGATTTCGTTTTTATTTGGCAAACATTATATGAACTTTTAGAATATGGAAAACCCTTTTAAGGTGCATGCTAAGTTGAAAGGTGATTTTGTGCATTTAAAAACTTAAATGTTATGTGTTAACTGTTAATTTCGGTTGGTGACCTTTTACAACTATTATGGAAATCTGGGCTTTGCCCTCATATGAGAGCCAGGACAATCCTACCGGTTCATACCCCGTGGATGGGAATGTAGATGGGAATGCCTGACTGGAGCTATGTTAGGAGGATCTTACGAGGCGCGTGGAGATCACTCAAGGCGTATAGTTTATTTTTTGGTTATAGAATGATCAGATTAGGTTGACATGGAGGAAACAGATGTCTTTCTTTTGGGTTTCTTTTACTTTAAATTGTAAGAATGTACATGTACTAATATTGTCAGCATGACATGTTATTTTAGATGGATTCCATGTACCGCTTCTTGATGTGTAAATGCTTTGGATTCATATTTCGAAAAACTTTTCAGCTACTTGTAAATTTTAATGACTTAAGTATTTATGCAAAGGTATTTCCTTATTTGTTTCTCTGTTTTATTTTAATTTCTTTTGAAAAAAAAATACACCCTCGCTTTGAAAATCGGGGTGTTACAATATTTGATCTGATAAAACATGCAACAACTTTAGAATCATTAGTCCTAGTGGGTAGATCTGATGAAATCATCTTATCATGAAAGTACTTAGTTTTCTCCTTATATATCTGAGAGTTCTCATAAGCTTCAAGTCTAAGCTCTTCAAGTTGTTGTAATTGAAGCTTTCTCTGCAAATCTGTTTTCTCCATCTCAAGGTTACACGGGGAAAATGATGAATTCGATCGAAATTATCTCAATAGAATACACCATAGAGCATAGTACCCATATGCATACAAATCAAAATTGCATCCAACTCTATTGATCATCCAATTCATCCACAATTTAGTAGTTACACTTGGTCATGTGGAAAAACATATCTAATTTAATTTCAAAACTCAGTAGTACAAATTTTAGTAAAAATAATAATAATAATAATATTTCACCCCAACTAACACAACGCTGAAACCATACTACTATTTATCATTCATATCCTACAATACATGACATGCATAAATATAATGTATACACGAAACAATTTGTATCCAAACATATATCAAAATAACAATCAAACTTGTAGTTTACTACAAACAACTCTTATACGTACGTTTCAAGGCAAATTTCAAATCACATAGTAAAACATAATGAAACCTACAATTAAGGTAGAAAGTTGCTTTATCAAACCTTGAAGCAAATCTGACAATTTTTTAACACAACTTCACACATATCATAGTTTAATAAAACAAACTTCAATCAATCAAGGAAGCTGGCTAAAATAGATAAGTATAATTCTATTTTTTTTTTTTTTTTGCTTTCATAAGTATGACTCATTTTTTCTATGACAAGTACTCTTATATTAATTTTTCGCAGAGCTTATCTCGAGTATATACCTCAATTATAAAATACCTAAATAATATTCTTAGTAATTCATAGTAGCATGAAATCATCATTTAAGGAATGCACAAATATATACATATGTTGCGTAAAGTAAATATTTAGTGACAATTCCTTGCCCATCCAAATATATATATATAGACAAGAAGAAAATTAGGAAGATCAAGTAGAAATAAACAAGCTATATACTTCAATCGTTGAAACCATTCAAGTGAAGAGAAAAAAAAATATTTTTAATGATTAATTAAAAGAAAATGATTTACAAGTTATAAAGGCTGCAAACAGTTAAGAATACTTATCTCTGAATTTTACAAGACATGTATAGAGTTTTGAAAACCACTCTTTCATCTCTTATGTGACAATATCTTATGTCATATATACTCAAGTTAATATACTTATAACAAGCGAGAGATATCCATTATGAAGGTGCTTACGAGTTGTTATTATTAAACATTTTAATCCTTATTAATTACAATAGTTTGAATTCTAGTTATCACAGTTATAAGTCAAAGGTCGACTACCATTATATTATTAATCATAATAGGACATAAATATAAGGTGTAATTCATCATTGATATTGTTATTTTACATAAAAAAAATAAAAAATAAAAAAATAAAAAAAAAATCCTACTTTCAATTCAAGAAGCATCATATGTGAAAAGGAATAAAACAAAAATGGATCAATTCATAACACAAATGCAACTCAAACCTCACATCATTCTACCATAACAATCTAGTCCACAACTCATAACTTTATATTCAAACATAATTAATATTCTCTACAACAATAAGGTACTAAAAATAAAAATATCATATATTGTTCTTGCTCTAACAAAATCACCAAAAGAAAATATAGTGAAACCTTCGATTTGTTATATTATACCTCTCTACTATTTCATTCTATACACAATTTTATTTTAAACATAGTATGTGTAATAAAAAATGAGAAGAGATTTATTTCTATCAATTCATATATGATGCTATATAACTTATGCCTCAATGAAGAGATAAAATTTCAATTAAAAAAAAAACTAAGATTTCAATAAAATATTACAAATATAATTTATTACTTAATGAATATTACTAAGATAAATTTGAAGTTATAAAAGATATGTATTAACATAATATAGGCTCCTTAATATTCATAAGACATAAAACATAAACAATTTTTTTTTTAAAAAAAAACCTTGTTAACTCAAAATACCCACTAATTTAGTGAGTGGATTCAAACTTGATTCTATGAAAATAATATAATTCCTTATTCTCCGCACAATTCTATGAGGTGGCCTACCCCATTAACTCGTACTAAGAATATGAAAATGATATTAAATTATAGAAACTACCGACTGACTTTCTAGATCAGATCACTTCTAAACTAATAACTCACAGTCCGCATTTGAATCGATATGCTCTGATACCAAAAATGTAACGCCTAATTTTTTAACATTAATGAAACAAAAATATACACAATGCAAATGAAACTGAAATTTTTGTTTCATAAATATCTAAATACTTACAAATTTAAAACAACTTTCAAGTTAGACTTAATTAAACTATGACTATAATTTAGACTCAAGACGTGATCCGACTCTAACTCATGACATTGAAGGACTGGTGAGCAAATCCAGATACTCCTCAGACTTTCAATGAATACCTGTTACCTGGAAAACATCACCCTCAACATAGTGAGCATAAAACTCAGTAACATAGATTAAATAAAAACAATTATTGATGTTTCCCAGTCATGCCGGTGTGCTAAGCATGGAAAATCCTCTCGGTAAACTATACTTCAAATACCTCTTCTTGTTTTAGCCTCAAATATTTCAAACACTTTAAGCCACTAGAAATGAGTAATCTAATGACTTAAACTTAATACATCAAGTAAGTCATAAAGACTACATTAGTTTCACCCAATGTCCTCTACTTGAATAACCTCTTTTAGTAAGATTGGACATAATTGTAAGACCCATAATTTTAAATTATACTTTATGTATTTTAGTGTATTTTGGTATTGAACTCAGAGGCTTTTTAGCCAAGTTATTAATATTTTGGGAGTTTAAATGACCAAAAAGATATTTTGATGCCCGATTAAAATTACTCGTCGATAAACAAATTAAATTAACTGCAGCGAATCTTTTATGAAAAATTTTATCCTGGCGAGTTTTGTTAAAAATATCTCGAGTTGCTAAAAATTGTATCTGTCAATTGAGTTGCGACGATAGTAGATATTTTTAACAAAAAGTGGTTTTGAGAGGTTATGGGTGAAATGATAATTTTAATAAACATCTAGATATTTTGAGATATTTATTAAGTTATAATTAATATATATAAATATATATTTGTTTGGAGGGAAAAGAAAAGGAAATAGAAAGGAAAGAAAAGGAAATAGAAAGAGAAGAAAATAGAAGAAAGGAAAAGGAAAACAAAACAGAACATTTCTTCCTCCTCCCTGCCTCGCGACCCAATCATCTTCTTCCATCTTTTCTTTCATTTCGTGGCTTCCTTTTGCTTCAAGAAAAGGAACCAAGGCTTGGTGGGTGAGGAGACAAGGATTTCTCAACTTCACTCTTCCCCTTTGATTTGAAACTGAAGAAAAACGGTGTTAGGGATTTTCAAACCGTCAAACGCAAACTTTCACGTTTCATCTAGATCTAAGCTTCGTTTCGCGAAGAGATAGAAGGGAAAGTTGCTCACCACCATGCTACGGTGCTAGTGAACTAACTTTGGAAGCGACATCGCGAGCGGAGATTTTACCGGAATTACTTGTGGTACCGTAATGGCTCGTTAAAGCTAACGTTAAGGTAAGGGCTCCTTCCAAACTTTTAGTTTGCATTTAGGGACTTATCTGTGGTTGTATGGAAAAATAATTTGTTAGGGTTGAAGTGTTGATTTGGGAAAAATGAATTTAATGCTTTTATGTGTGAAATTCTAATGTTGGGTTTTGGTGGTATTGATGAGTGCTTCGTGGAAAATGAATTTAACTCGTTTATGTATGATTTTGAGGAAATGAAATTTGATGTGCTTGAGTGGTGGGTTGTGATGATTTGTTTTTGTCGTATTTGGCGTGTTCATAATTAATATTTATAAATTTTGAGATGTGTTTTGTGGATTTTGTGGAAAAATGAACTGATGTGATTTGGTGTGAATTGTGGATTGAATTTGAGAATATGTTTGAGTATGCTTTGTGGGGAATTTGAAAATCATTAGAGTTAAACGAGTATTATAAATGGGGAATCTTTTAATATCTTTGTTTACTTAATGATTATCGTAAAAATTGTTAGAGTTAAATGAGTATTAAAAATGGGGAATCTTTTAATATTTGCATTTACTTATCGATTGTCGTGGATATAGTCAAAGTATGCTCATGGATTTCATTTTTGGTAAATCGTGATGACCCGTGATAGGCGGCACCTCAGTAAATAGTACTTCGGCATGTGATAGGCGGTACATTTACGATTTACGTTTTTGGTAAATCATGCTGACCCGTGATAGGTGGCACCTCGGTAAACAGTACTGGTCTGTGATAGGCGGTACGTTTACGATTTACATTTTTTTTAGTAAATCCTGATGACCCGTGATATGTGGCACCTCGGTAAACAGTACTGGTTTGTGATAGGCGGTACGTTTACGATTTACGCTTTTTCTTTTAGTAAATCATGCTGACCCGTGATAGGTGGCACCTCGGTAAATCGTACTGACCCGTGATAGGTGGTACGTTTACGATTTATGTTTTTTAGTAAATCGTGTTGACCTGTGATAGGTGGCACCTCGGTAATTGGTACTCTGGCCTACGATAGGTGGTACAATTATGATTTACGGCCCTTCGAGGAGGGTTTTGGTTTGGAATTTCGAGCCCATGCATTTTGGCATATACGCATTGCATTAGGGTGCTTGGCACGCGAGTCGTGTTTTGATTCAAGTTTATGTTGGAGTGTTTTGAAACTTGAGATGTCATTGTGATTGTGTTGATTATGCTAAGTGTTACATTTTCGAATTGTGTGAAGGCATGTTTGATTGCAAAACTATTTCGAAACTCATGATGTTGTAGTGATTGTGTTACAAGTGTTAAGTGTTATGATTTGGAATTGTGTGATAGCATGTTGATTGCAAAACTATTTTGAAGTTCATGATGTCGTGGTAATTGTGTTGAAATTGCTAAGTGTTATGTATTAATTATTGTGTGTGAGAGTGATGGATTGTAAAAACTATTTCGAAGCCCATTATGCCGTAGTGATCGTGTGGGAATTGCTAAGTGTTAAGATTTGGTATTATGTATGAATGTGATTGAGTTAGTAAGTATTTTTTGAAGAATAAGCAGGGAAATTGATTTACCAATCGATTGGATGAGTTACAGGGGCTTCTCTAAATCGACCAAATCGATTTACCAATCGATTTTGTAACTTGTCTTTCAAAACCATTTAAGAAATCGATTTGGGAAATCGATTGGAATTATCACAGGAACTCATCCTTTTTAACAAAATTGATTTAGTCAATCGATTTGGCCATCCAGGAACTCAGCCATTTTGACGAAATCGATTTGGTAAATCTATTGACTTCAATATAGGGGCTCAGTCTTTCATTAAATCGATTTGCCCAATTGATTGGCTTCAATACAGGGGCTCGGTCTTTCATTAAATCGATTTGCCCAATCGATTGGCTTCAATACAAGGGCTCAGTCTTTCATTAAATCGATTTGCCCAATCGATTGGCTTCAATACAGGGGCTCAGTCTTTCATTAAATCGATTTGCCCAAACGATTGGCTTCAATACAGGGGCTCAGTCTTTCATTAAATTGATTTTCCCAATCGATTGGCTTCAATACAGGGGCTCAGTTTTTCTAATTGTTTGATCATTAAATATATTCTACTTTAATCAAATGAATTTTATAAGTTTTAACAAAATTAATTTTAAATTTTAATATATCATAATAGTTAATTAAATAACCATCGTGAGAAACATTTGTTCACAAAAATTTATTTAAAAATTAAAGTTACATCAATGTTAATTAAAGTTACAGCATACATTAATAATAAAAATAAAGTATTATTAATTTAATTAGCAAAACAATAATTAATTTTTAAAAAAAAATCAAAATTCATTTAATAGAAAAAATACATCAAAGTTCATGTGGTTAAGTAAATGTGTCAAAACAAATAAGGTGTCACTCCTATTTTGTAAATACTAGCAATTTAATTTAATTTTGTTAACGACTTCTTCCTATTTTTTCTCCTAATCAAATAAATAAAAGACAATAATAATAATACAGCAAATTATATTAATAAAAAATACATTAAATTGAAGAAAAAAATAACATTAAATTAAAGAAAAAAATCACAAATTGAAAGAAAAAAATATACCAAATTTAAATTAATGATTTCCATCTAAATGTCCTCCAGTTCCACATCTAGGCGGTCGTCGAACTCGTCTAGCCCTTTGAACAAATTGAGGTTGTTCTGGTTGATCCTCATTTTGATCATTATCCTCATTAGAATTTGTATGTGGATTAGAACCACTATCATTTCCTCTATTTAATTTTGAGTTACGGAGATATACATAGAATCAAAAATAGCATAAGCCGATTCAAGAGTTGTACAATAAGTTCCAAACAAATTATAGAAAATCCTGCTCACGGGGTTGACATTTCTGGCACTGAAGGAACGTAATACCGAGTTAGTATATTTACAGATTCATGTAGATGTGGTGGTGGTGATGGACCATGTGTGGTTTGTTGTTGTGGGGGTTGATTGAAGGGTTGAGTGCACATGAGGATATGATGAAGGTTGCAAATGTAAGACCCGTAATTTTAAAGTATACTTTATGTATTTTAGTATATTTTTGGTATTGAACTCGGAGGCTTTTTAGCCAAAGTTATTAATATTTTGGAGTTTATATGACCAAAAGGATATTTTGATGGCAGATTAAAATTACTTTTCGATAAATAAATTACATTAACTGTGGTGAATCCTTTACGAAGAATTTAATGTGAAATTGTAATTTTAATAAATATCTAGATATTTGAAGATATTTGTTAAAAATGATTAATATATATATATATATATATATGTTTGTGTGGAAGGAAAAGAGGAGGAGATAGAAAGAAAATAAATATAAAGGAAGGAAAAAGGAAGAAAGAAAAGGAAAGGAAAGAAAGAAAACAAAATCCATCTTCTTCCTCTGCCTCGCGTGACTTCCCCCTTTTCTTTCCATCTTCATTTTCGCTGCTTCCTTTTGTTCAAGAATAGAAACCCAAGGCTTAGTGGGTAAGGAAGCAAGGATTTCTCAGCTTCATACTTCCTCGTAGTTTCGAAAACGAAGAAAAACAATATTAGGGATTTCAAAACTGTCAAACACAAACCTCCTCGTTTCATCTAGATCTAAGCTTCATTTTGCAAAGAGATAGAAAGGAAAGTTGCTACCTACCATGCTACGGTGCTAGGGAACCAACTTTGGAAGCGACGTTGTGAGCGGAGATTCTACCGGATTTACTCGCGGTACCGTAATCGCACGTTAAAGCTAACGTGAAGGTAAGGGCTCCTTCCAAACTTTTAGTTTGCATTTAGGGACTTATTTGTGGTTTTGTGGAAAAGAATTTTGTTAGGGTTTAAGTGTTGATTTGGGGAAAATGAATCTAAGGCTTTATGGGTAAAATCTTAGAGTTAGGTTTTGGTGATATTGATGAATGTTTCGTGGAAAATGAATTTAACTCATTTGTGTATGATTTTGAGTAAATGAAATTGATGTGTTTGAGTGGTGTGTTGTGATGATTTGTGTTCATCGTATTTGACGTGTTCATAATGGATGCTTATGAAATTCGAGACGTGAATTGGTGTGAATTGTGTATTGGATTTGATAATATGTTCGAGTTGTTTTGTGTGGAATTTAAAAACCATTAGAGTTAAACGAGTATTAAGAATGGGGAATCTCTTAATGTCTTGTTTACTTAATGTGTGTTTGTGAAAATCGTTTAAGTTAAACGAGTATTAAGAATGGAGAATCTCTTAATGTTTTGTTTACTTAATGTGTATTTGTGAAAATCGTTTAAGTTAAATGAGTATTAAGAATGGGGAATCTCTTAATGTCTTATTTACTTAATGTCTGTTTGTGGAAATCGTTTAAGTCAAATGAGTATTAAGAATGGGGAATCTCTTAATGTCTTATTTACTTAATGTGTGTTTGTGGAAATCGTTTAAGTCAAATGAGTATTAAGAATGGGGAATCTCTTAATGTCTTGTTTACTTAATGTTTGTTGTGACAATTGTTTAAGTTAAATGAGTATTAAAAATGGGGAATCTTTTAATATCTGCATTTACTTAACGATTATTGTGGATGGAGTCAGTATATGCTCATGCATTTAATTTTGGTAAATCGTGCTGACCTGTGATAGGTGGCACCTCAGTAAACAGTACTGACCCGTGATAGGTAGTACGTTTACGATTTTCGTTTTTGGTAAATTATGCTGACCCGTGATAGGTGGCACCTTGATAAATAGTACTTTGGCTTGTGATAGGCGGTACATTTACAATTTACGCTTTTTTTTAGTAAATCATGCTGACCCGTGATAGGTGGCACCTCGGTAAACAGTACTGACCTATGATAGGTGGTATGTTTATGATTTACGCTTTTTAGTAAATCGTGCTGACCCGTGATAGGTGGCACCTCGGTAATTGGTACTTTGCCCTGCGATAGGCGGTAGAATTATGATTTACGGCCCTTCGAGGAGGATTTTGGTTTGGAATTTCGAGTCCATGCATCCTGGCATATACGCATTGCATTAGGGTGCTTGACACACGAGTCGTGTTTGATTCAAGTGTATGATTGAGTGTTTGAACTTGAGATGTCATTGTGATTGTGATGATATTACTAAGTGCTATGTTTTGGAACAAATCGTGTGTAAGTGTAATTGATTGTAAAACTATTTCGAAACTCTAGATGTTGTGGTGATTGTGTGGAAATTGCTAAGTGTTATGTTTTGGAGTTGTGTGTGAATGTGATTGAGTTAGTTTATGTATTTTAAGAAAAACATGCAGGGAAATTGATTCCCAAATCGATTCTTTTAAAAGCTATTCCTCAAAATCGATTTGGCAATCGATTGGATTCATCACAGGAACTCAGCCATTTTGACAAAATCAATTTGGAAATCGATTGGCTTTAATACAGGGACTTAGTTATTCATTCAATCGATTGAATTAAGCCCAGAGTTCAGTTTTCACTAATACCCTTCATCCAAATCGATTTCCCAATCGATTGGCTTAGTTGAAATTCTTATTTTGAGTTAGATAATTGATTGCTCAATTGGTTCATCTATGGATTGGCCCGTTGTTTATTACTTGATTGATTTGAGACTTATTTTGATTTCATTTTCATTTGGTAAGCATTATATGAACTTTTAGCATATGGAAAACCCCTTTTAAGGTGCATGCTAAGTGGAAAGGTTATTTGTGCATTTAAAAACTTAAATGTTATGTGTTAACTGTTAATTTCGGTTGGTGACCCTTTACAACTATTGTGGAAATCTGGGCTTTGCCCTCTGATGAGAGCCAGGACAATCCTACCGGTTCGTACCCTATGGATGGGAATGTAGATGGAAATGCTTGACTGGAGCTATGTTAGGAGGATCTTATGGGGCGCGTGGAGATCACTCAGGGTGTATAGTTTTTTGGTAGAATGATCAAATTAGGTTGACATAGAGGGAACAAATGTCTTTATTTTGGATTGCGTTTATTTTAAATTGGAAGATTGTATCTTTACTAATATTGTCAGCATGACATCTGATGTTAATGGATTCCATGTATCACTGGCTGTTGGGTATATACTTTGGACTCATATTTCAAAAACTATTCCGCTGCGTATCAATTATATTGACTTATATGATTATTCAAAGGTATTTTACTTAATTATTCTTTGTTTCATTTTAATTTCTTTCGAAAAAAAATACACCCTCGCTTTGAAAATCGGGGTGTTACAACAAACGTGGATCACACATATATTGTTCCACATATACATATATAATTTGGTGTGATGTCTAAATTAGTTCATATATTTTTTACTGTGTCATAAACAGTGGCAGATCTTCTTAGGAGCGGGCAGGTGCCCCACGACACCCCTATATTTCTTAATTTCAATATATATATATATATATATATATATATATATATATATGTATATATATATAATAACTAGAGTATACTATCAAAATAATAGTGATAAATTATAAAAATATCCATGGTTTTGAGTAATTTTCGCCTCTCTTCTCCACTTATGTATCTCTTTTATATTTGTTTTCTACTCTCCATTTGAATTTATAATACTATAATATAATAAAATTAATACAACAACATCTCGATATATATAAACGATGTGATATAAAAAGATAAACTAACGAATCAACAAACTATAATACCTTAATTACCAACTCAACTGTTAACTATTAACTATTTTTTAATTGTGAAATATTTTAATTAATATGTGTATTTTGGTAGGAGTGACACGATATTTAAACATACAAAAATTGATGCATTTTTTCAAGAAGAATTTTTTTATAAAGATGAAAATTATAAAATGGATACATTTTATTTGATTAAATTGTGTGAATGATGTGATTTGTGTAAATTGTGTGACTTGTGAAAATTGAAATTCTAATTTTTTTTAACTTGTCTACTATGTATGAATTGTGTGATACTTTAAAAAAAATTGACTTTTAAAAATTTCAATTATAATATTTCAGTTAATACTTGTCGCTCCCCGGCTCCCCCAAATATTTTGTGCAAGATCCGCCACTGGGCATAAAATACCTTATACGAATTGACCTTGCAATGTTTAATATTACGTTCATTCCAATGTTTAATGTCATTTTTTCAAACTCAATTCCAATTATCATCAATTACACGCCTCATCTTGACCTCATGGTAGATTGTCATGTCATCTGGTAGTTGCAGAATTTGTTGATGAAAGCCGAACTGAAGTGCTCGTCTATCTGTATAATGTTTTTCGACAATATGATAACAATGCAGATAGATATATACATACAATCCATGTGTTCATCTCTTGTTCGGAAAACCTCGTGTTAGAACCCGAGTTACGATCTCCAACGAAATACATATGTTAAAAATAGGCTTAAGTAAATATTAAGAGGTATAAAAAAAACAATATAATTAAAAAGTGCAACTAAATGTGAATGAGTATATTACTTCCTAAAGCATCATATGATCGATTGTTTTTAGATATCCTTCCATGTCGTTATGAGGAATGACAGAAGGTTGTAGTTTCTTTTTGAGAAATTTGAGAAAATGTGTCACTCCACAAGCCAACTTTTATTTGATTTCAGATAGACATGAATCTATTAAAAATGCTTATCATAATTCAAATAATAAGTGACAAAAGTTATTTCTATGAATAATAATTTCATTCTTACTTTTTATAATTAGTGTAATTTTTAAAAATACTACCGATATGAATTTCACACATAGTATAATGTGTAAATGCAAGTTAATCCATTAATTATTATTATTATTATTATTTATTATTATTATTATTATTATTATTATTATTATTATTATATGTCATCTATCGAGCCTGCCAAATCAATGTCGGTGTAACCAAGAAACTTTGAGTTGGTCATGGTTTTATACCATATTCCAAACTCATTTGGGTTTTGCAAGTATCTTAAAATTCTTTTTCCTGCTTCAAAGTAAATTTGACTTGGAATTTGCATGAACCTTGATATTAGACTTGTAGCATACATTATACCTGGTCGCTCACGACCACGCTACGGTGCTAGGGAACCAACTTTGGAAGCGACATTGTGAGTGGAGATTTTACCAGATTTACTCGCGGTACCGCAATCGCACGTTAAAGCTAACGTAAAGTTAAGGGCTCCTTCCAAACTTTTAGTTTGCATTTAGGGACTTATTTGTGGTTTTGTGGAAAAGAATTTTGTTAGGGTTTAAGTGTTGATTTGGGGAAAATGAATCTAAGGCTTTATGGGTAAAATCTTAGAGTTAGGTTTTGGTGATATTGATGAATGTTTCGTAGAAAATGAATTTAACTCATTTGTGTATGATTTTGAGTAAATGAAATTGATGTGTTTGAGTGGTATGTTGTGATGATTTGTGTTCATCGTATTTGACGTGTTCAAAATTGATGCTTATGAAATTCGAGACGTGAATTGGTGTGAATTGTGTATTGGATTTGATAATATGTTCGAGTTGTTTTGTGTGGAATTTGAAAACCATTAGAGTTAAACGAGTATTAAGAATGGGGAATCTCTTAATGTCTTGTTTACTTAATGTGTGTTTGTGAAAATCGTTTAAGTTAAACGAGTATTAAGAATGGGGAATCTCTTAATGTCTTGTTTACTTAATGTGTGTTTGTGAAAATCGTTTAAGTTAAATGAGTATTAAGAATCGGGAATCTCTTAATGTTTTTTTTACTTAATGTGTATTTGTGAAAATCGTTTAAGTTAAATGAATATTAAGAATGAGGAATATCTTAATGTCTTATTTACTTAATGTGTGTTTGTGGAAATCGTTTAAGTCAAATGAGTATTAAGAATGGGGAATCTCTTAATGTCTTATTTACTTAATGTGTGTTTGTGGAAATCGTTTAAGTCAAATGAGTATTAAGAATGGGGAATCTCTTAATGTCTTGTTTACTTAATGTTTGTTGTGAAAATCGTTTAAGTTAAATGAGTATTAAAAATGGGGAATCTTTTAATATCTGCATTTACTTAACGATTGTTGTGGATGGAGTCAGTGTATGCTCATGCATTTAATTTTGGTAAATCATGCTGACCTGTGATAGGTGGCACCTCGGTAAACAGTACTGACTCGTGATAGGTGGTACGTTTACGATTTACGTTTTTGGTAAATTGTGCTGACCCGTGATAGGTGGCACCTTGATAAATAGTACTTTGGCCTGTGATAGGCGGTACATTTACGATTTACGCTTTTTTTTTTAGTAAATCATGTTGACCCGTGATAGGTGGCACCTCGGTAAACAGTACTGACCCTTGATAGGTGGTATGTTTACGATTTACGCTTTTTAGTAAATCGTGCTGACATGTGATAGGTGGCACCTCTGTAATTGGTACTTCGACCTGTGATAGGCGGTACAATTATGATTTACGGCCCTTTGAGGAGGGTTTTGGTTTTGGAATTCCGAGTCCATGCATTTTGGCATATATGCATTGCATTAGGGTGCTTGGCACACGAGTCATGTTTGATTCAAGATTATGATTGAGTGTTTGAACTCAAGTTGTCGTGGTGATTGTGCTATAATTGCTAAGTGTTATGTTTTGGAATTGTGTGTGAGTGTGATTGATTGCAAAACCATTTCGAACTTAAGTTATCGTGGTAATTGTGTTATAATTGCCAAGTGTGGATGTTTTGGAATTGTGTGTAAGTGTGATTGATTGCAAAACTATTTTGAAACTCAAGATGTCGTAGTGGTTGTGTTATAATTGCTAAGTGTTATGTTTTTGAATTGTGTGTAATTGTGATTGATTCAGTTTATGTAGTTTTTGAAAAACTTCAGAAAAAATCGATTTCCCAATCGATTCTGTTAAAATGTAATACCAGCTTAATTGAATGACTAATTGATTATTACGTTTCTTGTTTTCTTGAATCTTGAAAATATATTGAACTAATCGGTTTGTCAATCGATTTGGCTTGTTACAGTAGCTCAGCTATTTATTTCAATCGATTGTTCAATCGATTTCTTTAATCACAAGACATAGGTCTGATAAAACCATTTAAGAAATTGATTTCCCAATCGATTAACTCAGCAAAATCTTTGTTCTCTGAATCACAAAATCGATTTCTCAATTGATGTGCAAATCGATTGTCCAATCGATTGATTTAAACCCAGAATACAGGTTTCACTAAAAACCTTTAAGAAATTGATTTCCCAATCGATTTACTTAGTAAAAACTTTTATTCTGAGTCAAACAATCGATTGCCCAATTGATTCATCAATTGACTGGTTAGTTGATTTATTACTTGATTGATTAAAACCTTATTTTTTATATCATTTTTACTTGGCAAGTATTATATGAATGTTTAGCATATGGAAACCCTTTTAAGGTGCATGCTCCGTTGAAATGTTATTTTGTGCATTTAAAAACTTAAATGTTATGTGTTAATTGTTAATTTCGGTTGGTGACCCTTTACACTATTGTGGAAATCTGGGCTTTGCCCTCAGATGAGAACCAGGACCATCCTACTTGTTTGTACCCTGTGGATGGGAATGTAGTTGGAAAAACCTGACTGGAGCTATGTTAGGAGGATCTGGCTGAGCGCGTGAAGATCACTCAGGATGTATAGTTTTTTGTAGAATGATCAGATTAGGTTGACGTATAGGGACTAGATGTCTTTCTTTTGGAATGTGTTTATTTTAATTTGGAACACTGTACCTATACCAATATTGTCAGCATGACATTTTATTTTCGATGAGTCCCATGTACCACTTTTTGATGTGTAAATACTTTGGATTCGTATTTCAAAAACTATTTCGCTGCTTGTAAATTATGTTGACTTAATTGTCGTTGTGTTATGACTTAAATATTTATCCAAAGGTATTTCCTTATTTATTTCTTTGTTTTATGAATTTGTTTTAAAAAAAATACACTCTCGCTGTTAAAAATCGGGGTGTTACAATAATTAAGTCCGTAAGTGGTGCCCCACTTACTCTCGCTTTCGTCGTATATAGACGGAGAGTTCATCTAGCTAGAATGAATCCTATATATATAATAAATAATAATAATAATAATAATAATAACAATCTAGTATATATCTAATCATAACATAAGAGTAATCTTCATTCACACCATGGAACATGCGCTTAATATATCAAACTTCCATAAAAGAAATATTATATTTAAGCTTTCAAATGCAATTGATTTCACTCAAAACCAATTCTTATTGCTTATGTTATAATCATCTTAACTTACCTATGTCATAATCGTTTTATGCAGAAACACTATAACTTTGAGAAATTAATTAAAATATCAAACGATGTCCAGTTTAAATAAATGATAACATTTTGAAAAGCCTAAGATGTCTAGTTTATAAATATAATTTTTATTATGTGTAATAGGCATTCAATTAGTATAGTTTAATAAAATAAGGTATACTTACACAAAAACATAACAATAGATTATTTTCCAACTTGTAACTCAATTTTCTCTACCAATTCTCAATGAATATTGGTGAAATCAGTGCCTATTTCGTAGGTAATTAAGTCTATTTTCTAATGGGATCGAAATCAGTTCAAAACACTATATATGGAGAATGTTATGAACAAAATACCAAAGATATACCTATACGGGTTTGAATACAACACCATACTATTTTCACTTCAAACTTTATATTTTCAAGTTAATATGATCAACTAAGTAAAATACATTCAAAGTTCAGCATAAAATCAAGTAATTACCAATACTAAACAGTCATCATCTCATCACAAACCCAACCACAACACTCAACAACAATAATAAAACAACAACTCTTCATAGTAATTAATACAAACACCTAACATGCATTATTAATAATTTATGATACAAAATCAAATAAGATTATCTCAATACCCAAACATGCAAAACATGATCTCTAAGCACACCTAAGAGAGGTTTTAAGAGGGTTTTCTATGTTACCTTAAGAAGAGATTTGAGACCCCCCAAAGTTTGATTATAATTCTTTCTTCTACAAGTGAAACTTTAACTCCTCTTCATGTTTCCATCTTCCTTCTCAACATGCAAGAACTCTAAATTTCTTCTCCTATATTGAAACCCTAAGTTCCCTTATCTTCTTTCACATAATTCATCATCACTCTACCTCTGGGTCCTCTTTTACTATAATATAGGTGTGAGGGTTGATTCTATAATGAGATGATGAAATGAGGGAGCTTGAGAAGGGCATGCAATGGAGTTAGTATGTTCTCTCTCTCTTTTTTCTTTCCTCTCTTCTTGTTTCTTGTTTTCTCTTCTTTCATCTATTTTTTTTTCTCATGATATCATATGGTCATCCCTCCCTCTTTCTTTCTTTCTTTCATTTATTAATTTTTTTTTTATTTTAACAATTGTGTTTTAAGTAAAGGAAGTGTGATGGGAAATGTCAATTACGCCCCTCCGAATCCTTACAAATGACAAAATTTTATTTTGACAAAAAAATGAGCTATTAGAAGTTGAATTTGAGATTTCTATTAAGTTTATTTCTAATTTATTCCCCAACCATAACAAACACATTAATATGAACTATCTAAACTAAACTTCACTTGAATAACTAACAATTATTTTTTTGATTAAATAAGATTTAAGAGATTTATATAAATATATAAACTACGACAATAAAATATAAATAATAGAACTAGTAGTATAAATAAGAAGAAATAGAATATACAATTTTTGGGGTGTTACAAATCACTTATGATGGCTCGGGGTATTCTAAACATGCAAAAAATATTTGATCTGATAAACACATGCAACAACTTTAGAATCATTAGTCTTAGTGGGTAGATCTGATGAAATCATCTTATCATGAAAGTACTTAGTTTTCTCCTTATAGATCTGAGAGTTCTCATAAGCTTCAAGTCTAAGCTCTTCAAGTTGTTGTAATTGAAGCTTTCTCTCCAAACCTATTTTCTCCATCTCAAGGTTACAACTCTTGACCTCCCAATAAACACGATGCTCTATTTCCATGCTGAGGTGGCATGTCTTACCAAACAAAGTCGATAATGGGACATCCCTATTGGTGTTTTGTTGGTTGTTCTATGAGCCCAAATAGCTTATTCAAGTCGGTGGTTCCAGTCTTTCATGTTTAGCAGCACAATCTTTTCTAAGATCTGTTTGATTTCCCTGTTTGAGATTTTAGCTTGCCCATTAGTTTGAGGATGGTAAGGTGTAGAGACTTTGTGCACAACCCCATACTTCCAAAGCATAACGTCTATGGTGCGATTACAAAAATGAGTGCCTTGATCACTTATGATGGCTCGGGGTATTCCAAACCTGCAAAAAATGTTTGATTTGATAAAACCTGCAACAACTTTAGAATCATTAGTCCTAGTGGGTGTTGCTTCCACCCACTTTTAAACATAATCAATAGTTAGTAAAATATAGACAAAACCAAAAGATGCAGGAAAAGGCCCATAAAGTCAATGCCCCACACATCAAATACTTCATAGAAAAGCATAGGTGGTTGAGGCATCTCACTCCTACGAGTGATTGTTTTTCCTGCTATTTGGCATTGTTCACAAGTTTTGTAGGTCTCAAAAGCATCTTTAAACAAAGTAGGCCAAAAGAAATCTGAGCCCGAGTCTAAGACTTTTCTTGTTGTCCGTTGAGGACCAAAATGTCCTCCAATTTGAGAGGCATGACAAAAATAAAGAATGGATTGATCCTCATGGTGGAAAACACATCGCCTAATCACATGGTTACTACATAATTCCAAAAAAGAAGCAGGTGCACATAATCGAGGCATGTGAGGCTCTTATTTACATTTATGATGAGACTCAGTACTACATGAAGTTGGTTATCTTTGAAGGAATTTGTAGTAGTTGTTCTATTTTTAATGATTATGTACATAATCCATGGTTAATTCCTCACAAGAAAAAATTTGTTGAGGCATGGACAAATAGAGTTATGCACTTTGGGAACACCACACCACAAAGGGTTGAGTCAGAGCATTGGAGTTTGAAAAGGATATTACAAGACAGTATTGACGATATATGCAGTGTTAAGAAAACCATCAATATCAAGATTGTATTACAACACAGTGAGATAATAACATCATTTAAAAAGAGCATAATTCAAAAGGTCCATCAACAAAGTAACAGATTATACGCCAATTTGTGTGGTGTTGTATCCAAAAGTGCAATCAATCACATTGCGACAGAGTTTGATTGCATGAAGTATGTAGGTATAGATAAATAAATACTACATAAAATATTCCAAAAGTATTACATATCCAAATTGGTCGCTAAATAAAGCCCAAGTCCCTTTATTTTTCCTACTATATGGTACTACATTTGTCCAATCTCTATCACCACCCCTCGGAGTTTGTAAAATCAAAATTAACTCATTGATGAGAGCGATGTCATTAGGTAATATCAGTTGCCGACCAAGAAGCTCTCTGCAATATCTATTGCTCAAAGCCTTGTTAATTATAACACGACCATCTCTATCAATAAACACAATGCACACGATTTATGCAAAAACCTATGTTATCTGAGTTCACACACGTGAACTCAGTGTCATGAAACCCAAAAACGTGTACGTAAACTCAGTTCACGTAGGCAAACAGAGTTCAAGTACATGAACTTAGTTTGCCTACGTGAAATCAGTTCATGTATACCCTACGTGATCTCAATTCATGTACACCCTATGTAAACCGAGGTACGTATAGGGATTTGCAACAACTTTAGAAACGCAAATGTAATGATAAACAAAAACAAAAACAAAAACAACATTGTAAAAATAATAACAACAACAACATTGATCCTTACTTGATTGAAGATGTTGAAGATGATGAGATGATTGAAGAAGATTGAAGATGAAAAAGATGATGAAATGATTGAAGAAGATTGAAGATGAAGAAGATGATGAATAAATATGATGACAATAGAATGAGGGTTTAAGTTAATGAAAATAAAAATTAAAATAGAGAGAGAATGATATTTTGAATATTTTAATTTTCAAAAAAAAATTTATGAGTGTCGGTAGTAAAATAAGAGATATAAGTAAAAAAATTGTTAGATTTTTTATTTAAAATACACGTGAGACACAAAAAATATCAAGGACTCGGAGAGATTTGTTCCTAGTAAAAACTAAAAAGTAATAACATTACTAAACTTTCTGCATCCTCTCGTCACTCTTGAATTCAAGTCAAAACTAGAACCTTCCACTCCTTTGTTCACAATATTAGGGTTTTGCGAAAGGGGTTTTAGACCCATTGCTCGCGCAACCACAACAGACCCCTAATCATTATTTCCAAATGGTTCGCTCCAATGGCGTCAAGTTTATTCGTTCCCTTTCCCCTAAACTCCTCCGTAACGCCGATAAATCCGTACACAATCTCTCTTTCTCTCTCTCTCTCTCTTACACTTATTGATTTGGCATAATTTTTTGTGTAATGCAATTGAACAATTATGATGAATGTATTTGTTATATTTTTTGATGGAGTTTTTGTTGTTGGTGAATTTCAGACATATGAAGGAGTGTTCCAAAGGGGGTACATGACATTGAATTCTGGATTTCGCGATCCTTCCAAAGTTTTTGGAAATTATTTTCCCAATGGTATGTGTTAAAGAGGGGCATGAAAGCTGTTGCGAATAATGTCAGTTTTATTTTTCTGCTGCTAAAATTGTCTTGATTGTATTTTTGTAATTATAGTTTGCATTTGAATGTTGATTTGAGACTTTTCTTTCACTTTATAAAAAAAATTTACATCGAGGTTGTGCTTTTTTGCTACTATTTTAACAATTTATACAATTGCAGTTGGAGGTGTTGTTAATTTGAAGAACTGGGTGCTATTGGGAGCAATAAATACTTATTTTGGGGCATCTAGATCCATTCACGGCTCAGGTTTAAATTCATATAAATTATGTGTTCTGCTTTTTTAAATTTGGTTTTGTTATGCAGGGCTTGCATTTTATCTGTTCTTATTATTTTTTGCTTTGGTGACAAAATAGACGGCTTCATTTTTCATTCTTGGTCTTTATAATCTATGAATATATATGCATATTTGTTTATTGTCTGTTACATGTCAATGACTATTTTTTATTCCCTTAACTCTTTTTCAGCATCATTGGCAAGAGACTATTATGAAGTTCTTGGTGTCAGTAAGAATGCAAGTTCTTCTGAAATAAAGAAAGCATACTATGGGGTAGGTTTTACTTAACCAGTGTCAATGTACATGTAATTTTATGTCCAACATTTTTCTGGGTAAACAACAGACTTATTTCCTGGTAAAACTATGCAATTTCTTATTTTTCATACACTTCCTTGTTAAAATTGATCACGTTGCATATTTATTTTTTAATTTAATTCTTTTCCATGTGCTATATTCTAGAGAAACTGTTAGTTTTTCGTTATAGTTTGTGATACTTTTATCATTTCACAAGTGGATGCTTACAAATAATAGTTTGAATTTCCTGAGGAAGAGTTTCTTTATCATGTTCCTGTCATAATATTAAAACATGTTTTTAATTTGCATTCGAATTCTGCACGTGATACCATTTGTACGATTCTCTTAGTCAGAATATATGTCCTCTTGTATTATTTTAACGTGTGCAGTTTGTTTCTATATTATATGCCTAATAATTGTGAATTAACTGCGGTTACCCTATTTTTCCTTCTTTATTTATTTATTTATTTCTTTACATATGGTCTTCAATCACAATTGACAAGCATATGACTATTTGCACGAAATGATTCTGTATTTTTTATTTTTCTAAATATCATTTTTTATGTTCTTCAGCTTGCAAAAAAGCTCCATCCTGACACAAACAAAGATGATCCTGAAGCTGAAAAGAAATTTCAAGAGGTTTCAATGGCTTATGAGGTGATCAATATTGCTGTTGTTGTTCTTGATACTATTTAGTGGTTTACTTTAAATCATTATATGATTTGCAAACCAACTTTTGATCTCTTGACCTTTCTTCCCCATTCTTTCTGTAATTGCATTGTAGACTTTGAAGGATGAGGAAAAGCGTCAACAGTATGATCAGGTCTCATATCTTTCCAGATATTTTCTATTTGGTTCCTTTTATGAACATTTTATTTTTGTTACTATATTGAGTGAGTATGCACACGAGACTGTAAATTGTAGATTAATAGTATCGAAGACGAATATAGTTGCATAATAGTGAAATATAACATACATAGTGGACAATTGTTTCATAGAGATTGGCTATGCTGTCGATCCCAGAATCCCAGTGCGGTGGACGACTTTACTATGTGACGCCTCTGGGCGTGGAAAGGCCGTCAACGGGTGCGGCGCTCGCGGCTGCGATTCACGCGTCGCTGTCGTGGCCTGACTCACATTTGGACCCGCGTTCTGTGTTTTCCAAAAAACACAGGTTTTTTTGAAATTTGTTTTATTTCATTAAGGGTATTTGGATCTTTTTGCACCCAGTGAAGCCCTAATTATTTTATTAATATAAACCCACTAACTCTTTTTCACACCTCAGCCTGCATCGTACATCTATGTTTTTCAGAAAAAACGTTTGCTTTATTCTTCCTCTGTTTTGCTGACGACATTGTTTCTTCCTCAGTCAGCAACAGTTTCGTTTCTTGTTCATCTGTTTTTTTTTCCTCCATCGTTTTCTTTCTCTGTTCCAGTAGAACTTGATTTTGATTACTATTAGAACTTGATTACTATTACAATTACTTTTAGAACTTATTGATTACTACTATGTAGTCATAAGCGGCCGACACGGCTGCAATTGCGATGGTGCATCGCTTTGCAGTGGTCCGTCACTATGCAAAACGGCGTCGCGTCACTTATTAGGATTGCGGCCGTCCCGACCTTGATTGTGGCTGATTCGCAGAGAAGACATAGCGCCTTTTTTGGGAAAAACTTGCAACAGTAAATGCAAAGGTTAATGTCTTAAATGCCCTCAACCATGGTTGTTAGGGGCACACGACAGATGGTGAGATAGCATGATTTCACGCGACATCCGTCGTTCACTGCGGCAGCATGGTGCTAAAATCATTGGAAGAGGTGGCACAGCGACGAGGAAGATTGTGAAGTCGAAGTAGCAGCGCTCTTCTCACGCTGCCACCGGCTGGTTATTTTCATTAAGTCATGGTGTTAGTTCTCTTATAACTAAATATTATAAGAGGAGGGTCAAGAGTTAAAATTTTAAGTGGAAATTCAATTTGTATGACAATTATCATTTTATGTAAGCAGTTTATTGTGTCAGCTTAGGTTGTAAGTAGAGCTAGGTTGTAAGTAGAGCTAGGTTGTAAGTAGAGTTGTCAATTTCACAAGCCAACTAATTATTGGCCCCAACCCACATGTTGGAGGGACAAAAAAATTTCATAGTTTAAACTCCCCAGAAAAAGAGAGCCCCTAAAGCTAGAAAGCCCCTAAAATTTTGTGGGCTTACTGGGGCCTATGGGCCCACTTTTAAAAAAATCGATATATTTTGAAATTTTTTCCCAAAATATTTCAATAAAAAGGATTTACAATTTTTTTTTATTTGAGATTGATTTTTTCACAAAAAATAATTTTTTGATTTTGCTCACAATTTTCGAGAAAAAAATGAATTTTGAAAATTTTTCAAAAAAATATTTCAACAAAACAGTGTGCTTTCAAGCCCCATCACTTAAGCCCACAAAAAATAATAAAATAACAGGCCGAGGCTTTAAAAAATTTATTTCAATAGGGGTTTGATATTAGGGGCTTAGTTGGAGATTTTTGAGAGGGGGCTTCAGACTTTGGGGCATTTTTTTGACAGCTCTAGTTGTAAGTTAGTGCCTGCTTTAGAGCAGTTATGGGGCAAATAAAAGTAGGAAATTAGGAAAAAAAAGGCAGAAATTATTGAGTGGTTATTGGGAAATGAAAGGCCAAACTCTCATTCTTGGAATGGGTATTCTTGTAACACGTTTATCAATTATGTCCTTGCAGAATTGTAAACTCGCATTCTGTTTAATTCAATAAAAAATTCAGTTTTCGCATTTCAATTATGTACTGACCAGTTCTAACACATGGTTCATGGGTCGGGTCTGCAACTTGGTTTATTGAGAACGACGCTTCACATAAAAACCCTAAAAAACACATGTTTATGATAATTGTTGTTAATGATACCTGTCGTTTTGCGTTCTCTATTTATTGACTTGCTTGCTTTTTTGGTTTTATATAACTAATTAATAATAATTGCTAATGTGATTTAAAAAAGGAAATATAATATGCTATAAATTACAATAAAAGGAAATATATAATGCTATATTATTTTTTAATCAATAATATAAAATGATTTTATTAGTAAAAAAATGTATAAAATGATTTGTTTATTATTTTTAAAACAAAAAATATTTGTTTATTTCTGTTAGATGCTGGAAGCATGGAATTTCTGTTAATATTATGTTTGAAAATATTAGTAGCAATGACCTTTGAAGTTATGAGTTATGAATGTTTCTTTAGTTTTTGCATTTTTCTATTTTTTTTTCCTTTATATTGTGTATGGTATTAATTGCTTCTAAATGTTCCCCTAGACTTCGACGTAGCGGCTATACCGCTACCCGCTATAGTGTTTTGAGGATTGGCCGCTACGCTACGCTATTTGCCACAACCTACATAGGATTACTATTAGATCTTGATTTCGATGTTGGATTTTGATTATGAAGTATGATTTCCCCTTTATTTTTGTGTATTTTGCTATTTTTTAGTATTTTTGTCTACTGTTTTTATTTTATGTTTAGTTTATATATTGTTTTTTGGCCTTCACATTTTGGGGTTCGGCACTCTGCGCCGCTATCTGAGACTGACAACATAGGAGATTGGGGAACTGAACCTAAAATTTATAGAGATATTTTGGAGAGAAAAGGAGTTGGGGAAGAATGGTACATTTCGTTTGAGTCTATGGTATTATTATCTTATGTCTTCTTTATCTTCATTATGTAGGTTGGCCATGATGCTTTTGTAAACCAAGGAAGCAATGGTTTTGGAGGCAGTGGTGGCTTTAATCCCTTTGAACAGATATTCCGTGATCATGTAATGACTTGCTGGTCTTTTCATTTTTTTATTAATCATGTCTTTTAGTGGGTCTGTCTTTCCTTTTTATTAGGCCGGTCTGCATTGTAGTATAAAATTTCATCGGGATTTCTGTTTCATAGCAATAATAAATAGTCCAACTGCATCAGTTACTAGTTCAATCTAAAGGCAGAAGACAGAATGATCAATTGAGTTTTAAAAAAGTTGTGCAAATATGCATGTTTATGACTCAAGTAATGGTGCAAGCATCTTAATTTGTATAATGTGTTTGGTTATGCATCTATTCTTTTTTATTGTTTTAGAAATTTTGTAAATTATTTCTTTCAATAAATAGAAATGTCAGTTAAATTTGCTTGAGTTATATGTTCCACAATTGAAGGCTAATATGTATATTACTTCTCTGGTTATTCACTCAATGGCGATCAGGATTTTGTCAACAGCTTCTTTCATCAGAATATTGGCGGACAGGATGTCAAGGTTCTCTTTTATTTGTATTTGGACATCTATTAGTATGTTAAGGATTTATTTATGACTATACATCAAAATCTATTTTTCAGACTTTCGTTGAACTTTCCTTTATGGAAGCTGTCCGAGGATGCACCAAAACCATTACATTTCAAACAGATATGCTTTGTAACACTTGTGGTATGGTAATACCTTAATTAACATATATATGCTGTGAATTTAGGTGCCACCATATATTCAGTTCAATTTGTAAGGACTTTGCACCTCGAAGATTACAAATTCTCTCTTTTGCTGAACTATTGCAGGTGGGAGCGGGGTTCCTCCTGGTACAAGACCTGAAACCTGTAAGCGCTGTAAAGGGTCTGGAGTGGTGAGTATTGTGTTTGTCTTGAAATTAAAATTTAACCTTCTTTCCAATATTAATGTAGTTCATTTTAATTTTTTTGATAATTTGATGACTATGTTATATATCCAGACATCTGTACAAGCTGGCATATTTAAAATGGAAACTACATGTGGTGCATGTAAGGGAACTGGCAAAATTGTATCGGTATGGTGCAAAAATTGCTTTCTGATAAGTTCTATCATTTTTTAGTTTATTGTATTCTGATATCTGGACTTATTTGTGATTCAGTTAACTTGCTTATTGTTGATCATTTTTTCTTCTTAATTGGAAGTAATCAATCATTGGAGCTGTTTATCCCCAAGATGTGCCAGTGTCTAGTTTTTTTAGTTTATGAAGACAGGGATACTAAACATATCCAAGAAATGGTGTCGTAGTACAGATTTTTTGTTGATCATATAGTCTTGGAGAGTTGATAGATGAATCGTATAAAATTTAGAGATATGGTGACTAGTTTGGAAACACATGTTTCATTTCATCCAATGTAGAAGTAGAATAGAGTTTTATTTTAATCCAATTTAGAGATATGGTGACTAGTTTGGAAACACATGTTTTTTTGGAATTTAACGCCAGAACAAAAAATTATAATGTAAGGTGAAAATTGGACAGCATACAATACCACAAATCACATGTTTTTAAGTATCTTAGTTCCATAATGCCAAATGACAGAGATAGAGGGAATTTCAACTATAGGATTCAAGTAGAGTTTGATGCTATGGAGGAATGTTTTGATGGTAACATGTGACAGGGAAATATCACTCAAGTTTATAAGAAATTCTTATTGCACAGTTGTAAGACTTGCAATGTGTTAAGCCTCTCTTATTAAACATATTTATAAGAGGGGAACAAGAAACTAACTTGTGGTCAGTTTGGGTAGTAACTTCCATGGGCAGTTTTTGTGCATAGAGTAGTTATGTATAAAATAAGGCAAAGCCATAGGGGGTTGGTTCTCCTGGAATTTGGTAGTTATTTGGGAAAAGGAGAGAACCAAGGCTCTCGAATCCTTGGAGAATTACTTCTGTTTATGATAGGGTATCCAAGAAATGGTGACGTAGTACAGACTTTTTGTTGATCATATAGTCTTGGAGAGTCAAGAAACGAGATTGATTAAAATTTAAGATATGGTGACAAGTTTGGAAACACATTGTTTCATCAAATGCAGAAGTAGAATAGAGTTTACAGAATTCAACTTAGCAATAACAGAACCTTCTAATGTAAGGTGAAACTTGGAGAAGATACATTACTACAAGTCACATTTTTTAAGTATCTTAGATCCATAATGCCGAATGACAGAGATAGAGGGGATTTCTACTAAAGTATTCAAGTAGGGTTGATGCTATGAAATAATGTTTTAATGTAACATGTGAAGAAAATATACTCCAGCTTATAAGAAATTTTTATTGAACAATTGTAAGTCTTGCAATGTTGTAAGGAACTGATTTTTGGACGGTAAAAAAACAAAAAGAAAGTGAACTTAGTATCACAAGAATGAAACTGTATTGAATTTGATTAATGATAATGATTGGTGAGTGGTTATGCAAGAAACAATAGTATTACAAATATTATATAACCATTAAATGCAAAATTGGTTTAGAAATAGTTGTTGATAAGATAGTTAAATCTTCTCTTAGGGACTATGGTAGCACTGATAAGAAGAGTAGACTAGATGGACGGTAGTTCAATAGTTTGAGGTATAGGGAGACCAAGGAAAGCCATAGCTAAACTCTCCATGTTTGCTGATTCTAAGGTCTCTCCTTATTGAAGGGGTACGCCAGTGTTCCTAGTACTGTAATACAAAATTGGCAATATTAATCTCTACCATTCATTCCGTTTTAAATAATAAATCAACGATTGATAAAAGGAGATCACTGATGTATCTTTTGAATGCAATACATCTCAGTCTGAACCACCTATTTTTGAATGTTACATATTCCATGAATGTATGACATGATTGAACCAATGTAACTGACTCCTGAGTCCTGACTCCACTTAGACTTGGTGGTTGTAGCTTTTTTTCCCTCTTCACATTCATTTCTATAGATATTGGTAAATCGTAATAATAGATAATGCTAGATTCAACTTGAAGCATATCAATTTGGCTATGCTTGGTCTATCATACCAATCGCTAATACTGTTTGCAAATATTATTTAATTCGATTTTTTTTTTCTGGTTGAAAACAGAGTTTCTGCAAGTCATGCAGGGGTGCAAAGGTTAACAAAGGAACAAAGTCGGTCAAATTGGATATTATGCCTGGTAATCATTATTTTTTGAATTTTGGGATGCGTTGTTAGCGACCAATTTATGGCTTATAATGAGAGTCTTATCGACCAATTTTCCTAGCGATTTTCTGTGCATTCTGCTAATTATTACTAGTTGTACAGTCTTCGTTCTATCTACTGAAGCTCATAATAATTTATTATTTAGGTACTTCTTACCCACTAATGTAAGCCAATCCGCCTTCTATTTTAATTTTTTTAAATATTGTTTTTAAAAAATATATATGCCTTATAGTCAACTCTTTTGTTCAAACAGATACTCCACTTACTATAAGATCCTGCTTTTTAGACTAAATTTGTTTGGTATGAACTAGGAAGATAGTCCAGACACTCCCAATTTTGTCATTATATATTAGTATCATTATGAAGAAAAGGACAAGCAGAAAGGAGCTAGAAAATTCTAGTCTATGGTTCTCGATAATTCAGAATTCTGATTTTTGAATAATTTGATGCAACAGTGACTCCATCTTTCTGATGATAAATTTGACTATTAGTTATGGTGCCAAACAAGACAATTAATAATTTCCTTTTCATGTTCCACATGCATTGTGTTCAATAAGAAGTTACAACTTAAGAAAAATTCACTGATTTAAATATTTATATTTATATTACATATTTTCATTTACATTTTCATATATTTATACATTTGAAGGGATTGACAACAATGAAACCATTAAGGTTTACAGAAGTGGTGGTGCAGATCCTGATGGAGATCATCCTGGTGATCTCTATGTTACTATCAAGGTAAATACTTCAATCTCTTCATCTCTTTGAGGTCATTTCCCTCGTTCTTTTATATCTCCCTTATCCGTGCATCCGCAATCATTTTTTTGTCCTTTTCTTCCTTGCAGGTCAGGGAAGATCCTGTCTTCCGTAGAGAAGGATCTGATATTCATGTAGATACTGTTTTAAGTATCACTCAGGTAATGTTCCTTAATGAAGAAAATCGTGATTCTTTAGCTTGTGCCTAATTTTCATCATTTTTTGTTTCAACTTTCTTTTTTCTCTTATCGGGTCCTTGAATGCTACACCACTGAATTACCTAATGCTTTACCGTTAGAGTGTTTCCCTGGGCTATGTTTGGATATTTCAGTGTAGCAGAATATCATTGGAATTGAAAGTGAGGGGATAGGGCAAAGAAAAGGTCAGGATGGGATGAGAAAGGGTCACCTTCTGTGTTTGTGCTAGGAACTGGATTAGAAATCACATTGAAGTGTAATTTTTTTCAAGAACCCTATTCCCAGTCATGCTCCAATGTGAGAGCAGCACTTAGAATAAAGAATGTGCAGAAAGAATGTAAATTCCCTGCATATTCGAGAGATCTAGGCCTCGCCTCCTCCATTCTCTCCTTCCTGTTAATAGAGCTATCATTCATGAGATCTTTCTAATCTATGAGATCTTTCTTTACTACTAACTTGCCAATTAACTAATTTAATAAACTCCCTCCATATTAGACCTATCATTTTAAACTTGAATTAAAGAAAAATCACTTTTTAGCAACTATAACAATGTAGTGGATATTTTTTGACTAATTTTAAGTGGACCATAATGGATTGTTTCAATCCAACCATTACCATCCAATCCGTCTATTTTGACACTTCTAGTAGTTACAGCATACAGTTCTTGTTATATCTCTTGGCCATTTGAGGTACCAAATAGACTTCTAGTAGTTACAGCATACAGTTCTTGTTATATCTCTTGGCCATTTGAGGTACCAAATAGAAGAATTGAACGACGTTATGAGTTATAATGCTACCTTCACTTCTTTTTTTACCTTTAACAATTCCTCATATATGATTGACTATGGGGCTCATGTGGACTTCAGGATTTAAATTTAAATCTAGGGACAATAGAACTGGTGAAATCAAAGTAGCTGTGCCAGTTATAAATCTTGACATATTTGTAGTTTGAAATTTCCTGATTGACTTGGAGTCTATTGACTTGAAATTTCCTGATTCATTTGTCTGCTGGATGTTCCATTTAATAAGATTGATGTTTGCCAGTTTGTGTTTATTTATTTTGAATTGTCATTTTTATATCTATACCTCCATAACTTTTTGAAAATGCCAATTATACCCCTATTAGTTTAGATTTTTTTTTATACCATTTCATCTTTTTCGGAACCACAAGATTTTCGGTACACACCTTATTTCCGGATAACTTTTTTCAAGTTTTCCGGTACAGAAAGTTGTTACTAGAAAACTTTAAAAAAGATTTCCGGTACATAAGGTGTTTTTTGAAAACTTTATTGGAAAGATTTCTGGTATACACTATTTTTTAATTTTTTATTTTATTTTATTATTTTTATAAATGATAATACACCATTCAATAATTAACACTATAAATATTAATTAACACACCATAAATATTTTTAAATAATAATATACCATAAATAATTAATACATCATAAATCGTGGCCTTCTACAAGATGCTTATGGATGGACGAATAATTTCTATAAAAAGATCCATAGACGATAAAGATTCAAAGTCACGTATTCTTCCTATCCACTGAAAAAAATAAGTTAAAACCAAATAAATTAATACTAATATAATAAAGAAAATAAAAAGTTATTTTAAATAATATTTAAAAAAAAAATCAAACAACTACAGGAAAACATGTGGATGAATTTTTTCTGTGGTTTCCAGAAATGTTACGTTGAAGTTTGTTGGTTGTGGTAATTTCCCGGAAAAGTTAAAATAGGTTTTCCGGTAGTTCCGGAAAACTTCAAAAATGATTTCTGTAAATGATGTTCTGTACCGGAAAATTTCTTTCAAATTTTCCAGAGTGGAAGTTGTGTATCAGAAAAAAAAAAAAAGATTCTTTCGACCCTTCTGTTTTGGAATTGTTAAATGAAGAAATAAAAAAATAATTTTTTATATATACGAGGGTAATTTTGTATTTTCCTTTACTTTTTGGAGGTACAGGTACAGTATAAAATTTTCCTTTAGTTGTCTATGTTGCCTTTAGTTGTACTAAAAGCATCACTTAAAATTAATCAATAAACCAGATATTTTTTTTATTTCCTTTTCAGGCAATTTTGGGCGGAACCATTCAGGTCCCAACTCTTACAGGAGATGTCGTTCTTAAGGTTTGTATTGTTATTGCAGTATAAATTTTTATGATATTTTGGTTTTATAAGTGATGAAAGTTTGGATGGTTGGTCCTGTTTGCAGGTACGTCCTGGAACCCAACATGGTCAGAAGGTGGTTCTGAAAAAGAAAGGTGAGCAAGTTGATATTGTTTATGGATAATATGTGAGACATTTTAAAGAAATTGTTGCGGGAAAATACACCCGAAAACTTCGATGAATCTTTTGCATGAATTTTTATTAGAGTTTAGTTTGAGATCATCTTTTTACTATCATTAACTTGTTTGTCATCTCTTCACAGGGATCAAGACCAAAAATTCTTATACATTAGGCGATCAATATGTTCATTTTAACATCACCATCCCAACGTGAGTGTTTGATTTATTATCATTCTTCAATGTCGGTTAATTTTTTTAATTTATATTAAATCCTTTTAAATTATAAAATAATTTTATAAAGGTTGAGGCAAGTTCTTTTATACTTGGGTCGACCACTATGCTTTCATTTTCTGGATTTTCCAACCTGTTCAGCCAATCCCGGCATATTTATTCTATGTCAAATCTCAACCACTGGTTTCCTCAATTTTTTAGAGTTGATTTGAGTGGCTCTGGTTTTGCCATGCCGCTATACCCCATCAGGTTCTGGCAACTCGTCAGAGACCATTTCAAGATGGTCAGTAAGGCAGGTCTTGGATTGTTTAATTGGTGATGGGAAGTGAAGGATCTGGTGGTGTAGATGAGTTCATGAGTTGAAAGCAATGAAGGTCTGAGGTGGAAACACTGAGATGACTTGATTGGTGTATCAGAGAGTTGAGAGTGAGGTGGGGATGGCCGTGTGGGTGGCCAGATAAGAGGGAATAAGAAATGAAAGAAAGTAGAGGCCGTTTGGCCTAGTAATAAAAACATTTTCGACAGCCTTTTCAGTCGTTAATATAGAATCTTGTGTTTTTGACGGTAGAGTACGCTGGTATTTGAATTTCAAATAATATCCGTTGTAATTTCCCACTGCTTTGTCCGTCGGTACAAAATGTCTTCATGTTTAACGCAGCGTGTTCTGATGGACGACGGGCTCTTAGGAAACAACAAAAAATGCTTTTCACTTTTCTATGGTTGTCTGTCAAGTGGGATCAACGGAATTGTCGTTTTTATTGTAGTGCTAACATGCAGTGTGATGATACTTTTGTTTGATCGATATGTAAATGCCCTTTTTTGTAATCTTCTGCAGAGACCTGACAGTGAGACAGCGTGAATTGATTGAAGAATTTCAGAAGGAAGAGCAAGATGATTCTGATAAAGAGAAGAAAACTGCTTCAGCTTCTGGTTGAAAAACATTGACAGAGTATGCAATCATTTAACCATCAAATTGTGCTCCACTGGGTGGGAAGCCGCGTGCTATTGAAGTTTTGTAGGAGTATTAATTATTTTTTTTTCTTTTTCTTTTTTGCCCTCCACTATTGAGTATATGGATAATCACAAATTATCGTTAATTCATTGTTAAAGTTAGAACACAGTCCCTTCATGCATCTGTAGACTCCTTTCGTCTGTGTTGTATATATATTTGGATGTCCCTTTAGCATAAAGTGGTGCAAGTGACTGAATTGTCATTCTTTTTTAGCTTCTATCATACTTAGGAACCATGACAAATAATTGGGGCATGACCAAACTTGATGATGTCTGCATCAATACAAAAATATATATTTATTTATATTCTCAAGATCGGTGAAATGATTTTCTTTGGAGTGATAATGAATATTGATTAATTCTCATTTGTATTGACTTTAACGTATAGAAAAGAAAGCTGACATCTGTATTGTCATTTGTAGCCTTGTGAACGAGGAATTTGATAATTTTTTTTGATATTACCATATGAAATCACATTTCAACTGAATTTTGATCATGAATTGTTGCTCAACTAATTAAAAATAAAAAACTTTTATTGGATGTTAGTGTAAAGTTAATTTATATTTGTTGAAAATAAAATATGGACATGTAAATAAATAGAAAGTTTATAAGGATTTCTATTGCAAGTAAATATTTATGTTATTATCTATATTTATCATATACAGTCTATATAAATAATTTTCGTTGTGTATTTGAAATACATATGTTATTCAACATGTCATGGGAAAAGTTGACCAAAATATCTATCATGTTTAGAGTATGTGCAAGATTTCAAGTTGGCTCTATGAAATCATATTTAACTATTGTTAAGAGAATTCCTAGATACTTAAAAGACACTATTAACCTTACTTTGTTCTAAAAAAAATATCATAAGTACAAATTTAGAGGATAATGTAATTCTGACTATGTGGAAATTTAAGAGAAGGAGCACTAGTGGCAGCTACACCTTTTTAGGAGACAACTTAATATTTTGATTAAGTAAGAGACAAAACATTATTGCAATGACAACATAAACCTTACTTTATACTTAACTAATGTTGTGATAACTTCAATGTAGTTTAGTTTTACATTAATTTTTATATTTTCTTGTAATATGTTATATTCACGTTATTCAAAAAAAATAAGAAAAACAAAACAAAACAAAACAAAATTCCACTTTCAAGTCTTTTTGTCTAATAACAAAAAGGGGAGAAAAATATCTAATAAAGTGAGGAGAAAATGATACCTACACTTAGGGAGAGTCAAAGAAGTACAAAGAAAAATTATTATAAAAAATACAAATTTTTTCATCATAAAGAAAGGGAGATTGTTGGAATCAAGTTCATTTTATACTTAGAGTTTTTCTGACAACAAAAGTATTTTTTGAGAATAATATATCTGACTTCAAAGAACATGAAAGAAGATATGAACAAAATTTGTAGAAGATTCGATCAAGATTTATCCACAATAAAATATGAACAAAATCAATCTGAAGAATTTACAAACACAATATGAACAAAACACGAAATAAACCAATATGAAGAATTTACAATCTCAATCTAAATAAAAAAGGAACATAATCAGTTTGAAAAATTTACAAATACAATATGAACAAAATACAATTCATAACTAAACAAGGACTATATTGAAGTCTAAATTTTAACTATAAATAGAAACTCAAGGCTGAAGAATAAAATTATCGAAAAACATAAAAGAGTAGTCTTAGAGTTCAAAGAGAGAAATACTTGTTAAAGTTATAAATATTTTCTAAGTATTATTTTCTTAGAGTGTGAGAGTTATTATTATTATTATTATTATTATTATTATTATTTATTATTTATAATTTTTGTTAGAAGCAATTACTCAAGTTCCAATCTTTTATATCCAACTCGATAGTGGTTTAGTTTCTTCTTCAATTTGGGGTTCTTAGGTTGTTAGGAGAAGACTTGGCTTGTAAGGTCAAAGTGGTTAGTTCTTCAAAAGTCTAGGGTTGTCAGACTATTTGGAAAGATTGGCTTTGAGGGTCGGATGCTTTGTAATTCAAGGTAATTGAATTAGTGGAATATAGCCTTATGACTGAGAGGACTATATGTAATCAAGTTAGTGGTGAACCATGATAAATATATGTGTCAAATTATTTATGTTTTCATTGTTTGCTACCTCTGAATCTGATTGCTCTTACAGCAAGTAAGTCATCAAAATCAAACTAGTTATTTATTTATATATCAATTATAAAAAAGTTATCAACTTTGTCAAACATAATTCAACCCCCTTCTCGTGTTTGCGCACCTTCAACATGGTAAGCTTTCTCCTTCAACAAATGCAACTCAACTTGATCCTTTTGTCGTTATTCAAACTACACCATCTCTACATGACTCCCCGCAAATTATGAGGATACCCTCTAGTGGGTTTAGAGTCATCTGAACTCTAGTTCTACTACTTCAGTTGCACACACTGGTAATTCATTTGTTTACTTCTCTCACTCATCTTCTGTTGGCCCTTGCGCTCTTGATTCTAGTGCGTTTGATCATGTCATTCGTAATAAAGGTCTATTTTCTTCTATCTCTATATTTTCTTTTTGTTTTTCTTTTATCTACTATAACTTATGCCAATGGCTATCAAATCTGGTCTCAAGGGGTTGGCACTGTCCAAATTCTCCCTTGTATTTTAGTTGCATATGTTCTCTATGTACCTGAATGTCCTTTTAATTTACTTTCAGATAGTCGATTGATTCAGTCCCATGATTGTATTATTACTTTCACTGACGATAATGTTACCCTGCAAGACCGGAGTTTGGGACGAACGATTGACGTTGGATGTGAGTCCCAATGCCTCTATTACCTTTCTACATCATCCAAAACGTGCTTTGCCACAGATTCCCCTCACAAGTCTTACCAAACTTCAAAAACAAGTGCCTAGTTTGTCTAAGTTGTTCACTTTACATTGTGAGTCGTGTCAGTTAGAGAAATACACTCGTAATCATATACCTAATCGAGTCAATAAAAAGGTTTCGTCCCTTTTTTTTAGTTCACTCTAACGTTTGAGGTCATTCTCGTACTATGTTTATTTAGAGTCTAAGTATTTTGTTACTTTTATTGATTATTACTCTCATCGTATGTGGTTATTTTTAATGAAAAATAGATCTGAACTATTTTTCATTTTTGAGCAATTTTATCAAAAAATTAAAACTCAACTTGGTGTTTCCATTTGTATTTTAAGAAGTGATAATGCTCAATAATATTTGTCCAATCAATTTTAAAATTTCATGGCTTTAATGGTATTTTATACCAAACATCACATCGTCACACACCCATACAAAATGGGGCAGCCGAGCGCAAAAATCGGCATATCATTGAAACCACATGAACCTTACTTCTCTATGGTAATGTTCCATTCAGTTTTTGGGGTGATGTAGTCTTAACGACATGTAACCTTATCAATCGTATGTCGTCTTCTGTCCTAGATGGCAATATCCCTCATTCGATCCTTTTTCCTCATACCGCTCTTCACCTACTACCACCTCGCGTCTTTGGATTCACGTGTTTTGTTCACAATTTATCTCATGGTTTGGACAAACTATCAGCTCGATCATTCAAGTGTGTCTTTCCCGAATATCATCAGTCCCAACAGGGCTATCGATGTTATTCTCTTACACTACACCGATACATTACATTATCTGATGTTATCTTTTTCAAGTTTGTATCGTATTTTGAACCAACCCATATAGCTATTGAGCCCCATCAAGATATTAATCTCTATTCTGCCCACTCTTATTCTTATCGAACTTGTCGATTCTACCCCCAACCTGCACGACCAATACAAACATATAATAGTCGTCACCCACCCTTTATTGTGCATGTTCATGTTCCCCATTACAGAATCTCCTCTGGCGCCACCACAAGACCCAACCCTGCCACCTGAGCATGACCTTTTCATTACTCTTCGTAAGGATATTTGCACAACACGTAATCCATCTCCTTATTATATTGATTTGTGTTTTGTTTCTATTTGCATTACACTTTTTAGTCTTCTTTGTCTTTTGTTTCTATTTCTAAATCTTCAGGTGAAGCATTATCCCACCCTTAGTGGAGGCAAGCAATGATTGATGAAACTTGTGCTCTACAAAGTAGTGGTACTTGGGAAATGGTCCCTTTACCTCATGGAAAGTCTTTAGTTGGTTTTCGTTGGCTCTATAGGGTGAAGATTGGCCTTGATGGTAAGATTGATCGATTTAAGGCTCACTTGGTATCCAAGGAATATGCTCATATTTTGGGTTTGGATTACTTCGATACCTTCTCACCTGTTGCCAAAATGGCACTTGTCATATTTTTTTTCCATTGCAACAATTCGTCATTGGTATCTCCATCAACTTGACATTAAAAATGACTTTTTGCACGCGATCTTGAAGAGGTAGTTTATATAGAGCAACTACCATGATCTTAAACAGTCTCCTAGAGCTTGGTTTGACAGATTCAACTCGATAATACAATAATTTGCTATGATTCATAGTGAAGTCAATCACTTTGTATTTTATCGTCACCCAGCCCAAGAGTGCATCTATCTTATTGTTTATGTGGATGACACTGTCATAATTGGAAGTGATCAACAAGGAATGCTCCAATTGAAAAAAAAATCTTTCAAATCAATTTCAAATTAAAGACCTCAATAAACTCTGTTATTTTTTGGATATTGAGGTAGCCCAATCCAAGGATGGCCTTGTAATTTCACAAAGAAAATACGCGATGGATATTCTTAAAGAAACAAGTCTATTTGAAAGATTTAGGAAAACAAACATATGGATTCAAATGTCAAACTCCTACCTAATCAAGGGGATCATCTATCAGAATTAGGAAGATATTGGAGATTGGTTGAAAAATCAAACTATAACACAATCACTTATCCTGACATTTCCTTCGTTGTAAGTGTGGTAAGCCAGTTCTTAAATTCTCTTTGCCAGTAACATATGAATTATGTAATCCAAAATCTTAAATCCATCAAAAGTGCACCTCAAAAAAGTCTTATTTATGAAGATATAGAATATACTCATATTGTTGCTTATATTTTGAAATAAATAGAGTAACATTTTTTGAGAAGTGTTAGTTCAAGGGTAAGAATTTGACATTACAATATCAAAGGACGAAGTTAAAATTTTACTAGAGATTATTGTAAAATAACCACAATTATTAATAATAATTTCCGATTTCCTAATTTTTTTAAAAGAAACTAATATGTTAAAGTAGTATAAAAAATTAAAAGAGTACATAAACAAATAAAACAAAGTGGGGGTAGGTCAGTCCACTATTTGAGAGCTATAATTATGTTGGTTCGAATGAATTTAGAATAAGGTCTTATAAGTACGAATCTTGAGATGATAGATTATTTAATAGTGATTTCTTCGGATTGGGGAATTCAAACAAAAATCATAGGCTTTTTAGAAAACATAGGGGAGAAGAAGCTCAATTATTAAAGATGACTTGTCAAAAGTTTTAGAGAACACACTCACATAATGCATGATATAACAACTTATATGTCTATAAGTACAACTTATATAGTACTTGTAAATATATTTGATATATTGATATGTGACTTTGAATATGAGATATTCATGTTTCTCCACATTAGTACGTGTGAGTTTCTTTCCTAAACTCTTTTGGAAAGAAAAAACTATTCTTATATAATATCAATGTAAATATAGACATTTAAAATTTGAAATTAATATTATAAAGACATTGTTAGTTAATTTATACCAACTAATTCTTTAGTAATGTAAATTAGTGAGTTAAATCTTTGGATTCATTTGATAAATATTTAGTTATAACTTGTTAATTTATATCTCCAAAAATTCTACTATATTAGAAATTGAATTTAAGTATTTCTAATCATAATTTAAGTTTATTATTTACTTGAATTTAACCCTCCGATGACATTAACTCTCCTAGTTACAAAGTGTATTTAACAAATTTATAGTTAGATCTTGCTATTTACATTTTTTTAAATTATAGTGGAAATTTCTCGTAAGTATTTTTTATTTTTCAATAAAAATATTATGCTAATTTCGTTACTTATAATTTTTGTTTTATAT
>JBBPBT010000487.1:3370259-3429607 GCA_037974875.1 Cicer bijugum
TCATATGATTTCACCTGCGTAAAGATAAAGATATAAAGAAGATTAATCCTACTTTCATTGTACTAATAATAATTAGTAATGTAACATATTTAAATTAGGAGTTTTTTATTCATGCAAACAACAAACATTGCGATTTTTTTTTAATTCTACTGATTTATAAATTGTAATGTATTTTAGACAACAATATTATAACAAAATATTCGATTAGTACTTTAAGTTTTTTTTTTCACGAAAATTAGTCCGTAAAGTTGAATTTTTAACTACAACTAAATTGATTACTTAAAATTCCAAATTAATGCTCGTAACTATTGGTTAAAACTCATAATGATATCAAAATGTAACCTGGCAAAAATGATTTACAATATATGGTTTTAAAAATACTTATGTCAATCTATTACTTTTAAAAATTAACTTAACAACATTACTATTCTAAAAATAAAATGAATATCAATTTCTTTCAACTACTAAATTTTTTTGTTGAAGTCTAGTCGTTTTTAAGATTCACAAGAGTAGATATAACATCAACACAATAAAGATAACATAACGATGTAAATATAAATAAAAGTTTTTTGAATTATTTACACCTAATCAATTAAGTCCTCAAATATGATTCATATCAATAATATATTTTTTTTAAATCGTGATTCACCTCAAAATAAAACTTTTATTCACAAATCACAATTTAGTGTTAAAATTTAAAAGAACTATTAAAGAAAAAAAGGGAAAAGGCACGTACAAGGTTCAAAGTTGGTGATGCACTTTTCTGGTAGTTGTGAGGCCATACTACGATCAACACCAGAAATTGGAGGCCCATTAACAAGAACACACAAACATGGTTGGCCCAAAGCCTTAAGGGCATTGCAACATGCATCATTAGGTGGAATTGGGCTAAAAGGTGCAACTGCTGCTCTACATGGAATAAGCTGCACAAGTGCCGAGAAAAAAGTGCTTGTGCAAGGAGTGCTTTGAACTTGTGTCACCAATGCTACCATGATTAAGAAAAACCACAACAAAGACACAGTCCTATAGCTAATAAAAAACTTCATCTTAATTTCAAGAGTTTAATTTATGTTTTCAATATTTCTAATTAGTTAAGTAAACACTTTTATCTTACTATACTACTTAGAGTTGCTATGGCTAATTTTGTAATTTATAATAGATGCATATGCTCATGTTATAAGGCATGCATTCTATGTTTTAACCAGAAGGGTTATTCTGATCATGCTTCCTATATGTTAATATCATCTTCACAAGAGATAACACTGTCAATGCAATTGGTGTTGTGTGACGTCAGTTAAAGGATTCGAATGACATGATTTCTCTTAGGATTAATTTATGAATTTTCTTTTTCATATATTTTAATACGTACATAGATATAATTAATTATGGTTGGTGTCTCGTTGAGTTGCATATATAAAATATTTTTGTATTTATGATTAAATTTTACTTTTATGCAATGTTTTAATATATTCTTTGTAAGTTTTATTTTTATTGTTGTCGTTGTAAATATGTTATTGTTTATTTGTTTTAGTCTATTTAAATTTGGTTTTTATTTACTAGAGATAAAAGAATAAAAACAAAAATCAAAATAAAGTTTTTACATACTAGAGATAAAATAAGAAAAAAAAGCAAAATATATATTTTTTACAAGATATAAACCAAATAAAAAACTTATATGAATAAAATTAAGCGCATATTCGAGTATCTGGTTAATATTGAATATAAGACAATTGAATTAAAAATATAAATAAATAAATATGTTTTTAATAAAATTAAATCAAAAATCCAATTAATATATAGTTCTTGTCTTGTTCTAGATTCTTTCGAATAAAACCAAAATTGAAATTAAAATAATTACAAGAAATATAATCACTTACTGAAATATCGCATAAAATTAACAGCTAGGTACTTATTTGCGTCATATCGAGAGCTTCACGCTAATTCTTATTAAATATGAATTTGAAAACTTTTAGTATGTTTTCTTCTTTGCAATATAAATAACTTGAATTTGTTTTGCAAAAACTTAATTTTTCCTTAAAAACAATTTCTCATATTTCTCGAGAGCTATTATTTATCTTCAGACTTTTTTATTATCCAGATTTATAATTATTATTATTAGAACTATGTTTTTTCTCCTTTAACAATATCGTATTAGATATATATGTAATGTTGGATCTTTTGGGAGTATTCTGCAAATTTTAAACAAGAAGAAAATGAAATTAATGATAACGAAGGTTGCACAAATAAAATACAAAGCGGCGTGTATATCACACTAAGTTTTAGGTTCGATTTGCCTCCATCAATCTATATATATTGGATGCAAACGAATTAACCGGCGAATTTGTTTCAAGATACCTTGGAATCCTTCAAGTGAATTACACATTCACATCAAGCTTATCGATCAATGATGGTTTATAGAATAAAGTTCTTTCATTTACTCTCGTTTACTAGAAAAAGGAGAAATGACTCAGAAATATTTTTAATAAAAATTTGATTCATTTAATACGAAAATTCATGTTCTTCTTTTTTGCTTCTAAAGTGTCTCTATTTATAGAGAAACTCATATCAATTAGTGCAAGAAAACAACTCTTGAAAAAAAATTGTAACATTTGGTAACTTAAAAGATTAATTGGTTTGAATTAAACCAAAACATTGCAACCACTTGACCAAGTGGTACATTAAGTTATTTAATTTTGCTACACTAATATAGCTATTAGAGAATTCTAAATATATTTTGGAAATCGCCCTCACAATCCCCACCATTTTCAAAATATATATAAATCCGTTATTCTAGAATATCATGGTTAAGGCATCTTACGATTTGAACAATTACTTAGTAAATTATGTTTTTATTCATTCTCAAATAGATTGGTAGACAAGCTTTTGAACCAACCATTCGTTAGAACAAGTGTGCATAACTCACACATGAAATCTCAGTATCATTGGTCGAATTAAAAAAATGACACATTTGATAAGGGCTAGTGTCTCATGTCCTTTTTGCGAGAATTTAAGAGTCAAGCTCTTGAACCCTATGAAACGGTCCACTTCATTCTCATATAGGTGGACTATATCAGAAATTCATCCATAATGATACACTCCAACAAATATATACTATATGCCCATTAAGAGGAGACATCATCCTACCACTTTTATTTTAAGGTCCAAGTACTTTTACCTTTTGAGATGTATCTATTGTCAAATACTTCAATCACTCGAATAGTGTACTTTCATCATTGAACTCGAGACTTGATGTTACTTAAGTGTGAATTGATCGTTTCCATCATTGATAATTATTTAGATATGAGCTTGTATCACATTCCTAATGATGATGTCCTCAATACAATGTCCTTTGTCAGACCTTTCGTCAAAGGATTTACAAGATTTTTTTTAGTTCTTACAAACACTATGGTTATCACTCCATTAAATCTTTTACATAACTATGTCTTAAACCAATATGTATTGATATTATATTATATACTTGACTATATGCTTTTGATAGTGTGTATTGACTATCACAATATTGAAGTAACAATGTCAATTATAAGGAAGGGGGGTTTGAATTATAATTGCCCATTTTTAAAAAAAATTTGTTTTGAAACTAAAAATGTAACCCAAAATTGATCTTGGTTATAACGAATATTGGTATTGGTTTATAAAAAAAAACAATATCAATTTTATCGATATAAAATCTGATTATCAAGCATAAAGTAAACAAAGATATAGATAGAGAAATTACGCAAGCATATATCCTGGTTCACCCAAACACGAGTTACGTCCAGTCCTCACAAAAATGAGATTTTCCACTATGTGCTCAAAGGCAAGATTGTTCTTGATTATCACACTATTTTCACAGATCAATTTTGATCTTTACACAGTTTTTACCCTTCTACCTAGAAACGATTTCCTCAGTTCTACCTCACTATTTCAGAAAGGATTTAGCAAGTTACCTTTCAAAAAACATTAAAGGATTTTTACAACTCACTCAAGATTATGTTAACAAAATAACCTTGAGTTACAAAGTGGTGGATTTGAGAATATTTAGAATCTGGGTATTTACTCAACTCTTGTTTGAGAAATAAATTATGTAAATAGAACTCAGTTGTTACTGATTCTAACACAACACAACATTAAAGGATTTTTACAACTCACTCAAGATTATGTTAACAAAATAACCTTGAGTTACAAAGTGGTGGATTTGAGAATATTTAGAATCTGGGTATTTACTCAACTCTTGTTTGAGAAATAAATTATGTAAATAGAACTCAGTTGTTACTGATTCTAACACAACACAAAGATTGAAAACTACAAGCTTTAGGAATAATATTTAGACACTTGAGTATGATTGAATGATTGATACTTTGCTTGGCACTTTGAGTTGTGTTCTGTTCTTCATCTTGAAGCTGCATTTATAGACTTCAAGAGAGCTTGGAACAACTCATATGATCGTTGAAATAAGGCCAATTGTCATGAAATAGTGATTGGATAAATTCTGCCAAAAAGCAAGAGTGATCAAAGCTGCATCCAAGAACGTTCTTGAGATCCAAGATTGTTCTTTGAATTTTTTTGTGATGAACTAACTTGTACTTTGTGATTGTGTCAATTGTTTGAGTTGAGTGCATGATTTTCAGTCACGTGTGCATGTTTAGAAAAGTACGATCAGTAGTGTACTTTATAGCTTGTAACTTTGTACTTGCACTTCCCTCATTTGAAGAATGATCTTGTTTTATACTTTTAATGAAGCATGTCTTTGATTCTTCGAATTCTGGAACAAATATGACTTAGATTGATCCTTGCTTATTTTAGATGAAGATATGAGATGAATAATGTTTCCAGGATCCAATCTTTCTCAAGGAAACTGATTATTCCTGTTTCTGCCATCAACGAAGATCGTTCTTTGTTTCTCAACAATAAGTCAAGATCGATCTTCATTTTTCAGAACTACTTCAAGATCAATCTTCATTTTCCAGAATTGCTTTCTTTGATTTTAATGAGATCTGATTTATGATGTTTGATACCTATCTTGTTTTAGCACACTCAAATGCACATGTTAAATACCAAAACATTTAGAATCGCAATTAATAATCTTTAATTAATCTTTTATTTAATTATCATCAAAACATTTAAATTGAGATTTTGTCTTAACAATCTCCCCCTTTTTGATGATGACAAAACATGTTAATTTAGATTTTTAATTTTAATTATAATAATAATTCAGAGAGCTTTTTAATTTAAAAACTCCCCCTCAATATGTGCTTAGCATTTGAACCAAATATTGATGTTTCATTCATGTCACAAAAAAAAGATCGTTTGATTATTACATGTTGGTTCAAAAACAAAAAAAATACAAGTAATCATTAGCAGATAACTACATATCAGATTTTAAAATCTAAAATATTTCTTCCCCTTTGTTGCAGCAAAAAGGAGCGGGAGTATAAAACCAAAGTAGTGATTTAAAATGACAGAGACAAGGAAGACCCTTTAGAGGATGGAGACAAGGAAGGCTGAGGGATGTCTGGAAATATTGGAGGAGGATTTGGCATAGGAGGTTCAAGACCAAGCTTTGAGGCAAGCTGATGTGCCATCCAATCGCGCAGAATTGCATGCTTTTTATCTTGATGAGCTTGGCGCACAAGTATGGTTTGTAGAGCAGCAAAAATTCTGGGAATATTTTTGTAAGCCCGAGATGATTCCTTTTCCAGTTTCATCCTTTTTGAGGGACGTTGATGAATATCTATGGGAATGCTGTTGGAAGGAGTAGCAGATGTACAAAAAGTAGATAAAGTAGCAAAAGTGGTGTTGATTGGAGGAATGGAGGTGGAAGCGAAGTGATGGGGATGAGGAATAGATGGACCGATTGTATCCAAATCAGGAAAAGTCAAGTATTGACTTATTCCAAAGAGGGATGAAGATGCAGTTTTCTGAGGCGAGATAAATATTGGAAACATTTTTGAAGTGTTTTGGATAGGAAGTGTGGGACATAAATGGTCTTGCGATGAGAGATTTATGAATGGGGGAATTGTGGAAGTGGTAGGATTCAAGTATGGGGAAACAATAGTAAACGAGGAACGTTCTTCAGTATTTTGCTGATGGGAAGAACATTCTTGAGATTCAGTCGTGGTATGTGCAACAGAGATTTGGGCAATCCTTTTTCTTTTGCTTGATGATGGAGTAAAAACAGTTTGTGGTGAGGGTAGGATGGTGGGAAGCTATTTCATATGGCAGAGATTTTTGGTGGAGAACATGTAAATTTTGATAATTGAGGATTCAGTTGAAAGTGGAATCTCAAAATGCCTGAAAATTTTGGAGAACACCATGCCATAAGGGACATTATTGCGCTTATAATCCTTTTCTATGGGAGCAATCATATGATGGATTATCAAATATGGCAGATTTAACTTCTTGCAATGAAGAAGATGAATAATGACAAGAACGTCATTATCAGAGATGAATTCGTGACTGCCACAGTGAGAGAAAATGTTGTATTGGCTTATGTTAAAAAAATTTGGCAGCTCAGATCAGCAGAAAGACATTTTGTGGATCCATCTACAAATAGCTCTTGAAATACTTCATCTTTTGAAATGCTAAAGGCTTGGTACCAATCTTTGCCATAAATTATTAAACCTTCAGATGGTATTTTCAAAATATTAGCCAGGATCACAGGATCAAGTCGAATTTCAATACCTTTCAGCGTTGAAACTATGAGAGACTTGTCATCAAAAGCTTCTGCTTTGCAATAAAAGGCTCGAATGATTTGTGGGTAATGACAATCAAAGATTTTTAGAAATCTGTCCAGCCAAGGGCGTCAATATGATGCTGGATGGAGATCCCTTCGAGTTGAAGTTTGTCAAAGTCAAAAACCCTCCTGATAGCGTTTCAGCAAGTGTACTGAATCGTTGCAAGTAATAATAAAATGGTAGTACCGAGTGTCGAACTCAAGGATTGCGTTTTACTATTGAATTATATTTAATTACTAAAATTGAACAAAAGGTTCCCAAGTTGATTGAAATAATATTTGAAATTAACAACAGTAAAAAAATTGATCCTTTATAATGAGAAAAATGTTAGCGATGAGTTTCACTTCGAATCCAACCTTGGTGTCTAATTTGATCCTAGTTACTGAATTCCTTTATTGAATTTTTACCGAATTCTCTTTATTATTCTTGCCCTAATGTCTTAGTGACAGAACCTTTAATTCCAAAGTAACCCCTAATTCCTTAGTAGATTTAAGATTATAATTAAGCATTACCGTATAGAAATTCTCTTGTAAACTATTGTTTTGCAACTAATTTAATTGGTTTCATGACCTGCATCTATCCCTAGACTACAAATTCATGAATTTTCCGTCTCAAGCATTCGTAAAGTCCACTTTCGTTTCAAAATACGAATCGTAGAACATTTTAATGTTGATCAAGCAATAAAAAGCATTAAGCATATAGATGAGAAAAATAATTCTATAAACGCATTCATATAACTAGAAATCATATCAGAAAAATAAGGGTTTCATCTTGTTACACTCATCCCTAATAAATAGGGTTTAGTTACTCATGACAGAGATAAAAAAATATAGAGATTAGGGAAGAATTACAAGCAGGATTCATGAATGATTCTTGATAAAACTGCTCCAATGGCATTAGAAACAGACGTCTTTGAGTTTCTATGCTAGGGCACAAGTCTCCCAACTTCCCTATAGTCAAAAAGATCCCTAAACAGTGAAAAATTGCATTTTTATGAATGCTGATGCGCATCCCGCGTCCCAGGCGCGTTTGGACAGTGTTGAATGGCTAGAAAGGCGCCTCTCGCGCGAATGGCGCGCTTCAGGCGCACATCATCTGCTGTTTGATGTATGTTGCATTTTATGCCTCTTTCAAGTCTGAATTTGGTTCTGGTGTCTTCAGGAAAGTTGTAGATATGGATCTTAAATTTCATTTGCACTTAGTTTGACTCCAATTGGACATCTACAACTCCAGATATGGCTGAAATACTCCACATAGGTCATGTTGATTTCTCACCAAAATTCAGCACTACATTAAAACAAAGTAACAACATAAAACTACAAAAATCTCTACTTAATTAAGCAAATAAGAACATAAACATTTCATTAAATCAAAGAACTAAAATCAACAAAATACATCAAATAACTCATTAAATTAACTAATGGTTAAAGATAAATAAGACTAAAATCAATGAAAATTATACATATGATGAAGATTCATCACCTTCCAATACCAATAGGGCATTGAGCTCATTTTTCAGAAAATACTTGTTGGATTTTGGAAGAAATCAGAGGTGGAATTAGGATTTTTGAGGAAGAGTGTTTAGGGAAGGAGTTAGGGTTTGTTGTGATGGGATCCTTTGTGGTTTTCTGGGTTGGATTTTTAAGAGGAGAACATTTTTTGGTGGAAGAACGTTCTTGAGGTGAAGGCTGAGACGAAGATCGTTTTGGTAGAGTTGAAGATCGTTCTTGAGGTTGGTGTGAAGGTGACGATCATTTGTGTGGAGGGGAAGATCGTTCTCAAGGAGGGGAAGATCGTTCTTGTGGAGTGTTTTTATGAGATTTTTTAGGGATTTGCAGTTTTTGTGAGGCCAAAAACTGTGAGAGTGTGGAGGGATTTAGGTTTTTTTGGTTTCGATTTTGTCTGTTTGTTTTTCGTTGGATGATGTTGGGAAGAATATTTTGGGGATGGTGATATAGTGTTGGGGATTTCTGGGGATTTTGAAATTTGTGGGGACTGTGGTTTTGTTGGTTGGGTTGCATGAGTAGCTTGTGGGTTGGGATTATGTTGAGGTGATGAAGGTTCAGATTCATCATCAGAAATCATGTAAATGGTGGTGTCAACCTTTTTGTTTTTAGAGGTTCCAATTCCTACTTGAATGCGCGTTGATCTTCATTGAGAAGATGAGGTGCTGGAACTAGGGTTCATAGTGGTTCGAAGATGGGGTAGGCTTTGACTAACAGAAGGGGTGGGACATTGATATAAAGGAGGAAGCTTAGTTAAGAGAGGTTGAGGACATGGTTTTGGGAAAGAGGATAGGTAGTCTAAAAATGTTTTTTCAGAGGATGAATGGCGAGGTGTTGGTCTGGGTGAAGGAGATGGAGAACCGATTGGGGATGGTGAACGGACTGGAGGTGAAGAGGATGATGATGATAATGGTGATATGGGATTTTTGTGAGCCATGGTTTTGGTACGAGCAATTTTTGAAAAATAATATAAGCTTGATGAATAGGAAGATAGAAGATGAGTTCTGAGAGAAAAAAGAAATTTGAATAGTAAAAGAGGAAAAAGATGATCGTTTTGATTTGGGTGCAGTTGATTAAGAAGGGGATGGAGTGCCACACGTGGGATTGATTTGATGGGGCAGTTGAGCATTGGGAAGGAGGAAAGAGAAAGCATGTAGCTGGGCAAATCATGAGTAGCCGTTACATTTTTTTTAAAGTAGTAGTCGTTTCAGCAAAAAGAGTAATTTTACCAGTTAGTGATAATGAGGAATGAATATTGATCTTGAGTGGTTTAGCAAAAACGAAGATCGTTCTTCGTTATGACCAGAAAGTTCTAGTTTGAGTGTTAACGATCCTGACTAGGATTTTTAATCGTTCTTTGATGGAATTAAAGGTTTCTTCAATAAGGGGCTTTATAAAAATGTCAGTTAACTGATTATTTTTATCAACAAGGATTAATTCAATTTCCTTTTTACTCACATGATCCCTAATAAAATGGTATTTTATATCAATATATTTTGATCTTGAATGTTGAATAGGATTCTTAGATAAATTAATAGCACTAGTATTATCACAATATATTGGAATATGGGAGTACCTAACTGAATAATCTTCAAGTTAATTCTTGATCAACAATACTTGAAAGAACCAATCCGTGGCTGAGACATATTCAGCTTCAGTAGTTGATAGGGCGATTGTATTTTGATTCCTACATGACCAACTTATTAAGGCTTCCCCTAAGAACTGACATGCACCACTTGTGCTATTTCTTTCCATTTTATCACTAGCATAGTCGGCATCGTAGTAAGCTACAAAATCAAAATGAGAACCTTTGCTATACCAAAGGCCAAGATCAGTGGTACCTACGAGATAATGAAAAATTCTTTTGACTTCTGTTAAATGAGACTCTTTTGGTGAAGATTGAAATCTAGCACATAAACCTAATGCGAAAACAATGTCAGGCCTACTTGAAGTTAAATAAAGTAATGATCCTATCATACCTCTATATTCTTTTTCAGAAATTGATTGTCCATTTTCATCTTTATCTAATGAGGATGATGGATGCATGGGAGTAGACATAATCTTGGCTTCACTTATTTTGTATTTCTTTAAAAGATCATTGATATGTTTTTCTTGACAAATGAAAATCCCATTTTTATGTTGTTTGATTTGTAAGCCAAGAAAATATCTCAATTCTCCCATCATACTCATTTCAAATTCACTTTGCATGAGTTTTGAAAAATCCTCACACATTTTTTCATTTGTTGAACCAAAAATAATGTCATCAACATACACTTGAACAATGAGTAAATCATTTTTACTTGTTTTCTTAAACAGTGTTGTGTCAATGTTTTCACGGGAAAAATTATTTTTGATCAGAAATGAACTCAATCTTTCATATCAAGCTCTCGGAACTTGTTTTAAACCATATAAGGCTTTTGTGAGTTTAAAAACATGATCTAGTTTCTTTTGATCTTCAAAGCCTGGAGGTTGACGAACATAAACTTGTTCATTTAAAAAACCATTTAAAAATGCACTTTCAACATCCATTAGAAAAAGTTTGATGTTTTTATATGATGCATATGCAAGAAGAATTCTTATGGCTTCTAACCTTGCAACTGGAGAAAAGGTTTCATCATAGTCTATTCCTTCTTGTTGATTATAACCTTGAGCAACTAACCTTGCTTTGTTTCTTACAACTTTTCCTTCTTCGTCTAATTTATTTCTTAAAACTCATCGTGTTCCAATAATTGTTTGATCTTGTGGATCTGGAACAAGAGTCCATACTTCATTTTTCTCAAATTGAAGAAGTTCTTCTTTCATTGCATCAATCCAAGATTGATCAATTATTGCTTCTTCAATGGATTTTGGCTCTACATGAGATATCATTGCCATGTTGTTGTTTGCATCATATTTAAATGACATTCTAGTTCTAATGCCATCAGCTGTATCTCCAATGATTTGATTTGGAGGATGATCACCTATTAATTTCCATCTTCTAGGAGGATTTTGAAAAGGAGATTGTTTATTAATCTTGTTTTCCTGAAGATCGATCTGCTGTGTTTGCCCATATTGATCTTCTTCCTTTTCATCTTTCTTTTTTAATTCAAGATCATCAAACTCATCAAATAAAAAGTGCATGTTGATTTCAACAGTTTTAGTTCTTAAATTAAACACACGATATCCCTTATATTTTGTTGAGTATCCTAGAAATATAGGTTTGTCTGATTTTGCATCAAAATTTTCCAAGTTATCTTTGTTGTTTAAAATGTAGCAATAACAACCAAAAATGTGAAAGTATGAAATATTTGGTTTTCTATTTTTCCAGATTTCGTAGGGTATTTTGTTTATCATTTTTCTGATTGAAACATGATTCAAAATATAGCAAGAGGTATTTATAGCTTCAGCCCACAAATACTTCTCCACATTTGACTCTTCCAAGATCGTTCTTGCCATCTGTTGCAAGGTTCTATCTTTTCTTTCAACAACTCCATTTTCTTGTGGAGTTCTTGCACAAGATAGATTATGAGAGATGCCAAGTTCATCAAAAAATGTTTTGAAGGATGCATTAATGAATGCACCACCATAATCACTTCTTACATTGATGATTTTGGATTCCTTTTCATTTTGAACCTTTTTACAAAAAAATTTGAAAGCATCAAATGCATGATCCGTTTGTTTTAAAAATAGCACCCATGTCTATCTAGAAAAGTCATCAACAATAACAAATCAATATTTCATACCTCCTAAACTGGTGGTTTTGATGGGACCAAAAAGATCAATGTGAAGTAGTTCAAGAGGTTTTTTGGTTGATATAGAACCTTTTGAATGAAAGCTACTTTTAACTTGTTTTCCTTTTGCACAAGCTTCACAAATCTTATCTTTTTCAAAACTTATTTTAGGAAGTCCTCTAACAATATCTAAATTTGAAAGTTTTGAAATTATTTTCATACTCAAATGTCCAGTTCTCTTATGCCATATCCATTTTTCTTTATTTATGGACATGAGGCAAGATTCAACTGGTAATTCTTCAATGTATAAAATGCAAAGATTTTTCTTTCTGGATGCAGAAAATATAATTTCTCCAGAATTTTCCATTCTCACTTCACATATGTTTGGTTTAAAGATAACTCAAAGCCATTATCCCAAGTTGACTAATGCTAAGAAGATTATGTTTTAATCCTTCAACATATTTAACATAATTGATTTTGGCAGAATTTATTTTACCTATGGTTCCTTTTCCTTTTATCTTGGCTTGATCGTTGTTTACAAATGTTACGGACCATCCATCTTTTTTGATAAATGACATGAAGCAGTTCTTGTCACCCGTCATATGCCTTGAACAACAACTATCCAAAAACCATGGCCTTTTCTTGACATCTTGAGATCCATCCTGCATAATGTGTTATATCCCTTTTAGGTACCCACTTGATTTTGGGTCTTGAGGAGTTAGCTTCGAAATCTGATTTTTTCTTATTGTTAAATGATCTCTCAGAATGATCAATCTTGGACCAAGAAGAATGTTTAGTGGTTTTTGAAAATGGTTTAAAAAACTGAGTGTCAGTTGGTTTTGACAAGCCTCCAGAACGATTCTTTGTTTTTGATATTAACTAAAGATCATTCTTGCTTTTTTGGTTTTTGAGAAAAATTTGCTTTTGCTGTCAAATTTTCTTCTTTCTTAAAGAATTTTTTGTTCTTGATTTTTTCATCCCTTTTTTTAAAATAACATGCAAATTCTAAATGTCCAATTTTGTCACAGTATGAACATTTGATTTTGCATTTTCCTTATTTTATTTTAGGAACAAAAAAGGTTTCATACATTTTGGTTTTTTGAGTTTTATCAAAACCAAGCCTAACTTTATCAAATATCCCTACTTGGGATCCCATGATTTTCCGAAAGGTCTCAGTAGCTTTTATAAAAAATTTCAAATCATTTTTAAGAGTTTCAACAGCCTTGAGAAGATCGTTCTTCGTTTGAGGTGAAGATCGATCTTGGCTTTCTGTTTTTTCAGTTTCCAGATTTTTGAGTTGAGATTCTCTCAGATTTTAAATGATCTCTTTAAGTTTATCATTCATAGCCTGGATTTTCTCTTTCTCTTCTTTTTCCTTGTGAAATTTTTCTTTCTTTACCAACTGACAGCTGTATATCCTTCCAAAACGTTACTTTATTGCGCCATATAAAATTGTAATTGAATAAAATGATATATCTCCTCCTCATGTTTATGTTACTGTTTAGCAAACAAAAAGTTGTCTATAACTGATTATTGGTTGCTACTTTACTACGTAAATCACAATGGAATATATTAATGCTACATTACCGAAACATGAATTATTAGTAGGTTTTGTAAATTTTTACTTAGAAATAATAGTGAGTATAAATAATATCATTCATTTCCAATATATATGGTAACATAAAAAAATGCCTTAAAATTTTTTTTGTAGTTATAATGATAATAGAAACTTGACATAAAGTATTAAAATGTGTTTGAAGATATATTTCTAATTTCAATATATTAAGGAATTATAATGATATCATACCACACATTATACGACCAAAATAGCTGTTCACTCCATGATATTTAGCATCGTTTGTTATAGACTAAAAAAAAAGTGACTTTAACTTTGTATTTATTCAAATTATTTTATGAGAATTTACTCAAAAGCAGTAAAAGCTATTTCAGATTCATTGGTTGCTTATGAAAAAAATAATAATTTTGACATTCAGTAATAATAATTTTGACATTCAGTAACTTAGATATTCAGTGTTAAGAGATTTAAATATAATTAAAATCATTTCTAAAAAAAAGTGTCCCAAAACTGGTTTTTATGAGAAATTACTTTTAAGCATTTTTTGAAATTTCGCTATCCAAAAATATATGTAACACAAAATTGAAATACTTTAAATGATTTTTTTTTATTATAAACTATTTAAACCAATTTTATATTTAAAACTTTATTATTAAAATTTCCTTTTAAAAAATTATAACAAAAAGATAGAATACTTTAAAAATTATTTTTTTATATATATATAACTGAGGAACCCATTATTTTTTTTGTCAAGTATATTTTTATATGGTGTTGTATATATTAAGTAATGTAAATTTAAAAATTATTTTATATTAATTGATTACCCAATAATTATTGTTTCTTTGTCGTATACCATGTAGACTTTAGAAGTTTTAGAGTATCCCAAGAAGATGCACTTTTGAGATCGTGAGTCAAATTTGCTAAGATTCCTTTTGGTGTTTAAAATATAGCCTATGAAACCAAATTGATGAAAGTATAAAATTTTGGGTTTTATTTATTTGTACAGATCATAAGAAGTCTTATTAAGAATATGTCTAATATAGATTATATTAGGAATATAACATCCAATGTTCACTGCTTTTGCCTAAAAGTGCTTAACAACATTCATTTCGTGAATTATGGTACATGCAATTTCATGAAGATATATGTTTTTTTTCTACAACACCGTTCTATTGAGGTTTTTATGGAGAGGAAAATGTATGTAAAATTTTATTCTCTTCACATAAGTTTTCATTGTTATACAATTTTTTTTTTCTTTCATTTTTCACTTGTTTGCATAAGGTAGTGAAACCATTGTGTGGCTCATCCTTGTATTTTAGAAGAAAAATGAAGATTTTGTTTGTTTCCCATTCTATCTTGCCTCTAAATGAATCAAGTCTTTTGAATTTTGACATTTTCCTCAAATTGGCATGTCATAATATTTTGTGCTTAACCAAATATTCCTCTCTTATTGACATAAGACATTTTACTTCTTGTTTATCCAAGTTAGATAAGTTTATTTTGTAAATATTGTTTTTCCTTTGGCCAATAAATAATATGGATCCATCTATTTAACTTATTGCCTTACATGAATTTTGATTAAAGACAACCTAATAACCTCAGTCACTTTATTGATTCATGCTCAATAAGTTATGTATTAGTACTTTCAAAGGACATTTTTAATAGAGGAAATGCAACTATTACCTATTTTATCGTACCCAATAATCTTAACCTTCTGATCACCTCCGATACCTACGAATCCTCCATTCTTGAAGTTCAATTCTTGGAACATAAATTTTTCTCCCATCATGTGTCGTCAACATCCGTTGTTCAACTACCATGATTGGTGTTTTAACTTTTTTTTTTCTAAGGATATCTCCAAGATGAATTATTTTATTCTTAGGTATCCAAATTTGGTTGGATCCTGGTTCATTAGTTCTGAAAGGTATCTTGTCTTTCCATGTTTTTGTAAAGGACATATTCTTTTATTGTGACATTTCTTTAGGTAGTATATGCAAGCAATATCAGATAGGTTAACCTTAGGGGTTACCTTTGGGCTTTCAAAATCAATGCCACCTTTATTGTTTTTGCTAACCCACATACCATAGAAACTTGTTTGCTTATGTTTATGCCATTTGCAAAAAACTCTTCAAAGGCTTTTTCGTATTTTACAAAATTGCAGAATCTATCCTCTGAAGTTTTTGGAATATTTTCTTTTAGAGTTTGATTTTCCATTTTTTGCTTTTCAAACTCTTTTTCAAGAGGCATTTATTTGATAAGATGTCATGAAATTTTCTAAGAGACTTAAGTTTTCACGAAACCTTATGATTTTTTTGAGAAACGCATTTAACATATCTATTAGCTCTTTGGGATATAGGTAAGAAAATACCTCAATTTCTTAATAAACAAATTCATCGTTAGAGTTAGAGTAAGTATTTGCGATCATAGTGATGACTCTTCATCATATGCATATTTTTTTAAATTGTTTTTAGTCTTATTTATCTTATATCCATTAGTTAATTTAAGGATTTATTTGATATATTTTGTTAATTTTATTTATTTGATTTGATTTGATTTAATGAAATGTTTATGTTCTTATTTCCTTGATTACATAGTGATTTTTCGGAGTTTTGCATTGTAACTTTGTTTTAGTGCAGGGCTGAATTATGGTGTGAAATCAACATGACCTATATGGAGTATTGCAGCCATATTTGGAGTTGTAGATGTCCAATTGGAGTCAAACCAAATGAAAATGAAATCTAAGTTCCATAGCTACAACTTTTATGAAGACACCGAAACCAAATTCAGACTCGAAAGAGGAGGCAAATGCAATATAAGTCAAACAGCAAATGTTGTGCGCCTGAAGCGCAACAGCCGCGCCTGAGGCGCATTTCTTGCTTTTCAACACTGCTAGCACGCCTGAAGCGTATTTCCTGCGCCTGGGGTGCATGGACGCGACTTCATTCATTAAAAATGCAATTTTTCCCTTTTTAGGGATCTTTTTGACTATTGGAAAGTGGGGAGACTCGTTCTCTAGTATAGAAACTCAAAGACGGTCGTTTCTAACATCATTGGAGCAGTTTTATCAAGAATTATTGATGAATCTTTCTTGTAATTCTTCTCTAATCTCTATATTTTATAGTTCTGTCATGAGTAACTAAACTCTATTTGTTAGGGATGAGTGTAAAAAGATAAAACCCTTATTTTTGTTATTTAATTTCTAGCTATATGAATGAGTTTATTAAATTATTATTCTCACCTTTGTGCTTAATGCTTTTTACTTCTTGATCAACATTAAAATGTTCAATATATTAAAACGGAAGTGGACTTTACGAATGCTTGAGATGAGAAATTCATGAATTTATAGCCTAGGGATAGATACAAGTCATGAAACCAATTAAATTAGTTGTAGAGGTAATAGTTTAAAAAGAGAATTCGTGTACGGTAATGCTTAATTCTAAACTTAAATCTACTAAGGAATTAGGGGTTACTTTGGAATTAAAGGTTATGTCACTAAGACATTAGTGCAAGAATAATAAAGAGAACTCGGTAATAATTCAATAAAAGAATTCAGTAACTAGGATCAAATGAGACACCAAGGATGGATTCAAAGTGAAACTCATCCTTGACATTTTTCTTATTATAAAAGATCCATTTTATTACTGTTGTTAATTTCAAATATTATTTCAATCAATTCGAAAACTTTTTGTTCACTTTTAGTAGTTAAATATAATTCGATAGTAAAACGCAATCCTTGAGTTCAACACTCGGTACTACCGTTTTAATTATTACTTGCAACGGTTTAGTACACTTGCTGAAACGCTATCACAAAGCCATGTTTTCATGCTCTTCATCTTTATCAGATGATTCATTAGAGTCATCCCAAGTAGCCATAATAGCTTTCTTATTTGCCTTGAAGTCTTTTCTTTCGGATTTTCATTTCTCAAGTTTAGGACGTTTTGATTTGAAATAAACTCCTCCTTGGCATGCATAGCATAAGAGTCTTTTTTTTTTGTTTAATTTTTCACTCCATGTTTTGCTATTTTGGGATCATCTAAAATCTCTAATGGAAAAGATTTCATCTTGTTGTTCCACATGCACTGGATTTTTCTTGAGATAAAGGACAATTCTTCGTCATTTGAGTGTTCACTCTAATTATTTAATCCACTTTCCAATAAATCTTCAGTAGCTTGTAGGGCCTTAGAATTCGTCTTGTATCATTGGTATTTGTGGACCAAGGACTTTAACTTCTTTCTGGGCTCATCTTGAACTAGTTCAATCTCATGGGAATTGAGTGAGTTCATTAGCTCTTCTATAGGTAGTTTTTTTAGATCCTTAGCCTCTTGAGTAGCTATTACCTTTTGTCTCCACTTGTTGGGAAAACTTATGAGGATGTTCTTAACATGGTCAGATGTAGTGTAACTCTTTTGGATAATTTTCAACATAGAAAACAGAGTTTCAAATCTAGAGAACATTGCCTCAGTGTCTTCATCTTCTTCCATATGGAAGAGTTCATACTTCATGACGAGTAGACTTTCTTTAGCTTCTTGTACCTACTTATTTCCTTTGTAGCCCAGAACCCAATCATTCATCATGAAAGTTCTGACTTCATGATGCATTTTGTATTATTTCTTTTGAACAACATTGAGATTATTTATGGATATTTCAGCACCAGCAATGTCTTCTGGAGCCTCATAGCCATCTTCAACTATGTCCTAGAGTTCAGGATCATAAGAGATATAGATACTTTTGAGTCTATTTTTCCAGTATTTGTATCTTTCTCCATCAAACGAAGGAGGCTTGTTAGCGTTTCCACCTATAATATGTCAATTGTAAAACAATATACACAAGAAAAAGGGAGGGGGTTTAAATTGTGTTTTATTTTAAAATCATTTATAAAAAGACTAAACTAAAGTAATGAGAACATAATAGATAAACAGAAAAATAGAAAGAAAAAAAACAATTTATCCTTGTTCACCCCCAACACGGTAGCTACATTCAGTCCTTTCAATTTGAAGGATTTAATCAATTAATTCACCACTAAATCACAATTCCTCTTAAGTCCTACTAGTCAAACTGATAGTATTCGAGTTATCTCAACTTTCTAACTTTGTACAATCAAGTTTTTGAGGAAGGCAACACCTAATGGGCTAGGTTACAAAAGAATAGGTTTAGGTTTTGTGGATAATAGGCTCTCACAAAAGGGTGTTTAAAAATTTGTACTCTTAGAAACTTTTGTCAGCACTAGGTAAAACAAAAATTAAGAGGAAGAGTGCAGAGACAAATGTATTATGCTTATTGCAGTGTGTTGTTTCTTGTACAAGTAAGGATTTCACATCCTTTTATAGATATCTTTAGGGTTTATAGTCAATGTCCTGATTTTCAGAAATCAACATGTATCATGAATTTACGTATCAAATCTTCATAGATTGATTCACCATTTAACACAAAACCCGACAAGGATTTCCTACTATCCACGTTTCTTGCATAGTTTGCATCTACACATCCCTCCAAAGCATTTTTCTGTTAAGTTGCTCTTGTGTATTTGACACAGTCTTTCAATGACCCATTCAAATATCTCAAAACCCATTTCAAATCTTCCTAATGCTCTTGGCCTAGACTTTCCATAAACAAAAAAATATAAGCTAATCACATATGTTAAGTTTGGTATGCTACACACCATGACATACATGATGCTTCCTACCCCACTAGTATAGGGGGCAGTTTTCATCTTCCTCTTCTTTTCTGCCAAAGAAGGAGAAAGGTTGTTGTCAAAGAAGGGGATAGGTTGTTGCATAAAATTAAGATATTCTTACTATCATAAAAATAAGAAATCAAGAAGGGGACAAAAAATTAGAGAGAGAAAAAATAGACAAACACTTTGGACACTTAAGAGTGCTTGAAGTTAGTGTAAAGTGTCTCAAATTTTGGAGCAACAGATCACACTCTTTGAGGGTTTTATTTATTTTCTTTTAATTGATGAACATTTCTATTATGTGCTTTGTATTTTTTATATGTCAATGAGTAATTAAGCTCTCTTCTAGGGTCTTTGGTGAATATGGTGATTAAGATACCTTTTTACTATGTCTTAGTTTTAAATTCTAGTTTTATTTTAGATTTTTAGTTGTTTATCTCAATTAAATTATTCTATTATTTTATTTGCATATTTGGGATTGCCGATATTTGTATGCCTTAATCAATCAATTGAATAGTGGCCAACTATAATTAATTGGTAGATCTATATGATAATTGAGATTAGGATTCTTATATGATGAAATACATATACTAATCTTTCAATCACTCAACCTCTTGGTTCTTTATGTTTTCTCTTAATTATATTTTTTGTATGATCAATTAAAAAATTAATTTAGGGAAAAATATTACAATGAATGACGATTCTTTGTTAATAGTTTTAAATAAGGATTAACAATTGATAAAATAAATAAGAATTCATATAAAACTAGGACCTGAGGTATTGATATTACAAGTGAAACTATGACCCTATGTTTACTTTCCATTAATTTAAAGTCGTATTTGTTATATACTCTTGTCATAATTAAACTATAACCCTATGTTTACTTTCCATTAATTCAAAGACATATTTGTTATATACTCTTGTTATAATTTTTACGCTTTCTTTACTTTTTCATTATTGCGAACCAACAATACTTTTCAGTAGTCCAAATAATATAAAATATTGATTAATTTGTTAGTTGTTAAATTAATCTATGTGGATACGATAATCTTATGTACTACTACTTGACAAACCTGTACACTTGCAAAATTTTGTGCAATAAGTTTTTGACGTCGCTGCCAAGGATTAATTTAGTAATATTAAACAAAAAATATTTTTATTAATTTAGAAATTTTTTATTTAGTTTAATTTTTGTTATTTTATCCAAAAACAAAAAATTAATTTGTTTGTTTTAATTTTCATTGTTACTATTTTTAATATATTTAATTTTCTTTGTTATTATTATCATTTCAATTTTGTATTGCACTTTAGTTTATTAAATAAGTTATTTAGTTGTTATTAATTTTGTTATATGTTTTTTACTATTTGTGCATGCTCACTCACTCCCATGAGTCTATTTTAATCTTTGATCCAGAAATTGAAAGAACCGCTCGTTGGCGAAGACGACAAATAAGAGCAATGGATGAAACAGTACCAAGAATGCTGGAGGATTATTTCACTCTGTAGATTTAACTGACATCATAGCTAACCCACTGGTGGAGGCAAACAATTTTGAGCTTAAGCCAGACTTGATATATGTGCTCCAGACCTCTACCCTTTTTAGAGGACTACGAACTAAAGGCCCCAACGCTCCTCTAAAAAGTTTCATAAGGATGGCAGACACCGTAAAATATAATGGTGTTTCTAAAAATGCCATAAGATTGAGGCTATTTCCATGGTCTTTGATGGATAAGGTTTCAATTTGGTTGTCATCCCAACCTGTTGGATCTATTACCACTTGGGATCACTTAACCAAAAGCTTTTTGAAAAAAATACTTTCCTCCACCCTGGTCCGCTAAATTTCGAACTGACATCACCAACTTTGTTCAATTTGAGCAAGAGTACTTATATGAGGCATGGAAGTTGTGCACATCATGCCTACCAGATATGCCAACTTTTTCAGATTTTGCATAATCGGCTTTCAGTTCAAAGTAAACGTAGTATTGATGCTACTTGTGAAGGCTCTATTCTAAAAAAAGAACTTGAAGAAGTATATGTCTTAGTGGAAGAAATAGCTACAAATAGTTGTCAATTGATTTCAAATGATAGACATGTTAAAAATAAATTTGGGATGTTCAAAGTGGAGGCTAATACCACTTTGGAGATGAAGGTAGATATAATCGCTAAGTAGTTTGAGACTCTAATATCTGCACAAGGTCAACAAGATTTTGCAGGCACTCCTCTTGGTGATGTTGGGGAACTTTATGGATGTGATGATGAAATTAATTAGGGCAATCTATGGCCTAAAGAGAATGAGGAACCCAACTATGTTAGCCAAAAAGATGATGATGCCAAGAAGAGTATGCAAAATGTTTTGGTGAAGTATATGCAAAAAGTTGGACATCCTTGCATGGGTATTTTGGAAAATTATATGGGATAGACGTATGAGAGGTTTAAGGCCATTGAAGGTAAAACACAAGCTCAACCAATTCTAGCAACTCATACTAAGGAAGTTACCTATATCACCAACACCAACTGTAATCCGAATGACCCTTAGGATCACCAGGTTGAAAGCATCACCCTAATTTCTCTTGGGATGAAACAACAAGGGAATAACTCTAGTTTATACAAGTCACAACATGTTCAAAGGCAAGAGGAGAGGAAACCATATCTTCATGAAGTACTAGCTAAATTCATAGAGAAGACAAACAAAAGGTGTCTAAATATGGATAATCAAATCTCAACTTAGTTTGGCATTATAGAAACTCAAATGCATAATATTATCAATCTACTAGCATAATGATCTATTGGATCATTTCCTACTCAAATTGAGCCTAATTCAAAAGAGAAAGCTAAAGCTATCACTCTTAGGAGTGGAAATAAGGCTACTTCAATGCCTAAAAAGGAAGGACAAACGACTCCAAAAGGGGGAAAAGGTCATTCTAATGAGCTTTCTTCTAACAAAATTGAGGAAGACCATGAGTTAACCAAGGTAAGTATTCCATTCTCTCAAAGATTAAAAATTGTGCATAATGATAAGTAGTTTGATAGATTCCTTGAGATTTTTCAAAAATTGCATATCAACATTCCATTTGCTGAAACTATTGCTCAAATGCCCAAGTATGCTAAATTTTTAAAATAAATCATTTCTACTAAAAAGAAACTAGAGAACTTTGAGATGGTTAAGCTTAAGGAGGAATGCTCTGCTATACTCTTGAAAAAGTTGCCCTCTAAGCTTGAGGATCCTGGTAATTTTACTATTCCTTGTACTATTGGCAACTCTTATTTTGAAAAAGCACTTTGTGATTTGGGAGCTAGTATTAATTTGATGTCTCAACGTGTTTCTAGGAAGTTGGGCCTACAAGAACCCCAACCGATAAACATTTCTCTATAGCTTGCTAACAAGTCTATTACCCACCCTCGTGGGATAATAGATGATGTATTAGGAAAAGTCGATAAGTTTAATTTTTTTCTATTGACTTTGTTGTTTTGGATATGGAGGAAGATGAGTAAGTACCAATTATATTGGGTAGACCCTTCTTGGCTTCCGAAAAACTTTGAGCAATGTTCAACAGGGAAAATTAACTTTGGGACTGGGTTGTGAAGATGCTTAATTTAAAGTGATTAATTATTTTAAAAAACCTATCTTCATTTGCTTCTTGTAGCTTCATTGAGGTTAATGATATTAATGCTAAGGTTACTTATGACAATTTTGAGAATTTAAGGATGCAAGACCATTTGGAAAAATATCTTATTTTGCATTACCCTAACAACAAGGTGGGTGAAGATGAAATTAGAATTTTACCATCTTCTGAAACTCATTCACCACATGGGAAAAGGAAAAATAATATGAACCACATGATTAGAAAGGTAAGAAGGAGCAATCCTTTAACGGTGAAAGTTTCAATGGAATAGTCGCTTTACTAATTCGTAGGTTATCGTGAGGCTCGAGACGTTAAATAAGTGCTTCACATGAGGCAAATTGTATTTACCTTTTATTTTATTCTAGTTTGACTTTATTATTTTTGTTGATTATTTTTTATTTTATGAAATAAAAGCTCCAGCATCAAGCGCTTTCAGAGAAGTCACTTTTACTTTCTCTCATTTATTTATTCATTTAGTCTACTCTATAAGACATTATTGCATTTGATTTTTGAGCAAGACCTAATGATAAGCAGGTTGTTACGGCTAAATTGAAACTTTGAAATTATGTATTCAAGTAGGGGTGGGAATAGGTTCGAACAAGCTTTGAAAGGTTTGAGTTTAGCCTAAGATTAATTTGTTAGGCCTGAGTCTGTCTTACGGACTATCATAGTATTATTTCGGTCTAACCTTTTTGAAAAGTCTGGCCTTTCCTAAAAGTCTATTGCATATTAAAATATTTAAATAGTATATTTTATATTTCTTTTAAATAGGCTAAACTAGGCCTTTACATATAATGAAAACTAATAAAATAAAAAACATAAAGAAAACTAATAAAATCATAACCAAATCTAATAAAATTATAACTAGCAAGTCTACAACAACCTTATGAAAAAAATAAAGAAACAAAATGAACCCATACTTAACAAATTTAAAATAACATATACTAATATTAATAAATAATAATACAAGCTAGAGCCTAACATTTTTTAATAAACAATCCAGGTCAGATCATGCCATAAGTAGGTCAAGCCAAAGGCGTCTGACGAACTACCTAGCTTATTCACATCCATATGAACTAAATTAAGGGGTTTCTTAGTTTAGAGACACGAATTTTATGTTATGGGTAAGTTGAGGTGTATTGAGATGGACCAAAACTAAAACAATTAGTCCTAATTTGAAGTAAGCTAAATCCTTAACATAGGACAACTAAGGGGTAAAAACTTCATGAATTAAGGGACAAGAAAAAGAATAATTGACAACTTAGTCTTAAGAATTAAAAACAAAATAAAACACCATCTCACTTATTAGCTTGGGGGTTACTCATGCTAGTAGTCCAGTGAAAAGTAAGGTGAAGTGTTATTTCATTGAGTAGCTTGGGGATTACTTGTACTAATAGTTTAGCCAAAGGAGGAATGGTATCAATAAAGAAAATAAAAAATATCAGGAATAAAAGGTTGAGTTGTCTAGTTAAATCAAAGAAAAATGTGCCTAGTACTTGAGAAAAATAAACCTCGGTGTTGTATGATAAGGATCGAAATTTATGAATGAGATGATTATATGAGTTGATTGAAGAAAGTCTCAAGGTATTGAATGCTAAGAAGCAATGAGGTTAACCTCATATACACCTTGAACTATGGGATTTATTTTACTTAGTTGACATAGTGTAGAAGGTTTTTGATTTAGTCTAAACAATTCAGAAGAATTTTGCTCATATTAAAATATTCAGTTATGATGTTCTTTATTATTTAAACTTTGTCTTGGAATAACAATTTTCTTCAGGACAAACAAAGGTTTAGTGATGGGGGTTGATAAACTTATTTTTATAGGATTTTAAGAGGGTATTTATCCTCTATTTTATCTTATTTTATGGTTTTGATTTCAATATTTTTTATTTATTCAACATATTTGCAGAATTGATCATGAGATGATAAAATAATTCAAATTGGTCAAATCTACTAAATTTTTTAGTGCAAAAGCATCAAATTTAACATATCAACTTATGAGTACAAGAAGGAGGTTTGTTGCATACTTCAATGAGAATGAATTTTATGATAAAAAAAATGTTGCCAAAAAATGAGGAGGGTTATTGCCAAAGAAGGAGAAAGGTTGCTGCCTTAACATAGGATGTTATTACTATTATAAAAAGGAGAAATCATAATCAGAATTAGGGGAGAAAAAATTATAGAGAGAGAATAAGAACAAACACTTTAAAAACTTAAGAATGCTTGTAGCTCGAGTAAATTGTCTAAAATTTTGGAGCAACAGATCATACTCTTTGAAGGTTTGATTTCTTCTTCTTTAATTGATAAACATTTCTATTACGTACTTTATATTTTATATGCCAATAAGTAACTAAACTCTCTTCTACGATTTTCGGTGAATCATGTGATTAAGATACATTTTTACTATGTCTTAAAATTGTAGTTTTATTTTAGATTTTTGTTGTTTATTTCAATTAAGTTATTCTATTGTTTTATTTACATGTTTGGGAGGACCGGTCTTTGCATTCCTTAATCAATCAATTGACTAGTACCAACTACAACTAATTGGTAGATCTGTAGGATAATTGATATTAGGATTCTTGTATGTTGAAACTCAAATACTAATATTTCAATCACTCAACCTCTTGGTTCTTTATGTTTTCTCTTAATTATATTTTTTGTATGATCAATCAAAGAATTAATTTAGGAAAAATAATATTACATTGAATGACGAATCTTTGTTATTAGTTTTAAAGAAGAATTGACAATTGAGAAAATAAATAAGAATTCATATAAAACTAGGATTTCAGATATTGATATTACAAGTGAAATCTTGACCCTATGATTACTTTTCATTGAGTCAAAGTTGTGTCGCTATATATTTTTGTTATAATTTTTATGTTATCTTTACATTTTCGTTATCGGGAACCAACAATAACTTTCATTAGTCTAAATAATATAAAATCTTGATTAATTTGGTAGTTGTTAAATTAATATATGTAGATACGATAATCTTATATACTACTACATGGCAAACTCGTAGACTTGCAAAATTTTGCGCAACATTTAGGCTTCATGGAGTGAACACATTTTTGCCCCTACAGAAGTTTTGACTATTGAAAACTTAAATTTTGGAAACATTGTGGAATTCGTTTTGCAAAATTGATGGTCAGCATAATAACATTCTATTGAATTTCAGAACCATTAGTAGCCTTCTTTTGCGTATCATTTGGACTGGTTTCAATAGCCATATAGATTGTTGGAGATAATTTCACTTTTGTTGCAATAGACGTATATCCAATATGTTTTTTTGTAACTATTTTGCCGTTGCTGGTACATGAAGGAAATGTTGTTGTTTGTAATGAGACGCCATGATTGTTGTTGCACTTGAATTTCTACAATGTGAATGTATTGTTTTTGTCAACGACTCAATGTTGCTACTGCCACATGCAAGGCAAATGTACAGTTGTTGTTTGTGACTCGAATGCAGTGTTGTTGTTTCTCTATGGTATGCTCCATTGATAGCTGCACAAAAAAAGCTAATACCTGCAAAAAGTAAATGAAAGAAATAGTGGAGTAGTTTTGTGTTGAACGCACCGTCAGACAGAAAGCTCTTATTTTTATTTTATGTCATTACAACGAAAGGACATCATACATATATGTAGGACATGATTCTACAACTATGACAGTAATAATTACTATACATTAATTTTAGTAATGACACATAAAACCTATAATAGTAATAATAGGTAAATGTCATTATCTTCCCTGACAGCTTGTCTTTCACAAAACAACAATTTTCATCAAACTCAACAAGTATGTTATTGTCATCAGTCAATTTAGAAAAACTTAAGGGATTTTTCGTGATGTTAGGTACATATAGGACATCATGTAAATTGAGTGACTTAAGTTTTAAAGAACTTGTGGCCACAATTTCCAATATCTCACCATTACCAACAACTAGTGAATTCTTACCATGGTGCTTAATCAAGTCTTGAAACTTGTCAGTTGGATGGTCACATGATTGTTTGCACCTCTATCAAAATACCAGTTATAGTCTTGGATTGAGTTCTAAGAGGCTAGGAAGGAATTGTGAGATCCTTGTTTGTCATTGTCAGCTGAATGATTGGATATTCAGTAGGTTTTGTCGAACATGTGAAAATAGTTTATTGCAGTGTGATTACTCTTGTCACAGACTTGGCACGGTGTCTTGTATGATCTACCTCTTCCTCTACCTCCTTGTAAAACCCTAAATTTTTAAATCCCAAATTATACTACTTTAGGATCTTAATGTTGAACTCTGAGGCTTTTTAGTCAAATCATTGTATTTTGGTATTTAATGAATTTAATGCCCAAAATATATTTGGAGCCCCAAGTAAAATTATTTGTTGGAGAATAATTTATTTACGTTACGAAGAATTTAATATTGGGCAATTTTGTTATAAATATATCTGGTTGCAGAAAAATGAATCTATCAATTGAGTTGCGATGAGAGTAGATATTTTTGACAAAAAGTGATTTGCGAAGTGATAGGTGAAATGGTAATTTTATGAAATATCTAGATATTTTTAGATATTTGTTATATATATATATATATATATATATATATATATATATATATATATATATATATAGAAAGAAAAGGAAAGAAATAGAAAGGAAGGAAAATAAAAGAAAAGAAAAACAAAGGAAAGAAAACATAACGTTTCTTCCCCTCTCTCTCCCTGCCTCGAGACATTCTCTTTCTCTCTATTTTCTTCTTCTTTAGTTTTGCTTTCTTTTTCTTTTTTTGGCTCCAAGAATAGAAACCCAAGGATTAGTGGGTAAGAAAACAAGGATTTCTCAGCTTCATACTTCCTCTTTGATTTGAAAACGAAGAAAAACGGTGTTAGGGATTTTCAAACCGTCAAACGCAAACCTTCACGTTTCATCTAGATCTAAGCTTCGTTTCGCGAAGAGATAGAAGGGAAAGTTTCTCACTACCACGCTACGGTGCTAGGGAACCAACTTTAGAAGCCAAGTTATTAATATTTTGGGAGTTTAAATGACCAAAAAGATATTTTGATGTCCGATTAGAATTACTCGTCGATGAACAAATTAAATTAACTACGGTGAAATGGTAATTTTAATAAATATTTGATATCTTCAGATATTTGTTAATTATAATTAATGTATATAAATACATGTGTATGTTTGGAAGGAAAAGGGGGAAAAAACGAAATGGAAAGGAAAAAGAACGGAAGTATAAGGGAGGGAAAAAGGAAGAAAGAAAAGAAAAAGAAAATCATTTCCTCCCAGCTCGCGTAAACTTCTTCTTCTTCCTCCTTCACTATTTCGCGAACCAAAACCCACAAACATAAATCTTCACTTTTCTTCTAGATCTAAGCCTCCTTTCAAGAAGTAATAGAAGGGAAAGTTGTTCGCCTCCGTGCTACGGTGCTACTGAACCAACTTTGGAAGCGACGTTGCGAGCGGAGATTTTACCGGATTTACTCGCGGTACCGTAATCGCATGTTAAAGCTAACGTGAAGGTAAGGGCTCCTTCCAAACTTCTAGTTTGCATTTAGGGACTTATATGTGGTTGTGTGGAAAAGAAATTGTTAGGGTTGAAGTGTTGATTTGGGGAAAACGAATCTAAGGCTTTATGGGTAAAATCTTAGAGTTAGGTTTTGGGTATATTGATGAATGTTTCGTGGAAAATGAATTTAAACTCATTTATGTATGATTTTGAGTAAATGAAACTTGTTGTGTTTGAGTGGTTGGTTGTGTTGATTTGTGTTCGTCGTATTTGACGTGTTCTTAATTAATACTCATGAAATTTGATATGTGTATGGTTGGATTTTGGGGAGAAATGAATTGATGTGTTCTGGTGTGAATCGTGGATTGAATTTGATAATATGTTTGAGTTTGTTTTGTGTGGAATTTGAAAACCATTAAGTTAAACGAGTATTAAGAATGGGGAATCTCTCAATGTCTTGTTTACTTAATGTGTGTTTGTGGAAATCGTTTAAAGTTAAATGAGGATTAAGAATGGGGAATCTCTTAATGTCTTGTTTACTTAATGTTTGTTTTGAAAATCATTTAAGTTAAATGAGTACTAAGAATGGGGAATCTCTTAATGTCTTGTTTACTTAATGTTTGTTTTGAAAATCGTTTAAGTTAAATGAGTATTAAAAAGGGGGAATCTTTTAATATCTGCATTTACTTAAGATTTCTGTGGATAGAGTTAGGGTATGCTCAGGCATTTCATAGTGATAGTGGTAACTGAGATGATGCCATGTGATTTGTTGGTTCATCTCATCCATGGGAAACGAGATGATTCCATGTGATTTGTTGGTTCATTTTGTCTTTGTGGGGATTGTCGTGTCAAGATGATTCCATGTGATTTGTTGGTTCATCTTGTCTGTGTGGGAATTGTCACGTCAAGGTATGGATGGCAATAAAATCCGCACCCGCGGGTATCCACCCAAACCCGCTTGATTTGGGCGGGGAAAATCCGTTTTAATTGGGTGCATGTGCGGATTTTCCCCGACATTAAAATTCGGGGGCGGGGGCAGGTTTGGGGGTGAAGATATCCACCCCGCACCCGCACCCGAACCCGCCCCGCAAGTATTATTATTATAATTTTAAAATTTTATATACATATACATATTTAATATATTTAATATTTTTTGAAATATTAAAAATTATAATTTTATCTCTATATAAAATATTTTTTTTAATTTTATTATTGTTTAATAATTATTATTTTATTATAATAAATATAATTTTTAAATTTATAATTTTATATATATGAGTGGGTGCGGGTGCGGGCGGAGAAACCCGTTGCGGGCGGGGATGGGTGCCTAAATTCTACACCCGCTATGTAACGGTGGCGGGGGCGGGTGCGGGTTTTTCCCGATTAATCGGGTGCGGGTGTGGAGGAGGCGAAATTCGTCCCCGCCCCGCCCCGTTGCCATGCCTACGTCAAGGTGATTCCATGTGATTTGTTGGTTCATCTTGTCTGTGTGGGGATTGTCGCGTCAAGATGATTCCATGTGATTTGTTGGTTCATCTTGTTTGTGTGGGGATTGTCGCGTCAAGGTGATTCCATGTGATTTGTTGGTTCATCTTGTCTGTGTGGGGATTGTCGCGTCAAGGTGATTCCATGTGATTTGTTGGTTCATCTTGTCTGTGTGGGGATTGTCGCGACAAGGTGATTCCATGTGATTTGTTGGTTCATCTTGTCTGTGTGGGGATTTTTGCGTCAAGATGATTCCATGTGATTTGTTGGTTCATCTTGTCCGTGTGGATATTGCGTTGTAACTGTTAAGCGTTATGTATTGATATTGTGTGTAAGTGTGATTGATTGTAAAACTATTTCGAAACTCATGATGTTGTAGTGATTGTGTTATAAGTGCTAATTGTTATGTTTTGGGAATTGTGGGATAGCATGTTTGATTGCAAAACTATTTCGAAGCTCATAATGTCGTGGTGATTGTTTTGAAATTGCTAAGTGTTATATGTTGGAATTGTGTGTGAATGTGATTGAGTTAGTTTATGTATTTTTAGAAAAACATGCAGGAAAATCGATTCCCAAATCGATTCTATTAAAAACTATTCCTCGAAATCGATTTGGCAATCGATTTGATTTATCACAGGAGCTCAGCCAGTTTGACAAAATCGATTTGGCCAATACAAGAACTCAGCCAATTTGACAAAATCGATTTGGAAATCGATTGGCTTTAATACAGGGGCTTAGTTATTCATTCTATCGATTTCCCAATCGATTGAATTAATGCTTTTATGGGTGAAATTCTACTGTGGGGTTTTGGTGATATTGATGAATATTTCATGGAAAATGAATTTAACTCATTTATGTATGATTTTGAGTAAATAAAATTTGATGTGATTGAGTGGTATGTTGTGATGATTTGTGTTCATCGTATTTGACGTGTTCATAATTAATGCTTATGAAATTTGATATGTGTATGGTTGGATTTTGTGGAGAAATGAATTGATGTGTTTTGGTGTGAATTGTGAATATGTTTGAGTATGTTCCGTGTGGAATTTTAAAACCATTAGAGTTAAACGAGTATTAAGAATGCGGAATCTCTTAATGTCTACGTTTACTTAATGTTGTCGTGAAAACCATTAGAGTTAAACGAGTATTAAAAATGGGGAATATTTTAATATCTCTGTTTACTTAATGTTTGTTGTGAAAATTGTAACACCCCGATTTTTAACAGCGCGAGAGTTTTTTTTTTTTTTTAAACAAAGAAATAAAACAAAGAAAATACTTTTGGATAAATATTTAAGTCGTAACATAACGACAAAGTCAACAAATATTTACAAGCAGCGGAATAATTTTTTTGAAATAAAAATTCAAAGTATTCAAACATCAAAATACACTGGGGCTATGAGGCTTATCGATCTTAGCTCATACGCTAGGGGTATTCTCGGCAGACCTGTACAAAAGTACTGCCCCAAGAATTTTAACTTTTCCCACATCACATCAAAAAGTGGAACATGGACCCATCAAAAGAAAAGACATCAAACAGTTTAAGCATGGATACAATATTCCAAAATGAAATAAATACAATCATAAAAGAAAGACATCTAGTCCTTATACAACCACCTAATCTGATCATGCTACAAAAACTACACAACTCAGGTGATCTCCACGTGCTCCGCAAGATCCTCCTGACACAGCTTCAGTCAGGTATGACTAACTACTTTCCCATCTCCAAGGTACTAACCGGTAGGATGATCTTGTTTCTCATCTGAGGGCAAAGCCCATATTTCCACAATAATTGTAAAGGTCACCAACCGAAATTAACAAATATCACATAGTAAAATTCTTATATTTTCAAATGCTTAAAAGAACCTTTCGTCTTAGCATACTCCTCGAAAGGGTTTTCATATGTCCAAAAATGCATAAACAACGTTGAAAAATGAAGTTTTGACAAACTGCATTGTCGTAGCCGAATACAATTGAGAAAATGCATATTTTCAATTCTAAAATGGCTCTAAATCAATCAACACTTCAAACATTAATATTATCAATTATGAACACATAATTAACACCAAATTAATCTTCACAAATTCACATCTTAAATTTCACACATCGAATATTAATTAAATCAATTATGAAAACATAAATACATCAAAACTTAATCCACCCAACTTCACACCTCAAAGCAATTACAACAAATCACAGAACAACCGAATATGTATATACAATCATCAAAGTATAACAAACATGACTCGCGTGCCGAGCACCGTAATGCAATGTGTATATGACAAAATGCATGATTCCGGAATTCCAAACCAAAACCCTCCTCGATGGGCGTAAATCATAATTGTACAGCCTCTCACAGACCAGTACTAATTACTGAGGTGCAATCTCTCACGGATCAGCAGGATTTACTAGCGTGCAGTCTCTCACAGACCAGCACGACATACAAGAGTGAAGTCGCTCATAGACCAGCACAATTTTCTAGAGTGCAATCGCTCACAGATCAGCACATTCTAGAGTGCAATCTCTCACAGATCAGCACGACACGACAATCCGCACAAGGATTAGATGAACCAACAATTCACATGGCATCATCCTGTGGCCCATCATGGTCACCACTATCACCATAGCCCCATCGCGGTCACCATGTACTATGAAATGCATGAGCATACTCTGACTCTTTTCACAACAATCATTAAGTAAATGCAGCTATTAAAAGATTCCTCATTTTTAATACTCATTTAACACTAATGATTTTTCAAACACCACACATAGCATACTCAAATATATTTATTCACACCAATTAAAATTTCCACAACCACACATAAATCACATCTCCAAAATTTCATAATAATCGTTATGAACACATAAATCACACCAACCGTAAATCACCACAACCCACACCTCAAACACACATCAAACATTCATAATATCAATTATGAACACATAATCAAATTAAATTTAATTCTCCCCAAATTCAACATAAATCACCCATATTAATTCTCCAAAATTGTCAAACATTAATCACCAAATTTAATCTCCACAAATTTCAACCATAAATCACTATATTCAATCTCCAAAATTTTCAACAATATATCACCACAACAACATTAATATATCAGAGTTCTCCCCACCGCTAACTCGGTGCCAACGGTCTCGATTCCTTTTCGAGACTCAAGGATCTAACTACATAAACATACATATTTATAACAATTTGTTCACAATGAAATTAATCCAACAACAACGAAATTCCCAAAATTAAATCTTTTTGACACATCAAACTTTTAAAACCAAATAATCTATATTATTTACTTAAAACTAAATAAAACTAATATCGTCAAAATTTCCCATACACATACTCGACTATTAAAGCACCGAAATTTTTGAGTTAATAAAATACTCAAAACTTTTTTTCTTTTTAAATTCAATCAAAGAGTAATTAAGAGAATAATATTTTAAACTCTAACCATTTTTAATTTCAATCTATCTTTTTGCTCAAACTCTTTAACTTAGTTAAAATTTGAACTTTTTCACAACTTTAACAATGCTAATTTTGTTGTAAAATTTCATTTTTAGTTCAAACTCATTTATTTGAAAATAACTCATTATGTAACTCAAACTCATCAAATTTAATTATCCTCAATTCACACCAAATTCAATCAATTGAATTCCACAACACGTATATAGCACCTCAATTAAATATCAACAATTCAAACATAACTCACCCAATTCCAAAATTCCACATTTTTACACATAAACCACCAAATTTCATCAATTCATTTTCTACAAAATCCACAAATAAATCACATCAAAAAAATTCATAATAATAATTATGAACATATAAATCACACCAAACTTGAATCACCACAAACCACACCTCCAATTTAAATTCCACTTAATTACACATAATCACATTAAATTAATTTTTCACAAAATCACACCTCAAATACATCAAATTTCTTTTCCACAAAATCACAAATAATGTCCTAAATGCAAACTAAAAGTTTAGAAGGAGCTCTTACCTTAACGATAGCTCTAACATGCGATTACGGTACCGTAATTAATTCCGGTAAAATTTAAGTTCGTGATGTTGCATCGAAAACTAGCTCACTAGCACCGCAGCATGGCAATGAGCAACTTTCTTTTCTGTCACTTCTCGAAACGAAACTTAGATCTAGGAGAAAATTGAAGATTTTTGTGTTTGTGGGTTTTGAAAACAAACAAAATTTAGAAATAGTGAAGGAGGAAGAAGATCTTGCGTGGCTTTTCTGTTTCTCTTCCTTGCTTTTTGTTTCTCTCTCTCTCTGTTTCCTTACTTTCTACTATATATATATACATATATATACTTACATTACTTTATATATATATATATAAATATATATACTTAAACTAATAATATATATAGATATATATATATATATATTATTAAAATTAAACCACAAATATCTAAAAATATCTAGATATTTTAGAGAATTACCATTTCACCCATCACTTTTCAAACCATTTTTTTTGTTAAAAATATCAACTCTCGTCACAACTCAGTTGACAGATACAATTTTCAGCAACTCGAGGTATTTTTAACAAAATTGTCCGGTATTAAATTTTTTTGTACTTATTTAAATTATTCTCTAACAAATAATTTAAATCGGGTCTCAAAATATATATATTAAAATATATATAAATATTAAACATATTATTAACTCTAATAAAATATGATTTTGAAATTTAATTCCCAAAATTAAAATTCAATTGTGCTAAATGCCTAAGCAATTTAACACCAAATACCCTAAAATCGCATAAATTAGAATTTAGAAAATTAAGGGTCTTACAAAAATCGTTTAAGTTAAATGAGTATTAAGAATGGGGAATCTCTTAATATCCTTGTTTACTTAATGTTTGCAGTGAAAATCGTTTAAGTTAAATGAGTATTAAGAATGGGGAATCTCTTAATATCATTGTTTACTTAATATTTGTTGTGAAAATCATTAGAGTTAAACGAGTATTAAAAATGGGGAATCTTTTAATATCTCGGTTTACTTAATGTTTGTAGTGGAAATCGTTAGAGTTAAATGAGCATTAAGAATGGGGAATCTCTTAATGTCTATGTTTACTTAATGATTGTCGTTCGAATTGTAAGAGTTAAATGGGTATTAAAAACGGGGAATCTTTTAATATCCGCCTTTACTTAATTGTGTTTGTCCGTGAGAGACTGCACAGGTGTTTGTCCGTGAGAGACTACACCCTGGTAAATTGTGTTTGTCCGTGAGAGACTGCATAGTTGTTTGTCTGTGAGAGACAACACCCTGGTAAATTGTGTTTGTCCATGAGAGACTGCACAGGTGTTTTTCCGTGAGAGACTACACCCTGGTATATTTTGTTTGTCCCTGAGAGACTGCACAAGTGTTTGTCCATGAGAGACTACACCCTGGTAAATTGTGTTTGTCTGTGAGAGACTGCACAGGTGTTTGTCCATGAGAGACTACACCCTGGTAAATTGTGTATGTCCATGAGAGACTGCACTCGTGTCCATTCGTGAGAAACTGTACGTTTAGGATTTACGCCTCTCATAGAGGGTTTTGTTTGGAATTGAGGTTTAAGACTTGTGATAGGCTAAAAATTAATAAAATCGTACAGGCCTGTAATAGGTGGCACCTTGGTAATAAGTGCTAGTCTGTGAGAGACTGTACAATTACGATTTTCTACTCCCGAAGAGTTTGATTTGAATTTCAAGTCCATGCGTTTTGGCATATACGCGTTGCATTAGGGTGCTTGGCACGCGAGTCGTGTTTGATTCAAGATTATGATTGAGTGTTTGAACTTAAGTTGTCGTGGTAATTGGGTTTTAATTGTCAAGTGTGGATGTTTTAGAATTGTGTGATAGTATGTTTGATTGCAAAACTATTTCGAAACTCATGATGTCGTAGTGATTGTGTTATAAGTGCTAAAGTGTTATATTTTGGAATTGTGTGATAGCATGTTTGATTGCAAAACTATTTCGAAGCTCTTGGTGTTGTAGTGATTGTGTTATAAGTGCTAAGTGTTATGTTTTGGAATTGTGTGATAGCATGTTTGATTGCAAAACTATTTCGAAGCTCATGATGTTGTAGTGGTTGTGTTATAAGTGCTAAGTGTTATGTTTTGGAATTGTGTGTAATGGGGATCGATTCAATAATGTAGTTTTAGAAATACTTCAGGAAAATCGATTTCCCAATTGATTTTGTTAAAAGATATTGAACACGATCGATTTGGCAAGTTACAGGGGCTCAACTATTTAAGAAATCGATTTGCCAATCGATTTGGCAAGTTACAGGGACTCAACTATTTAAGAAATCAATTTGCCAATCGATTTGGCAAGTTACAGGGACTCAGCTACTTAAGAAAATCGATTGCCTAATCGATTTCCCAATCGATTGATTTAAACCCAGAATACAGTTTTCACTAAAAACCTTCAAGAAATCGATTTCCCAATCGATTTTCTTAGTGGAAATTCTTACTCTGAGTTAGATAATTGATTGCTCAAGTGATTCATCAATGGATTGGTCAGTTGTTTATTACTTGATTGATTTAAAACCTTATTTTGATTTCATTTTTATTTGGCAAGTATTATATGAACTTTTAGCATATGGAAAACCCTTTTAAGGTGCATGCTAAGTTGAAAGGTTAATTTGTGCATTTAAAAATTTAAATGTTATGTGTTAATTGTTAATTTCGGTTGGTGACCCTTTACAACTATTGTGGAAATCTGGGCTTTGCCCTCAGATGAGAGCCAGGATAATCCTACCGGTTCGTACCCTGTGGATGGGGATGTTGATGGAAACGACTGACTGGAGCTATGTTAGGAGGATCTTACGGGGAGTGTGGAGATCACTCAAGGTGTTTAGTTTGTTTTGTAGAATGATCTGATTAGGTTGACATAGAGGGAAGAGATGTCTTTCTTTTGAATTTTGTTTATTTTAAATTAGAAGATTGTACCTATACTAATATTGTCAGAATGACATGTTATTTTCGATGGGTTCCAGGTACCACTTTTTGATGTGTAAATACTTTGGATTCATATTTCAAAAAACTATTCCGCTGCTTGTAAATTATATTGACTTAAATATTTATCCAAAGGTATTTCCTTATTTATTTCTCTGTTTTATTTTAATTTCTTTTGAAAAAAAAAATACACCCTCGCTTTGAAAATCGGGGTGTTACACTCCTCTCCAACCCCTAAAGGTGGAACATCTATAATTATTGTTTGAATTGAACTTGTTGCCTCGATGGCCAGAGTTGTTTGCAATATTTGCTGTTGCATTGAGAGTCAGGATGGTGAGGTTATTTTGTTGCTCAATTCTACTTCCAAAGGCTAGCAATTGAGCATGTAAATCCACCCATTTGAGTGTAGTTTAATCATATAGTTTTATAACTATGGGATTTGTATTCCAAATTCAAACCATTTAGGGTTTGAATGATCATATCAGAAGTTGAAATCGGATTGCCTACAAGTTTGAGTTTGTCAACAACGTTCTTCACTTAGATTAGATAGTCTTCCATTGTCATTTCTTTTTTTCTGATGTTGTGAAATTCAGACTTGAGATAGATGATTTCAGACCTTGAGTGTGCTCTAGCCAAACTTTGAGCCTCATCCCAAAGTTGTTTGGAGGTCTCACAATGCAATACGTGATCTTGGATTGTGCTCGTGAATTGGTTATTTTCCTAGAACCAGGAGTTGTTAAGTATCTTGCCGCTAACAAACTCTGAGTGTCGCTAAGTGAAGGGACTCATGAGTTTTTGTCTCTGGCTAATGTGGAGGCAAAGATAAATGTGAAAATAGAAGATGTGATACTTGTCAATGAGTACTGGGATGTATTTCCAACGGAAATCCCAGGATTGCCACCGGTAAGAGAAGTGGAATTTTTCATTGATTTGCACCCCGGAATCGGACCAATTTCATTTGCACCGTACCGAATGTCACAATTGGAATTAAATGAGCTCAAAGGCCAAATTGAAGATTTGTGGAAGAAGAAATTTATTAGACCAAGTGTATCGCCATGGGGAGCTCCAGTTTTACTAGTTAAGAAGAAGGACGGAAGCTCGCGGTTATGTGTGGATTATAGACAACTTAATAAATCAACTATTAAGAGTCGTTATCCTTTGCCACGCATTGATGATTTAATGGATCAATTGAGAGGGGCCGCGATATTCTCGAAGATTGACTTGAAGTCAGGTTACCGTCAGATTCGAGTAAGGGAAGGAGTTATTCAGAAAACCGCTTTCAGAACCCGTTATGGGCATTACGAATATCTTGTTGTGCCGTTTGGAGTTACCAATGCACCAGCAATTTTCATGGACTACATGAACAAAATATTTAGACCATTCCTTGATAAATTTGTTGTGGTGTTCATTGATGATATATTAATTTATTCAAAAACTGAAGAAGAGCATGGAGAACATTTATGTCAAGTTCTTGAGGTTTTACGCGAGAAACAATTGTATGCCAATCTGTCAAAGTGTGAGTTTTGGCTAGAAAAAGTGAATTTCTTAGGACATGTGATAACCAAGGAAGGAATCACTGAAGATCCGGCTAAGATTCAGGCGGTTCTTGCTTGGAAACAGCCTCAGACTGTCACGGACATACGAAGTTTTGTAGGACTGGCAGGGTACTACAGGAGGTTTATTGAAGGCTTTGCTAAGATTGTGACTCCATTGACACAACTTACCCAAAAGAATCAATCGTTCGCATGGACGGAGAAGTGTGAGGAGAATTTCCAGTTACTAAAGAGAAAATTGACGACCTCACCAGTATTGGTATTACCGCAATCAGATGAACCTTATGAAGTTTATTGTGATGCATCTCACCAAGGTTTGGGATGTGTTCTGATGCAACACAAGAAAGTTGTGGCTTATGGCTCAAGGCAATTGAAGATTCATGAGAGAAACTATCATGATTTGGAGCTTGCTGCTGTTGTTTTTGCATTGAAGATCTGGAGGCACTATTTATAAGGTTGCACGTTCACAGTGTTCATTGACCATAAAAGTTTGAAATACTTGTTTGATCAGAAGGAATTGAACTTGCGATAGAGACGATGGATGGAGACTCTCAAGGATTTTGATTTCACACTGCAGTACCACCCAGGGAAGGCCAATGTAGTGGCTGACGCATTGAGTAGAAGAAGTGTATCGGTGTCTTCCACAATTATGGCTAGACAACAAGAGCTGTGGGAAGCTTTTAGAGACCTACACTTGAACATGGAGTTTGCACCGGGAGTTTTGAAATTCGGAATGATTAAGATTTCGAGTGGACTACTTGAAGACATTGCAAATTCTCAAGATGAAGTCTTAATTCAAGAGAAGAGGAACCTAATAGTGCAAGGGAAGACAACAGAGTTCAAAATCGGAGCAGACAATTTTAGAAGAGGCTCATAAGAGTAAGTTGAGTATTCATCCTGGAGCAACAAAAATGTATCAGGACTTGAGACAGAATTACTAGTGGCCAAGAATGAAGAAACATGTAGCGGAGTATGTGTCCACTTGTCTAACTTGTCAGAAAGCGAAGGTGGAACATCAGCGACCTGTTGGGATGTTGCAACCTTTAGATATACCTGAATGGAAGTGGGACAGCATTTCCATGGATTTTATAACTGGATTGCCTAAAACAACGAGAAAGAATGATTCTATATGGGTGATAGTGGATCGATTGACTAAATCCGCACACTTTTTGCCAGTAAAGACCACCTATAAGGTAGATCAGCTAATAGAGATCTACATTACTGAAATTGTGAGGTTACACGGGGTACCAGCGAGTATTGTATTAGACAGTGATCTGAAGTTCACATCACATTTTTGGGGATCATTGCACAAAGCGTTGGGAACAAAACTACGATTGAGTTCAGCTTACCATCCACAAACAGACGGACAGACTGAAAAGACGAATCAGTCCCTTGAAGATCTGTTGAGGGCATGTGTGTTAGATGATAGAGGAAGTTGGGATGATGTACTTCCGTTGATTGAGTTCACCTACAACAATAGTTTCCACGCGAGTATTTGAATGGCACCATATGAGGCTTTATATGGGCGCAAGTGTCAAACGCCCTTGTGTTGGTATAAGGATGGTGAAAATATAATTGTCGGACCAGAGATGGTGCAACAGACTACAGCTAAGGTAAGGAAGATCAAGGAGAAAATGAAGACTTCACAAGATCATCAGAAGAGTTATGCAGACAAGCGTCGCAGACTTTTGGAATTCGAACAGGGTGACCATGTATTTCTAAGAGTCAAACCTACTTCCGGAGTTGGTAGAGCATTGAAATCGAAGAAGTTGACTCTGAAATTCATTAGACCATACCAGATTTCTGCACGAATTGGGCCTGTTGGTTATTGAATTGCATTGCCTCTGATACTGTCCAATATTCATGACGTGTTTCATGTGTCACAGTTGAGGAAATATCTTGTAGATCCATCTCATGTGATCGGACCAGACACAATCCAGCTAAAGGACAACCTGTCGTTCGAAGTACCACCTGTGAGGATTGATGACAGGAAGGTTAAGCGATTGAGGACCAAGGATGTTTCGTTGGTCAAGGTGATTTGGAACCCAATTACTGGAGATGCGACTTGGGAACTAGAGAGCAAGATGAGAGAACAACACCCAGAGTTATTTACCGACGCATAGTTTCGAGGACGAAACTAATTTTAGGGGGGTAGTAATGTAAGACCCATAATTTTATGTAAGCCATAAGCTTCCCTGATCTTGTTTTTGATTTAAGTCCCAAACATACAGTGCACATGAAATATTTGCCTTATCTAATGTTTTGAATTGAGAAACATTTCAGGCATACATGAAGACACCACACACTTGGAACAGTAGTTTGCAACTCAAGGAATCAACCATAGTTGGAGGATGCACTTGAGGAAGATGCAATTTTTGTATAGTGGTATTAGGTGTCTAAGTATCAAGTTGAGTAAACAAATCACTAGAGTCTCACACAAGACATTGCCAATAAACTTTTGTCATTCATTCATGTGTTATGAAACTTAACTCTGAAAAACTCGATTGAACAATCGATTGAATGGGTCATCAATCGAATGGCACATAAACTGTCATAAACAAATGAGGTCTGTAACAAGATCACACGATTGTCAAGTTGATTGCACAATAGATTGACAATTCGATTGACGCTGAAGTTTAAGTTATAGAGAGCACTCAGTTTGTGCCCACTCGATTGACCACTCGATTGTCCACTCGATTGGCAACTCGATTGTTTGCAGTATCTGAGTCACTTTGACCACGATACTCGATTGACACATCGATTGATGCTATATTTCAAGTCACAGTGAGCACCCAGTTTTGAACAACTCAATTGCTCACTCGATTGAAAGGAAATTATAGCATCAGGTCTGAATCACTTTGATCACGACACTCGATTGACCAATCGAGTGATGCTATTTTTCAAGTCACAGTGAGCACCCAGTTTTGGCCAACTCGATTACTCACTCGATTGAAAGGAAATTAGAGCATCAGGTCTGATTCAGAAACTGAATCAATCGATTGACCAATCAAGTGAAGCTTATATAATTCAAGTTTCCAGAAACACAGAAAATACGACACTCGATGCAGCAATCGATTGTATCCTTACAAACTCGATTGGGCAATCGATTGTCTTGGTGTTCTCCTTGAATATATATAAGATGCTTCAAATCATTTTAAAAAGAACTTTTGAAACAACTTGTATAACTCTTGCATAAAAACTTTTCACATCTTTTCAGAATCTCTTGCTCTCAATCTTGCATATCTCTGAAAATACTTTGAAAGAAAAGTTTCCTAACACACAAAAATATTCATTGGAAAATCAAATCTTTTGTGTGATGCTAGAGTGATTGAACACATTTCTTTGTTCGTGTAAAAGACAATTCGTTGTAATTGGTGCTGTAACAAATCCAGTTTAGAAACTGGTGGCTATCCTTGTTGGTGTGGCATCATCAAGAGGAAGTCTACTTTGATCTTGTGTGAGTTTGGGGATAAACTACAAGGATCAAAGGTGTGACAAGATAGAAGTGAAGGGAGTTAGATTGATAGGTCGTGTAGAAGACTGGAAAATCTGTAAAAGTACTCGAATTCATTCTATAGTGAAAAAGGCTGGAATCATGATTATGATTTCGGGACTAGATGTAGGTCGTTGGATCAACGGCTGAACCATGATAAATCTTGGTGCAATCTTTCCTATCGCTTCTCTTTAATATTCAGCATTGTTTAATTGCTTATTCTTGTATGCTCCTTGAATAATCTTGTATGTGATTTTAAGTTTCCACTGTGTGTGTGAATTGTATGAATGGTGCATGATTGAAATGGGAATTATGTCTAACTAGTTGGAGTTGATCTTAATTCTCTTGTTATTAATCATAAAAGAAGTCATAGTTTTCCAACAATTGGCATCAAGAGCCTGACTTTTTTAGAGAAAAACTCATAAAAGAAAATGACTTCTTTAGATTTCCTAGGAGAAGGAGGATCTCTAACCAGACCCCCTGCCTTTAATGGTACAGCATACATGTACTGGAAAGAAAGAATGCTTATCTTTTTGGAAGCATGTGGGCTGGACATTTTAGATGCAGTACAAAATGGTCCTTACGTTCCTAAAATTGCAGGCACTAAAGGATCATCATGCATTATCAAACCAAGAGCTGATTGGTCTGATGATGACAAAAAGAAAGTTGGTTAAAATGCTAAAGCAAAGAATATTATAACATCAGCCTTAAGTGCAAAAGAATTCTTCAGAGTGTCAAACTGCAAGACTGCAAAGGAAATGTGGGACACTTTGCAAGAAACACATGAAGGTACTACAGATGTCAAACGGGCAAGAACAAATACACTTATGCACGAGTATGAACTTTTCTGCATGAAGAAAGATGAATCTATAAATGATCTACAAACAAGATTCACTCACATTATCAACAATCTACATGCCTTGGGAAAAGTTGTGGATAATGAACAGCAGATAGGAAAAGTCATGAGGTGTTTGTCAAGGGAATGGCAACCCAAGATAACTGCCATTGCTGAGTCTAAAGATCTTGCCAACATGACTATAGCAACACTATTTGGAAAGCTTCGTGAACATGAGATGGAACTACACAGATTAAATGAGACAGAGCAATCAAACAGAAAAAGCAAAGGAATTGCACTGAAGACTCAAACTCACAAAGCAAAATCTGAACAAGATTCAGAAAGCTCAGAAAGTGAATCAAGTGAAGAACCTAAGATAGGTATGTTGGTCAGAAAATTTAAGAAGTTTCTGAAAAAGAAAGGAGGCCAGTCAAGGAAACCACAGAATTCCAAAACAAAAGGCTCCAGCAAGGGTGATACCAGTGATAGCAAAGTCATAACTTGCTATGAATGTGGGAAAACAGGCCACATCAGATCTGAGTGTTACAAGCTGCAAAACAGAAACAAGCCTACAAAGACTAAAGGCAAGGATCAGCAACCCTTAAACAGGAAAGCCTACATTGCCTGGAATGACAATGATGAAGATTCATCTGAAGAATCAGAGAATGAAGAAGCTAACTTGTGTCTTATGGCTAATACTGGTTCAGAATCTGACAGTGAGATAAGTATTACATCTAATCCATCTTATGAGGAGCTTCATGATGCCTTTAATGAATTGCATACTGAATATGTTAGTGTACTTAAACAACTGATTAGTACTAAGAAACAGCTAGAAGAAAAATGCATGCAATTTGATGAAGTTAATTTGAAGCATGAGTCTCTTATAGACATAAATGAAAAACTGAAAAGAGAAACTCATGAACTGAAATGTGATGTGGCTAAGTTCAACAGTGGTAAAAACAACTTAGAAAGACTTCTTAGAAATCAGAGAAATCTAGATGTTAAAACTGGACTTGGCTATAAACAAAGCATGCATATGAAAAGGCATCAGAAATTTGTTAAATCTAAACAAATGTATGATAACTTTACTAGACCAAATCAGAAGCCATCTCCTGCTGTTGTATGTCACTTTTGTTGCAAAAAGGGACATAAAGTGTTCAATTGCAAACTAAAAAAACGTGCCAACAGAGGATGGAAACAAATTTGGAAAGTTAAGGAACCATCATTTGAAACTAACCCCCCAGGACCCAATTCGAATTGGGTACCTAAATCGAAAATGTGACTCTTTTTATACAGATATGCTTGGCATCCAGGAATCAATCATGGTATCTGGACAGTGGATGCTCCAAGCATATGACTGGAGACAAGTCCAAGTTCTTGTCTCTAAACTTAAAAAGTGGTGGCTTTGTCAAATACGGAGATAACAACAAAGGAAAGATCCTAGGCATTGGAGATATAGGAAATAACTCAACCGCTGTTATCAAGGACGTTTTATTTGTTGAAGACCTGAAACACAACTTACTAAGTATTAGTCAGCTGTGTGACAAATGGTTTAAGGTAAACTTTACTTCCATATCCTGCACACTTGAGCATAAGGAAGTTGAAGGTATGAAACTGACAGGTAAAAGAGTTAATAATATTTATATGATAGATTTTGATTCTTTACCTACAAATGATATCTGTTGCTTGTTGTCTAGTGCTAATGAGAGTTGGCTGTGGCACAAACGAGCGGCTCATATTCATATGGACCACTTGAACAGGCTTGTCAGCAAGCAGCTAGTCTTAGGTCTCCCCAATAGGAAGTTCTCTAAGGACAGACTATGTGACTCCTGCGAGAGGAGTAAGCTAGTCAAATCCTCTTTCCCCCCTATAGACTTGGTTCAGACCAAGAAGGTTCTAGAGTTGGTGCATATGGACCTCTTTGGTCCATCTCAGGTTAGGAGTTTTGGAGGGAACCTATATGGCTATGTTTTGGTAGATGATTACACCAGGTTCACATGGACATATTTTCTGACTCACAAGAGTGAGGCATTCTCAACTTTTAAAAAATTTGTTGCTTTGGTTCAAAATGAGAATAATCAGAAAATCATATCCATAAAAAGTGATCATGGAGGTGAATTCCAAAATGATGCTTTTCAAACCTTCTATGAAAATCATGGTATCAAACATATCTTCTCAGCCCCTAGAACTCCACAGCAGAATGGAGTAGTAGAAAGTAAGAATAGATCCTTAGAAGAGCTTGCTAGGACAATGCTTAAGGATTCTAATCTTCCTAAGTACTTTTGGGCTGATGCCATTAACACTGCATCCCATGTAGTGAACAGGGTTCTCATTAGACCTTTTCTTAGAAAGACTCCCTATGAGTTGTACAAAGGGAGAAAGCCTAACATCTCCTACTTTAGGATTTTTGGGTGTAAGTGCTTTGTGTTAAACAATGGCAAGGGACATCTAGGTAAATTTGATCCTAAGGCAGATGAGGGTATCTTTCTAGGGTATTCCCAAGTTAGTAAGGCCTATAGAATCTACAATAAAAGAACCAAAACTATAGAGGAGTCTATACATGTCAAATTTGATGAAAACTTGAACAACACTCTTTCTATAGTTGATAAGTCTTTGGATGATATTGTGGACTCTGAACCTATAGAAACCAGTGAGCCTGAGCCTCCAACCAACCTTGACTGTGTGGAACCTATTAGGGAAGTTGATCTACCCAAAGAGTGGAAGTTTGCCAAGAACCATCCCATAGACAACATTATTGGAGAGATTTCTAAAGGAGTTTCAACCAGAAAATCCCTTAGAGAGTTTTGCAACCTTACAGCTTTTGTTTCCCAAGTAGAACCCAAAAACATTAAGGAAGCTCTTATGGACCCTGACTGGATAGTAGCCATGCAAGAAGAGCTCAATCAGTTTGAGAGAAACCAAGTTTGGACTCTTGTTCCTAGACCTGAGGGTAAACATGTCATAGGAACTAGGTGGGTTTTCATAAACAAAATGGATGAGAATGGTGTGATTACTAGGAACAAGGCTAGGTTAGTGGCCAAGGGTTACAACCAGGAAGAGGGAATAGACTATGATGAGACCTATTTCAAATGGATGTTAAAAGTGCTTTTTTAAATGGAGACATTCAAGAGGAAGTCTTTGTAAGTCAAACCCCTGGTTTTGAAGATTCTAAACTTCCAAATCATGTGTTTAAACTTACAAAAGCCCTCTATGGCTTGAAACAAGCTCCAAGAGCTTGGTATGATAAGCTGAGCAATTTCCTTTTACAAGAAAATTTTTCAAGGGGAAATGTAGATAAAACACTTTTTATCAAAAGACAAGGAAAAGACATTTTATTGGTCCAAATTTATGTTGATGACATAATATTTGGATCAACAAATGATAAGCTTTGTAATGATTTTGAAAACACTATGAAAGGCAGATTTGAAATGTCCATGATGGGAGAATTGACTTACTTCTTGGGATTTCAAATCAAACAAAGCAAAAGTGGCATTTTCCTTAGTCAATCAAAATATTGCAGTGATCTTTTAAAGAAATTTAATTTTGAAAAACTTAAATCCATTGACACGCCTATGAGTCAATCCTGCTACTTAGATAAGGATGAATCGGGTAAAGCTGTAGATGTGACTGTGTTTAGGAGCCTGATAGGATCCCTACTTTACCTAACCGCTAGTAGACCAGACATCATGTTTAGTGTGTGTATGTGTGCTAGATACCAGGCCAATCCTAAGGAATCTCACCTCAGTGCTGTTAAGAGAATCTTCAGATATCTCTTAGGAACCAAAGATCTTGGTTTGTGGTATCCTAAGGGATCTACTTGCACTCTTGTTGGTTATTCTGATTCTGAGTTTGCTGGATGCAAATTAGACAGAAAAAGTACCTCAGGTACTTGCCAACTTTTAGGTAACTCTCTTGTTTCTTGGCATAGCAAGAAACAAAACAGTGTAGCCCTCTCAACTGCTGAAGCTGAGTATGTTGCTGCTGGTAGTTGTTGCGCTCAAATTCTTTGGATGCAGCAACACCTCTCTGATTTTGGGGTGGATCTAGGAACTGTGCCTATTTTGTGTGATAATACTAGTGCTATTAATATTACTAAGAATCCTGTCATGCATTCTAGGACCAAGCACATAGAAATAAGGCAACACTTCATTCGAGATCAATATCAACAGGGCAAGATTAAGTTGGAATATGTCAATACAACTGAGCAGTTGGCTGACATTTTCAACAAGGCCTTGCCTAAGGACAGTTTCTTCTTTATAAGAATGAAACTGGGCATCATTGATCCCAATGAAATCTGATCCTTATACCCCAATTCGATTGCACAATCGAGTGTCCTGTGGCCAAATAAGCATTTCTTCACTCAAAATTCGATTGCAAAATCGACTGACTGATGAACAGTGCTTCATTTTGTCAAGTTGGAAACACGATATTCGATTGCTACGTCAAATGGTTGGGTCTCAGTTTTTATTTTGTTTATGTCTGTTCTGTTTATTTTTGTTTCAATCGGATGGGCATTCGACTGCTGATATCTCAGAAGCCTGACTGTTGAAGTTTTCATCACGTCAATCGGATGGCAAATCGAGTGTTCTTATCTCAAAGTTCAGTCTTTTTAAAATTTTGTTACGATATTCGATTGGGCAATCGAATTCTGAACTGGAATATGTTAACATGCGATTGGACAAGCGACTATTTGGTTTAAGTGACTTACAAGTCTGAGATTTTTTTCAAATCAGAACCCGAGCATCGATTGGACAATCGATTGGCATATATCCGTTGAGAAAATTATAGCCGTTGGATGAGTGTAACGGTTACCTTTTTAACCCAGAAGTGTAATCAGTCTATTGGGCAACCGGATTTCTACAGTGCTATATAAACCTGGACTTCATAATTCGATTTTTCAATCAAATTTCTCACTCTGCTATCATCTTCTTCATCCAACTGCAATCTTTTCTTCATCCAATCAACCTCCAATCTACATTATTCAATGGCTCATGATAAACGAACTGGTAGAAAACCAATCATCACCTCTGATGGTCCCTCCTCCAAAGTTATTCAACAATCCAACTCTTCATCATCTTCTTCTTCTACCTCTAGTGGAAGAACCCCTTCACCTTCACCTCCACCCAAAAGAGTTTCAATCCCTACACACAAGGTACTGGCAAAGGACAAGGGCAAAGCAGTTGCCACTACTCCTGAAATCAGCAAAAAGAGGAAAGTTCCTCCATCTGAGAAGTTGCTGGGAGACGCCATGAAGGAGTTAACTAAGAAGAAGAAGAACCTTCATCCCCTCCTAAGAAGGTTAAATCTTCAAAAGAGAAAACTGCTGAAGGCAAGGCTGTTCCAGACTCTTTCGTCAAAAGAAAAATCCAAGATGCAAGGACCCTGGATTTTCCTTACTTTGATAAAAATGGTTTTTCTTTTCAAAACCATTTAAGGTTTCATGGTTTGGAAAACCTTCTTTCCTGTTCTTTGGATGTATATCCAAGGTTGGTGAGAGCTTTCTATTCCACCTTCATCCTAACCAAGACCGGGTTTGCAGCTGAAGTGAAGAACAGAAGGATTGCTATGACCTTTGAAGAATTTTCTAAGCTGACTGGTTTGCCTTTTTGTGGGTACACCATTGATGGACGAGCACAGGATGCTCCAGAAGACGAAGGTTGGGAGAACTCCATTGACAAGCATGCTGCTTTACAGGAATTCATGATGGAAGGTTTTGTTGAGAAAGGGACTATTCAAGCTGGACAGATGAAAGTTGAGCACAGGCTGCTCATGTACGTGCTAACAAGAATGTTAGTACCTAGAGCCGGAAATCATGCTGTTGTACAGAGGCTAGACATTGTCTTGCTATGGGGACTGTACAAAGAGCTGAAAATGAGTTGGACATGGATTGTGCTGCTGAACATGCACGAATCAGCACAAGGGAAGCACATCCTGCCCTACCCCCAACTAGTTATGAGGATTCTGAGGCATTTCAAGGTGTCTCTAGCCAATGAAGAATCACTCACAACTACTCATACATTTGGTGAAGCCATTGTCAACCAAATGCAGATCAGACGCATCAACAATGTTTGGACAAGAACTCCAACAACTGCTGATCATGCACAACCAAGTGCTGATCAAGCCCAGTCAAGTGCCCAAGCACCTACACCAGCTGAAGGATCATCTGAGATCATGGCAAAGCTGATGGAGGTCTTGAAACTTCAAGCTGAACACAATGAGAGGGTGGAATCTTCTCTTCTAAAGCTTCAAGCTTCCTTGGAATCAGTTCAGAAGGATGTTTCAGCCATCCAGGAGCACTTGGGTCTCAAGCTGTCTTTTGAAGACATTGCAGAGATTGGGAGGCAATCAACTGCACAACCAAACCAAGACAATGAAGATGGTTTTGATTCTCATGGGGAGAAGACACCTGCTGAGACTAATACAGCGGTCTCTCCTCCTCTTGCTGGTGATAATGAGGATCAAGCCTAAGGTTTTTGGTTGTTTAGGTTTAGAGTTTTTGCTGTTTGATTGCTGTTGTTTGTTGTCTTGTTATTTCAAATGTTGTTTATTAATTTCCTCTTGTTTCTTTGTCTTATGTCTTTTTGTATTAATGACAAAAGGGGGAGATTGATTTGATTAATTTGAGATTATATGATGATATGTATATGATGTTTGTTTTGTATCATACCTACTCTGATGATATGTAAATGCTGATACTGATATTGACATTGCTGATATTGCATATGCCCTGATTAATGCATTACATTCATGGTCTGATACATACTAAGCTCTGGTGTTTTATATGCATTTGTTCTAATACATGTTATACTGATTGATGCACACCCTGGTTATGCACTAAAAATGTTTTGTATCATACATTCCAAAACTCAGGGGGAGATTTTTTTAAATAATCTCAATATTATCTGTATGTTTGTCATTAAATCAAAAAGGGGGAGATTGTAAGCCATAAGCTTCCCTGATCTTGTTTTTGATTTAAGTCCCAAACATACAGTGCACATGAAATATTTGCCTTATCTAATGTTTTGAATTGAGAAACATTTCAGGCATACATGAAGACACCACACACTTGGAACAGTAGTTTGCAACTCAAGGAATTAACCATAGTTGGAGGATGCACTTGAGGAAGATGCAATTTTTGTATAGTGGTATTAGGTGTCTAAGTATCAAGTTGAGTAAACAAATCACTAGAGTCTCACACAAGACATTGCCAATAAACTTTTGTCATTCATTCATGTGTTATGAAACTTAACTCTGAAAAACTCGATTGAACAATCGATTGAATGGGTCATCAATCGAATGGCACATAAACTGTCATAAAAAACTGAGGTCTGTAACAAGATCACACGATTGTCAAGTCGATTGCACAATAGATTGACAATTCGATTGACGCTGAAGTTTAAGTTACAGAGAGCACTCAGTTTGTGCCCACTCGATTGACCACTCGATTGTCCACTCGATTGGCAACTCGATTGTTTGCAGTATCTGAGTCACTTTGACCACGATACTCGATTGACACATCGATTGATGCTATATTTCAAGTCACAGTGAGCACCCAGTTTTGAACAACTTGATTGCTCACTCGATTGAAAGGAAATTATAGCATCAGGTCTGAATCACTTTGATCACGACACTCGATTGACCAATCGAGTGATGCTATTTTTCAAGTCACAGTGAGCACCCAGTTTTGGCCAACTCGATTACTCACTCGATTGAAAGGAAATTAGAGCATCAGGTCTGATTCAGAAACTGAATCAATCGATTGACCAATCAAGTGAAGCTTATATAATTCAAGTTTCCAGAAACACAGAAAATACGACACTCGATGCAGCAATCGATTGTATCCTTACAAACTCGATTGGGCAATCGATTGTCCTGGTGTTCTCCTTGAATATATATAAGATGCTTCAAATCGTTGTAATTGGTGTTGTAACAAATCCAGTTTAGAAACTGGTGGCTATCCTTGTTGGTGTGGCATCATCAAGAGGAAGTCTACTTTGATCTTGTGTGAGTTTGGGGATAAACTACAAGGATCAAAGGGGTGACAAGATAGAAGTGAAGGGAGTTAGATTGATAGGTCGTGTAGAAGACTGGAAAATCTATAAAAGTACTCGAATTCATTCTATAGTGAAAAAGGCTGGAATCATGATTATGATTTCGGGACTGGATGTAGGTCGTTGGATCAACGGCTGAACCAGGATAAATCTTGGTGCAATCTTTCCTATCCCTTCTCTTTAATATTCAGCATTGTTTAATTGCTTATTCTTGTATGCTCCTTGAATAATCTTGTATGTGATTTTAAGTTTCCGCTGTGTGTGTGAATTGTATGAATGGTGCATGATTGAAATGGGAATTATGTCTAACTAGTTGGAGTTGATCTTAATTCTCTTGTTATTAATCATAAAAGAAGTCATAGTTTTCCAACATTTTAAAGTGTTCTTTATGTATTTTAGTGTATTTTTGGTATTGAACTCGGAGGCTTTTTAGCCAAAGTTATTAATATTTTGGAGTTTATATGACCAAAAAGATATTTTGATGCCCGATTAGAATTACTCGTCGATAAATAAATTAAATTAAGTACGGTAAATCCTTTACGAAGAATTTAATGCGTTATGGGTCAACTGGTAATTTTAATAAATATCTAGATTTGGAGATATTTGTTAAAAGTAATTAATATATATATATATATATATGTGTGTGTGTGTGTGTGTGTGTGTGTGTGTGTTTGTTTGGAAGGAAAAGGGGAAAAAGGAAATGTAAAGGAAAAAGAAAGGAAATATAAGGATGAAAGAAAAGGAAAAGAAAATCATTTCCTCTGCCTAAACTTCTTCCTCCTTCACTATTTTGCAAAACCAAAACCCACAAACATAAATCTTCACTTTTCTTCTAGATCTAAGCTTCGTTTCGCGAGGAGATAGAAGGGAAAGTTGCTCACTACCATGCTACGGTGCTAGGGAACCAACTTTGGAAGCGACGTTGCGAGCGAAAAGTTTACCGGATTTACTCGCGGTACCGTAATCGAACGCTAAAGCTAACGTGAAGGTAAGGGCTCCTTCCAAACTTCTAGTTTGCATTTAGGGACTTATCTGTGGTTGTGTGGAAAAGAATTTGTTAGGGTTGAAGTGTTGATTTGGGGAAAATGAATCTAAGGCTTTATGGGTAAAATCTTAGAGTTGGGTTTTGGTTATTTTGATGAATGTTTCATGGAAAATGAATTTAAACTCATTTATGTATGATTTTGAGTAAATGAAACTTGTGGTGTTTGAGTGGTGGGTTGTGTTGATTTGTGTTCGTCGTATTTGACGTGTTCTTAATTAATACTGATGAAATTTGATAATATGTTTGAGTTTGTTTTGCGTGGAATTTGAAAACCATTAAGTTAAATGAGTATTAAGAATGGGGAATCTCTTAATGTCTTGTTTACTTAATATGTGTTTGGGAAAATCGTTTAAGTTAAGTGGGCATTAAGAATGGGGAGTCTCTTAATGTTTTGGTTACTTAATGTTGTTTTGAAAATCGTTTAAGATAACTGGGCATTAAGAATGGGGAATCTCTTAATGTCTTGGTTACTTAATGTTGTTTTGAAAACCATTAAGTTAAATGAGTATTAAGAATGGGGAATCTCTTAATGTCTTGTTTACTTATGTGTGTTTGTGAAAATCGTTTAAGTTAACTGGGTATTAAGAATGGGGAATCTCTTAATGTCTTGGTTACTTAATGTTGTTTTAGAAATCGTTTAAGTTAAAAGAATATTAAGAATGGGGAATCTCTTAATATGTCTGCTTGCTTAATGTTTGGCGTGAAAATCGTTTAAGTTAAATGAGTATTAAAAATGGTGAATCTTTTAATATCTGTATTTACTTAACGATTATTGTGAATGGAGTCAGTGTATGCTCATGCATTTCATTTGGTAAATTGTGTTGACTCGTGATAGGTGGTACCTCGGTAAACAGTACTGACCCGTGATATGTGGTACGTTTACAATTTATTTTTGGGTAAGTTGTGTTGACCCGTGATAGGTGGCACCTCGGTAAATAGTACTTTGGCCTGTGATAGGCGGTACATTTACGACTTACACTTTTTCTTTTAGTAAATCATGCTGACGCGTGATAGGTGGCACCTCGGTAAACCGTACTGACCCGTGATAGGTGGTACGTTTATGATTTACGTTTTTTAGTAAATTGTGTTGACCCGTGATAGGTGGCACCTCGGTAATTGGTACTCTGGCCTACGATTGGTGGTAAAATTATGATTTACGGCCCTTCGAGGAGGGTTTTTGTTTGGAATTCCGAGTTCATGCATTTTGGCATATACGCATTGCATTAGGGTGCTTGGCACGCGAGTCGTGTTTTGATTCAAGTTTATGTTGGAGTGTTTTGAAACTTGAGATGTCATTGTGATTGTGTTGATTATGCTAAGTGTTACATTTTGGAATTGTGTGAAGGCTTGTTTGATTGCAAAACTATTTCGAAACTCGTGATGTTGTAGTGATTGTGTTACAAGTGTTAAGTGTTATGATTTGGAATTGTGTGATAGCATATTGATTGCAAAACTATTTCGAAGCTCATGATGTCCTGGTAATTATGTTGAAATTGCTAAGTGTTATGTATTAATTATTGCGTGTGAGAGTGATGGATTGTAAAAACTATTTCGAAGCCCATTATGTCGTAGTGATCGCGTGGGAATTGCTAAGTGTTAAGATTTGGTATTATGTATGAATGTGATTGAGTTAGTATGTATTTTTTGAAGAATAAGCAGGGAAATCGATTTACCAATCGATTGGATGAGTTACAGGGGCTTCTCTAAATCGACCAAATCGATTTACCAATCGATTTTGTAACTTGTCTTTCAAAACCATTTAAGAAATCGATTTGGGAAATCGATTGGAATTATCACAGGAACTCATCCCTTTTAACAAAATCGATTTAGTCAATCGATTTGGCCATCCAGGAACTCAGCCATTTTGACGAAATCGATTTGGTAAATCGATTGACTTCAATACAGCGGCTCAGTCTTTCATTAAATCGATTTGCCCAATCGATTGGCTTCAATACAGGGGCTCAGTCTTTCATTAAATCGATTTGTCCAATCGATTGGCTTCAATACAGGGGCTCAGTCTTTCATTAAATCGATTTGCACAATCGATTGGCTTCAATACAGGGGCTCAGTCTTTCATTAAATCGATTTGCCCAAATGATTGGCTTCAATACAGGGGCTCAGTCTTTCATTAAATCGATTTGCCCAATCGATTGGCTTCAATACAGGGGCTCAGTTTTTCATTCAATCGATTTCCCCAATCGATTGATTCAAGCCCAAAGTTCAATTTTCACTAAAAACTTCCAAGAAATCGATTGGCCCAATTGATTGGCTCAGTATAAATTCTGATTTTGAGTTAGATAATCGATTGCTCAATTGATGTATCAATTTTTTGGTCAGTTGTGTATTGCTTGATGGATTGAGAACTTCATTTGATTTCATTTACATTTGGCAAGCATTATATGAACTTTTCGCATATGGGAAATCCTTTTAAGGTGCATGCTCAGTTGAGAGGATATTTTATGCATTTAAAAACATAAATGTTATGTGTTAACTGTTAATTTCGGTTGGTGACCCTTTACAACTATTGTGGAAATTTGGGTTTTGCCCTCATATGAGAGCCAGGATGATCCTACCAGTTTGTACCCTACGGATGGGAATATAGATGGGAATGCTTGATTGGAGCTACGTTAGGAGGAACTCACGGGGCGCGTGGAGATCACTCAGGGTGTTTAGTTGTTTTGTAGAATGATCAAACTAGGTTGACATAGAGGGAACATATGTCTTTCTTTTGGATTGCCTTTATTTTTAAACTGGAAGACTGTACCACTTTTGATATGTAAATATTTTGAATTCATATTTTGAGAACTTTTACCGCTGCTTGTAAATTATAATGACTTAATTATTTATCCAAAGGTGTTACCTTATTTATTTCCTCTGTTTTATTTTAATTTCTTTTGAAAAAAAAAATACACCCTCGCTTTGAAAATCGGGGTGTTACATACATTAATGGAGTTTAAGAATTCACAGAAGATATGTGAATTAAGTTAACGTATGTATACGTGAACTTAGTTAATGTAGCATCTACGTGAATTGAATTCAAGTAAATGTCCGTGAACTGAATTCACGTACATGCCATATTATTGAAACATATGAGGCTTACGTGAACTAAGTTGACGTACGTTTACTTGAATTCAAATCACGTATATGATACGTTAACTGAGTTCATGTACACATACGTTAACTCAATTCACGTAATGCTAAAAATTGTGAATTTTTTTTTTTTTTTTTGGATTTAAGAGTTAGGGTTTTTTACGTTACATTTATGTTAGTTTTTGGATGCAGTTAAATGGATCATTAAGGGGGAGACAACAATGACGAAATATATAAAAGTTTGGATACTGATTTTGAGAAAATATATGATGATTTGGATCCTGATTTTGAGGAAATGTGATTTGGAACTTAGTTTTGACGTTATGAATGACGAAGTTGAACTTGTTATGATTGATTTGACTAATGTGTTTACCACCGACATGAGTTTTGATACACGAGATGATTTGTTGAAATGAGTTAAAAAAGTTACAATGGAAAATGGAATTGTCGTTGTCATTTTTCGATCTGAAGCGACAGTACGACCAAGAACAAAGACAAAATTAATTCTTGATTTTGAAATAAGTGGTAAATATAGACCTTGGAAAAATCGTAATCTTACGAGGAGTACTTGGATTAGAAAATGTGAATGTCCATTTAGATTGAGAGGAACCCGATAAAGTGTTGGTGAGGGAAGGTATATGTATGTAATATGTGGTCTCCATAACCACGAATTGACCAAAAAACTGACTGGTCATTCTTTCTTAGGTCGATTGTCTCAAGACGGGAAAAATGCACTTGGTGATATGATGAAGAACTTGGTAAAACCAAAAAAACATTTTAATGACATTGAGGGATCATAACGGTGAAAGTTTGATGATAATAAAACAAGTTTACAATGCACGTCAAACATATCGTTCATCACTTAAAGGTAATAGAACATAAATGCAACATCTTTTAACATTGATAGAACGCGACAAATATGTCTATCGATATAGGAAGGTAGATGATTCAGATGAGTTAAAGGACATATTTTGGGCCCATCCATACGCTATCACTCTTGAAAATAATTTGCACATAGTATTAATTATGGATAGCACACACAAGACATGTAGGTATCGAATGCCATTACTTGAGATTATTGGAGTTACATCTACTAAAATGATATTTTGTGTTGGATTTGCATATCTATAGTCTTAGTGTGTTGATAACTTCACGTGAGCACTACAAAATGGTGAAAGAAGAGATTACAAGTGGTGAAGTTGAAGTCATCGTTACTGATAGAGACGCTGCTTTGATGAACACATTTGAATATGTTTTTCCAAAAGTAATGAATGTATTATGCTTGTTTCATATAAGCAAGTTAGTCCAAGCCAAATGCAAGATGGTTGTGTTTCCAAAAAAGAAGCAAGTGCAAATAACTGAGGCATGAGAGGCTCTTGTTTACAATTATGATGAGGCTTAGTACTACATGATGTTGGCTACTTTGAAGGAATTTGTAGTAGTTGTTGTATTTTTTATGATTATGTACACGAGCAATGGTTAATTCCTCACAAGGAAAGGTTTATTAAAGCATGAACAAATAGAGTTATGCACTTTGGGAACACCACAACACAAAGAGTTGAGTCGGTGAATTGGAGTTTGAAAAGGATATTACAAGATAGTATTGGTGATATATGCAGTGTTTGGGAAACCATCAATAGCATGATCATATTACAACACAATAAGATAATAGTATCATTTAAAAAGAGCATCATTCAAATGGTGCATCGATATAGTAACAAATTATACGCTAATTTGCATGATGTTGTGTCCAAAAATGCAATAGATCACATTGTGACAGAGTATGATCGCGTGAAGTATGTAGGTATTGATCAGACTGAGTGTCATTACCCGATTAGGCCAATACATGGTTTACCTTGTGCATGTGAAATAGCAAAGTATAGTATGATATCATGTTCCATTCCATTAGATGTTATTCATGTTTGGTGGAGTAAATTAACTTTCCATGTTGATGCATCGAGTAAACCTTCAGAGTTATCTGTGAAACATGAAATAGATATGATGGTGAAAAAGTTTGAAGAACTTGATGTACCTGGAAAAATTTCACTTAAACATAAATTACGAGAGATCGTGTATCCATCCACTACGTCGAAAGTAAGGTATCAAAAAGAGATAAATCAACCAAGTGTGATCCATCTTGGTGGGAGTATATGCATGCAAGTGTTCGATGTTGTCGCACAAATGTATGTAGCACTATAACAACCAGTAAAGTACAAAAGCTCACACCTCGACCATCAATTAGCAAAGTTCAACAACCAAGAGTTCTCCTCTTCAAATATTGGTTGTCAGTTGAAATTCATAAATTCATAGATGACATTATTGACGTCGGTGATGATGGTAATTATGGATATCATGCAGTTGCAGCTTTACTTAGAATGGGTGCGAACAGTTGGGCATTCATCCATCAACAGTGTGTGGTAGAGCTTCAAGAGTTCATGTCTCGTTATAAGAGAATATTTGGTGGAGAAAATTTTGTTCGACAACTTTTACACAATGTGTATGTTGAGCATGTTGCAACTATGGATAATTGGATGACACTTCCAGAAATGGGATATGTGATTGCTTTGAAATTTAACTTGGTTGTAGTCACATTATCACTTAACCAATCGCAAACATTTTTTCCACTTCAAAGTCCACCACCAACATCTATGTTAGATCATCTTATGATTGTTATTGCATTTGTTAAGAACTGTCATTTCGTGCAGGTATTAATTTTCATATTAAATTGTTATTCTTGATTTTATAATTGTTGTTGATAATTGTTATAATTATTATTGATTTATAATTGATAATTGATTTATAATTTTTAATCATTTTAATAGATTTGCTTAAAGTCAGATTCTCTTATACCACTAGCAAGTAATTTGTGGAAAAAATATCACAATGAAGAAGCACGGTAATGGGAATTTATTTACAATGGTCACATGCAACATTGGTTTCTGAAGAATGCACCGGTGATGAGTATATGCAGCAGCGAGGAGACATCATCCAGAGTAATGGTCATCTCCCCAATTGGAAGATGAAAGTTATTGGTGTCACGATGCCACCTCTCGACAAAGGCAAAAATGACCCATTTGTCGATCATTGCGTAGCTGCATTTTAGCGACATATATAACCAGAAGCTTTTAACAAGTTCCTCAACCACTATATTTTCAATAACAGCTTCTTTTAATTTTTTTACCGTTGCTAAAAACCGTTAACTCTCTGTGATCCTGAAATAAGTTAACCAAACAAATATAAGTTAAAACACATTAAGCAACTACTAAAAATTTAATTTGATTCATAAATTTACCATGTCGTCCCATAGTCATGTTGCAACATGATCCCCATATGTCCTTAGGACAGACCTATCAACCGCACCACCAGGATATTTGTTATATGTGTCCTCCTGTTAGGCCTCTTTCGCTTAGACCTCTTTTGGTTGGGTCTCTTTTGCTTGTTGCTTCTGTAATCTTCGTTGTTCACGCTGAGCACGGTGAGCCTGTGCAGAAGCAGTTGATCTAAGTTCACGGACGTTAACCCCAAAACTAAACCCTGCGTCAACTGAGTTCACGTACATGAACTCAGTTTCATCAAACCCAGAAAACACAAACACCAACACCAGGGATAAACATTCAAAAACAACTGATATACATTCGAAAACAACAACACCATTGATAAACATTCAAAAACAGAAAACATGAACACCATTGATAAGGATTTTCTTACTTGATTAAAGATGATTGAAGTGATGAAGGTGTTGAAGATGATGAAGGTATTGAAGATGATGTAGGTGTTGAAGATGATGAAGGTATTGAAAATGACTGAAGAATGTTGAAAATGATTGAAGAATGTTGAAGAATATTGAAGGAAAGTATGAAGATGATTGAATGTTAGGTTAATGAAGATGATGAAGATAGAAATGATGAGGTTAATTGAATAAAAAGATAAGGGTATTTTGTGTATTTTGGATTTAAAAAAAATTGAGAGGTGTGGGAAGCAAAAGTAATAATTAACAATTATGGAGTTTAATTTTTCTAAAGGCAACTATGATGCATGTTTTTATGAGATATGAAGACTTTTAAAAGAGTGTTTCTTAATAAAATGTTTACCACTTGAGTTTTCAAATTTAACACATACTAAGCTCATTCTTAAAGAATATATAGCCCAAGTATGATACTTCAAATAATAAAATCATTTCATAACTTCTTTAGAAATATAGTTATTTGACCAATATAAGTTTCAAAGTTTTCATGTTCCAGCATTTTCTGCTTTCTAATTATAACATCATGGTTTTTATTAAAATATCAAGTTATTGAACATGTATGAAATATTTTAATTTTTAAAGTATAATAATGAAGTAGAAAACTTATACACAGTTTTGTGATGATAACTAACATACCTAGAATCATTAGAAAAATCATTTCACCAAAAATTTCACAACCAATAATCATTAAAAATTCGAACACCGATACTGCTTTCTAAAAAAAAATCCAGAATGTAAATGCATGATGTATTTTCTC
>JBBPBT010000487.1:3435585-3467376 GCA_037974875.1 Cicer bijugum
TTTTTTATTTAAATATTTTTTGGTTAAATTTGTTTACAATAATTATTTAAATTTGTATTCCATTGGAGTTTGTGTACTTATTTTACTAGAAATAAGTACAAATTATTTTTATTTGTTATTTAAATATTGTTTCGGTTAAATTTGTTTAAAATAATTATTTAAATTTGTATACTTATTTCTAATAAAATAAGTATCCTAAACAAATTTAAATGATCATTCTTATTTATTCAACCGAAACAATATTTAAATAACAAATTAAAATAAGTATATAAATTATTCTAATATTTAAATTAATATTTTCATTGGAGTATTACGTTTGGTCTATGTGTTCATTTATTTGTCCGTTCACGTTTTTGTAACGTTCATTTTAATGTTAATGACCAAAAATAAAGTTTGTGGATATTGCAAAGATAAAAATTCAAACTAATGTTTTTCAGGGATTAAAACTGACAACAATTATATTTACAAAGAGAAAAATATATTTAAATGTTTGGTCCATGTTTCCCTTTGTCAATTAATGTTTTTGTAATGTTCACTTGACGTTAAGTACCAAAAATAAATTTTTCTGATATTACAGTGATGAAATCCAAATAATTTTTTTTACAAAATTAAAATTAAAAATTGTTATATTTACATAGATAAAAACATATTTAAACCTAAATAGTATTATTGTTTGAGTCTACGTGAGCAAGGTTGTCAAATTCGGGTTTTTAAGAAAATTCGTTTTGTCTATGTGAATATGATACATAAATTCGTTGAAACGAATTCATCTCATATTAAAATTAATATACAAAGGACATATATACTTTTATAAAACCAAAACTTCATCAAGAATTCAATCTTTCAATGTAATTATAAAGTAAAAATATAGAAAATCACCATAAAGTTTCGTACTCATAAACTAGTATTAAATTAAACTAATTCGTCACTCATTCACGACTTGTCAACTATTCACGGTGATGGTGAAGATGAAATTACGCGTAAGTTCGAAACAAGAAGAAATGAGTTTAAAAAGAGTAAATATTAGTATGAAATGTGTTGGAGATAGTGGAAAAAAGAGGAGTTTTAGAATTGAGTTTAAAAAATTGGATGTCTTTTAAAATTAAGGTAAAAATAGTATATTTGTCAAATTTATTGTAAATTCACGAATCCACGTGTATTAATTCAATCTTTAGAACGAATTTATCAATTTTTGAATCTACTAGTGAGTTAATGGGTTTTTTGTACTTTAATAGATAAATTCTTATGAATTTAGGTATGAATAGCAATTTTGATACCCTTGTATGTGATCCTATTTAATTACATATTCAAGTTTGCTAATTGAAACGCTAAAAGTGTGTGTGGTTTCAAGGTTCAATCTACAATCACTCTCGATATCAAACAATTATCAGAGGATACTATTTACCATGTCGTTAAACAAGTATCATTCTGCAATCAGTTTGACAACACTGAAAGGTAAACATTTTCGTTAACACACTGTCATATGTAATATCCCCGACAATCAAAATTTTCTCCATAAGTGATATATTTTGTTTTATAATAATTTTACTCTCGTATTAATGTTTCTAAGTAACTATTTTGAATCTAATATATTTGATATCTGTCATTTTACGGTTTCATGATTCTAAATTTATTGAATATAAAAAAGAAATCAAGGTGAAGCTTTAAAGGTTCTGAACCTATGAGATGAAATTCAATCCATCTAATGTATGTACTATTCTGTATAACATTACTTTTATTCTAACTTTTTATTTCATTGACTTATAAACAAAAGCACTATTGCCTGAGTTATTTTGTAAGATTTTTGCGTAACCATTGAAAGATATTGTGTTTTAATAGATTGAAATGGGATCGAGTTTGAGGTTGAAGTTGAAGAAAGGGATAATAATGTTATATTAAACTATATAAAATAATATTTATTCAGAAATGATATCAAACAAAATGGCAAAAACAATTGCCTTCCATACATACGCCACATATCCCTTAGCAGTATGTACAATCAATCTATTATCAAAGTTTTCATGTAGAGACATTATTAAATCCAAAAACTACTTCATAGTATCACCTAAAATTACAAACCAGATCAATAAGTACTCTAATGGTTTAGCTATTCAAAAATACTATTCAACATTATATTATGTAAAATACTTTAAGGATATAATAACATGTATTATGTAGGAAATTCCAAAATATTCATTTTGTCAAAATGATTTACATGAGACAAGGATTAATATACGTAAAATTCAATAAGGCACATAGGTTAGAACACTATTTCATTATCCATATAACTCGAAGAAAAAAAAATTAAGAGCCGACTTAGTAGTTACATTAAAATTGACTTTATTACCACATATCTACTAATAATGGCCAAATATGTTCTTGAAGGAAAGGTTCTAACAAGAAGAAATATTGATAATAAGGTGTATACATCTTGGTTGTTACGAACACCTTTTGATTCAAGAGTTCAAGTTTCATAATAGGAATTTTTAATTGGTGCTTTCATTTGCAATGACTATTAATAAAATTCAAGAAAAATTTTTGAAGCATGTATAAATTTATCTACCACAATATATTTTTTTATATGTACAACTATATGTTGTCGTTTCAATAGCGACGTCAATAAATGGTATTAAAATATTGATTATTGATGACTAAGGTCAACAAACTAACATCACTTTCATTGTTGTATATAAAGAAGTATTTCAAAAATTACAGTACAACTAGTGGAGACTTAACTAACTTCCATTGGTTGCATTTATTATTCCATTAAACAAACTAACTATTTTAAAGTCTTTATTATGTTTTAAATAAATTCACATAATAAATTAAAATATCTCATTTTACTATATAAATAATAGTAAGTGTCGTGATACAAGTAATAACCAAAGAAAAAGTGTTGGTCTCTAGAGCTAATTCTAACACCAATTTCTTAGTAGATTTAATAACAAAATTAACCTTTACAGTACAAGAATTCTCTTATTAACTATTATATGTGAAAATAATTCAATTTGTTTAATAATTTGCATCTATCCCTAAACTACAATATCATTAATTTCTCATCTCAAACATTCATAACGTCCACATCTATTTCAAAATACGAATCATAAAACAATTTAAAGTTGTTTAGGAAATAAAAAAAACATTAAGCATAAAAATGAAAAAAATAATTCAATAAAAATTCATTCATATAACTAGAAATCAAATCAAACAAATAATGAATTTATCTTATTTCATTCATCCCCAACAATCGAGAGTTTAGCTATTGATTCTTAAAAAAATAGAAAAAAAATAGATGGAAAGATTACATATAAAAGACCAAGAATGAAGATGGAAGCACAATCTCTTAGGTTATAACCTCCAAGTTTGTGCTCCCTTGATGCCTCCAAATGTCTTTTCATCTTCCAAAATATTAGAACCCTAAATGTCTTCAGATTTTACTTTAATACTACAGAATTTATAATGTCATCATTTGGTGAAGAGTGTGCATTTCAATCCAAGACTTTGTGAATTTGGTGAAGAGCTTGTGGTTAGGCAAAATCTTGCAGTGGCCAACGGTTTTCGAAGTTGGGGTTAGTTCCCCTGGTGTGCAGTTGTTTCCACCAAGCGAAATCTTGCAGATTCCAACCTTTTAAAATTTGTTCCCAACTAGTGATAACTCACTTGGCAAGATGAAGCCTCCGCAAGACTAGATCTTGCATAATGCTCCACCTTCTAATCTCTTGGAGGCTATGAAATAATGAGTGCAACTTTGAAGCTTCCCAAGAGTTGTTTCAGTCCAAAACTTCGCCAATTGCTAAATCAAGCAAACAAAACAACACTACGAAAATTTGTCTAGTTAAGGATGAAACAACTCATTTGCACAAGTATTCAAAACCAGATACAATGCAAGGATTTCTTTTATTAAGGAAAGAACATAACCAAATATTGGATACAAACTAATGCAAAAACATGCTTGAGTATACATCAAACAATCACCTAACTTAAAAGGGGCTAACAAACTATAACTACCCTAATAATAACAATAATAGCTGAAAACAAAGAAGGAATAAAAGAAAAATAGGAAAAACTAAGTAGTTTTAATAGGGATTGAAAGGTATATCATTTTCAAATGAAGAAAAGTTATAATGAAAATGAAGTAAAACAAGTTGAAGTAAATACATTTAAAAATAAATTTAGCAATCAAACAAATTTTTAAACAGTAACAGATCAATTAAGAATGTTTGAGAAAATTTCAAGTAATGAAAACGAGGGTTAATAGCGGTTTTGGTCACTATAATATAAGATCAAAATGATCTTAGCCTCTGTAATTTTTCCACCACACTCACATATGCTAAGATTGTCTAACTTTTAGTCCTTGTTGAAATATGACATTCCATAACTAATGGTGTGTCAAAATAATTCTTAATTGGATTTAAATGGATGATATCATAATATTTTTATTTATGAGTCATCAACAATCATAAAAGAAATTAAAAATCCGTACTCATTTTCCCTTTTATATGTTCAAATTCACCCAACCCTAACTCTCTAAAGTAGCAATAAATGTCCCAAGAAATGAGAGTTTGAATTGTGACCCCTTTTTAAAATTTAATTATAGCACTTAATTTAATATACTTAAGAATAATCTTGGTAATAGGAGATTGAAGAATGTTCTTAATGAGTTAAAATTAGAAATAAGTTAACTAAGTGTAATATCAAGTGATGTGTGATATGTGAATACATAATAAATAAGAGAGAAGGGATAAGAAGATCACACAAGAGAAGTATAATAATTCACCCAACCCAGGCTACATCTAGTTCTCATAATTTGTGACATTTCCACAAATATGCTCAGCACATAATGTTCAATCTTTGCACTTTCTTTCTTGATTACGCTTGATCAATTACAACTTTCACCTTTAAATCTATAAAGGAATATTTCACATCCACCTTTCACTCAAGAAAATATTTTTACAATCACCTTTCCAACTAAAAAGAATTTTACAACCCACTCAATCTAACATAAAAGATAGCTTTGAGTTACAAATAAAGTGTATGATAAAAAAGTGTATGGGATCTTTTGATTCTCAAATCTTTGTTTGAGATTTACTGATAACAATAACTCAAAAAGAATTATCCACAAATATAGTGAATAGAGTTTGAAGTTTTTCTTAAGAGAACTTGAGCTTTTTAGATGAACAAGTGTAGATAGATTGTCAATTGAACTGTTGTCTTCATTTTCTTATTGATCTTTGTTTTATAGATGAAAAGTGGCTTAAAGTATTAAGTTTAATCTGAATATAGTCATTGGATCGCCTTCCCATCTGTCAATTTCTTTCTTTGAAACAATCTTCTTATTTGCAATTCTATCTAAGACATTGTTCCTTAAGACTTGAAGGAAACTTGGGTGTGAAGGCTGAATATGTCCATTTGGACAAAGTTGAGTCAGAAGCATGCACATATGTCATGTTAATAGTGTTTTTTGCAATGCACTTGAGTGTTTTGTACTTGATTCCAACTAATCAATCTAGAGATTAAAACTACAAATCAATCTGCATCAGTTTTTTGCAAGTAGACATTCACTATTTGACTTCTTGAGCCTTGTTTACTTTTGGATGGCCTATGTGCGAATTATATCAATCTAGGATAAGCTTTTAGGGATCCCAAAATAGATCCATTTGTCTCCTTTTTTTTAATAAGACAACTAGAATAAACAAGAATGTTATGCAATCATCATGTGATCAATCTGGTTTTGACATTCCTTTGAGGAATCTTCCAAATCACTTCAGAATTCTTAAAAGTGTATTTTTTGTCTTGATGTGTATATGAGATGAGTCCAGATTTGTTGATGAAATCAATCTTATTAGTTAAAAATAACCATGTGGTCTTTAATGAATATGCATACTTCAACATATCGTGAATTAACTCTGGTTTTGATTTTCGCGAATAAATACACTCAAAAACACAAGTTAATAATTAATAAGATTAGCATCATAATTAACAAATATAATTAAATAATTAATTATCTTCAAAACATTAATTTAGGGATTTTTCCTAAACAATCTCTCCTTTTTTGAGGCTTACATACATGTTAAGCATGATAATAATCAAAGTGTTTTTGTTAAACACCCTTCCCTCAATTTCAACATATAGTATCACATATTTTTTAAACATGCAAAGATAGTTTGAATCAAATATCATATTGCATTCATTAATCAAAAAAAGTTACAATCAGAATGATATTGCATACAAATGGTTCATAAGAAAAAAAAAACATTAGAAGATAGAAATTCAAAGAGAAGTACATAAAAGAATGTTTCAAAAATGCTTCTCATCTAATTACTTTTTCCCCACTTTGTCATTCCATAGAGTAGAGGGAACATAAAAAAGATTCAGCATTAGAGTGTTTTTAAAAGGATGGTGATGGAAAAGAATCATCAAAATAAGATGAAGTAGAAGGTTTGGGTAAAGTAGAGAAGATTGGAGGTGGATTTGGAGCTAGTGGATTAAAACCAAACTTTTGACACATTTCATTCATGATCCAATTTCTTAAAATGGTGAGTTTCACAGCATTATAGGTCAATGTGTTTGAATGATCTTCAGAGCTTCAAAAATCCTAGCAATGTCCTTCCTAGTCTCAGTTTTATTTTTCTCAACCTTATACCTTTTAGGAGGCATAGCTTTTTCAGTTTTCTCCTTTCTAGAATGTTATATAACAAAAGAAGGTGGTGTATTGAAGGATATAATGATTCCAAAGTACTAAAGGTAGGACCAATGGTTAGGAGTGTCATATATTTAGTTTGATTTTGAGGAAAATAAGGAAAGGGTTAATTAAAAATAGGACTAGCAAATAATAAGTTCTTCAAACCAAACAAAGGGTTCCATCTACTTAGGGGAGGCATAAAAAACGAGGGACTTTAGAGAATTTTTTTCTAACCAAGCTTTTTTGGATTATTGACCTTCAGTGAAATTTTTTGTTGAAAAGGCCATTGAGAAGCTTGGTGTTTATGTGCCAAAAACAACTAATGTAAATCCAGTTTGATCAGCTTCAAAGTTCAAATCAACATCAACAACAGGTTCATTGTTAGCAATGTCAATAACATTCTCTGATTTAAGGAGAACATTTTGGAATTGACTCAAGAGTGAAATTTTGAACATTTTTTTTCAGCATAACCATTCTTTCAAATCTTTTTTGAATTCTTGAAACAGATAAAGGAGTTTCATTTAGAGGAAAAGGGGAAGGTGGTTTTTTAGAAGATGTTGGTTCCTTTTTCACGTGAGCAATGTTTTTGGGGGTAAACAAGGACTAAATTGAAACTCAAATTTTAACTATTAATAGATACTTAAGACTGAAAAAGAAAATCAACGAAAAGCAGAAAAGAGTAGTCTTAGAGTTCAAAGAGAGAAACACTTGTTCAAATGAGAAATATTCTCTGAGTGTTCTTTTCTTGGAGTGTGAAAGTTATAATTATTATCAAGTTTGTTAGAAGCAAACACTTAAAGTTCCAATCTTTTGTATCCAACTTGATAGTGGTTTAGTTCCATATTCAATTTGGGGTTGTCAAGTTGTTAGGAGAAGACTTGGCGTGTAGGGTCAATGTGGTTAGTTCTTCAAAATTTTGGGGTTGTCAAACAATTTGGGAAGACTTGCTTGGAAGGTCAAGTGTTTTGTAATTCAAGGTAATTAAATTAGTATATTAAAGCCTTATGAATGAGGGGACTGGATGTAGTCAAGTTAGTGAACCAGGATAAATCTATGTGTCAAATTATTTATGTTTTCATTCTTTGATACCTCTAAATCAGATTGCTTCTTATGATTACGTTGAATATACTCATTAGGAAGATGATCATTATATAGTTTAGAGATCCATGATCGAAACTTTATACATCTTATGTGAGCTTTCTCAACTATTGTTGAAAATCATTCTAAAACTTGTCTAATCAAAAAGTTTATTATCTTCAAAATATCAAATGAGGAATCTTGTCTCGACAATCTCTTAGTGTAAAAAATACGAAATTGTTAGATAGAAAATAATTATTTGTTGATTAGTTTTAATTAATCATAAAAAAAATGGTTTGTTGCAATGGTCAAATATAAAGAAGATCCAAAGTGGTCATCACAAATATGTTACGTTAAATAATTTTTAAATTGCAAAGTCTTTGCAGTGTTTATGTTTATCAAACATGCACCAGATCCAAAGTGGTTATCATCAAAATCCGTTTCAAACTAATTTTAGAAGTTAAATAATACTTGCAATACTAAAAAAAGATGTCAATAAGTATCATCACATTAACTCACAAGCTAAATCACTCCTCACATTGACATTTAAGTATTTAACACATTACAATATTATTAATATAATAATTAGTAGTTTGGATTATATTGTTGGTATCAAAACTCAATATATATAACACTCTATCAATCATTTTGCATACTCAAAATGTTGAATTAGAACAGTAAAATAGATAGATAGAGTCCATTCTTAAAAGAAAAAGATACATAGAGTTCAACATTCTATTTAACCCATTATTTTGAATAAACAACATTAAAATTTTAGATGATACAACTTTAGTTATCCGATGATACTTAACCGACTAAAAAACTAAAAGTGATTGAGTTAGTTGGTCTATAGGATCATTTTAAATTTATTTATTTTAGGCATTATTTTATAAATCATGATTTTCCTTATAAGTTTGTTGAATTTAAGAAAGTTAAGATTTGTTGAGTTTAAGAAGGCTGGATTTTTGTTAATTTACCTTAATCCAAACTTTTATACTATTTATCGAAATATTGTTAAGATTAACTAGTAATACTAACTAGAGATAGATTTAGATTGGTTCACACACGCACTTTTTTTTTTACAAGTTGATGCAAGGTTCGCCAATTATGCAGTCTCCATCACAAAAAAAAAAAAAATTCAGACAATTATGCAGTAGAAATGAACATTTATAGAAATCCACAATATTTTTAAAGCAACGACCGAAGAAAGCAACGTCCTTTATTTTTTTTTATTTTCCATTGGACTAATACATTTATTTCTATAAAAAAAAAACACGAAAGGCCCAAGCCCATAATAAATATGGGTTCGCAAAATCATTACATTACACTCATTTTCTGATTCTCACGTGAAAACAACAACAAAACAGCCGCCTCTTACAGGCCACAGCCACTTCTTTTCATTTCTCTGCCGTCTCTCTCAAACCTCTCTGAAGCTTCCTAAAACCCTTTTTTTTTTTCCACTCTTTTCTATGCTTTTTCTTCTCTAATAAATCCATTCTCCACCTACATTTCTTCAACTCCTACTCTCTCTGGTAACCTAAATCCTTATTCTCTCATATTTTAAACTCGAGTTTGTTTTATTCGGTTAATTTAACTTTTTGATTTTTCGTGATAACTAAGCGGTGACTGTTATTTATTTATTTATTTTTTAATTATTATTATTATTATTAAATTATTAATTTTTGATTCATGTAGGTTGGTTTTGTCACGTGTGCATTTACATGGAATTTTTAATTTCAGTTAGGATTTTAATTTTTAAGTACCATGAATGCCTGATCCTGATTATCGCTAAAACTGATTTTTTTTCCTTCCATTTATTTGTTGTTGGTAATTTAAGCGTAACTTTGAATTTCTATTGGTACAATGTTTAATTATTTAATACATGATGTTATTACTTATTAGTTCTATGTGTCAGTGAGTACATATTTATTTTATTGTGGTTTACAAATTTTTTAACTTGTGTATATGCTGATTTTGATTTTTGAGAGATAGGTTGCGATTGTTTGAAAGTTTTGACATGTAAAACATTTATGCTAGTTATGTATTTTATATTGTTTTGTTTGGATTATATAGAAGGAGAAAATGGCTGGAAAATCGAACAAGGGAAGGAACAGAAAAGGGTCACATACTGCTGCATCTAGTGGTTTAGAAACGCCTGTGCAATCTGATGTTCTGACGAAGGATAACGTGGAAGCTATTACAGAGTCTGCTAATACTGATGTAGCCGAAGTTGCAGCAGTTGGTGATGTAACTAGTGTGAATTCAGAGGTGAAGGAGAGTGAAGGAGCGAATGAAGGGAACCAACAAAAGCAAGGTGAATTTGGTTCGAGAAGTACCTTTGTTGTTTTGTTTCACATGAAATAGTGTTTGCATGTTTTGTTGTTGCATATTGGTAGTAAGGTAGTTGAAGGCGAAACCTGTAGTTAATGCCATGAGGCAAGATGCACTAATGGCCAAAAAGTGAACACCGAATGAAGGAAACACCCGAATGTTAGGAAAAAGTATCAGTACCAATTAATTTGCATTGGTTTTTTTCCATATAAATTAACATAAAAGTGAATACCTTATTTAAGTTAATATTTGAGAATGATTTTAAATTGTGGTTTGTGATGGCAATTGCGCCTGCAATGTTGCGGTTTCACAAGCCTTCGCAACCATGTTTTAACTGCAATTGTGGCTATATCGGCATGTGATTTTCTACAATTTCGGTAATTGCAACATAATTGAAATCATGATTGTAATCATGTTTTACAACCATGATTTAAGTGTTTGTCAGAAAGTCCCAAAACTGAATTCTGATTCCTGTAGTAGATTGATCTCCCTCCAGGCTTGTTTGGGCGTTTGTTACTTTGAGAACAATATTATTGGTTCATGCTTTGCTGTAGAAGATACTAGAAGGATCTGCGACATCGGGCAAAACTAAATCTAAGAATAAATGAAGTGAAGGCACCACAGAGAATATTTTGATGTTACTGAATTGGTTGTTTTGTAATTAAAATCTAATTATGCTATTTGTAAAGGCAATTTCACTGGCGGATAATATTCCTGTCCATATAAATGATGATTCCAAACTCAAAAACCAAAATCAATTATTACAAAATCAAGTCTGTTTTAAATCAAGAATCTCAGCAATTTTAAACAAATGCTGTCTGGGTCATTTTTATAAATCTGGTTACTCTTTAGTTGCAAAAAGGAAATACCAATATTAACTATGTAATTTTAGATGGTAAATTTGTTCTTACCAACTTCATAAGAGAGGCCAAGAGCTGCTCCTGAATCTTTTAGAGCACTTAAACAGTGGACTATCGCAGGATTAAAGTGATCCTTTGTCTTCCTTGTGATTATATGACTTTGCAAGTTTTCTCATTTTAATGATGCACAATTTTCGATAATCTATCTGCTGCAGTTGGGGTTATTACTTATTAGTCCCTATAAAAAATGGTAATTTAGTCTAATTTATTTCATTTTTGCTGTTAATGGATATGAAAGAATTTGAAATCACTTTTTAGCTAATATACTTCCCATCTTGTTGGTGCAGGTGATCTTCAACTATATCCTGTTTCTGTCAAAACACAAACAGGGGAGAAACTTGAGCTTCAGGTGACGTAAAATTTGGTCGATTTTTGCATTTTGACCTTCTGAACTATTCACCATATCAACTATCAAGTTTACATCTGTGCCGTAATCATTTTCTGAATTGTTTAATTGTTTTACAGTTGAATCCAGGAGACTCTGTCATGGATATAAGACAGTTCCTTCTTGATGCTCCAGAGACATGTTTTATTACATGCTATGACTTACTACTGCACACAAAGGATGGATCCACTCATCATATGGAAGATTATAATGAAATTTCTGAAGTAGCTGATATTACTACTGGTGGTTGCTCCTTGGAAATGGTTCCTGGTATGATCTTTTGCTCTTGCAGTATTATGTTTAGATATTAGTGTATTATAAATTATAATTAAAATAATATAAACTGTCTTTGCAGCATTTTATGATGATAGATCTATAAGGGCTCATGTTCACCGTACAAGAGAATTGCTTTCCCTTTCTAACCTCCATGCTTCACTATCAACTTCACTTGCCCTACAGAATGAGATAGCACAGAATAAAGCTACAAATTCAGGAGGTATGTGATAGTTTTCCTATCCGAAATTGAATTTTTCGATTGCAATTTTCTATGTTGTGCCTTCTCTGAAATATTTAGTTAACAGTCTGCTTCTGCATTTGCTAAAATATTAGATACCTTAAAACCTGAGGTTCCTGAGCTTGATGGGCTTGGCTATCTGGAGGATATCTCTGGTTCATTGGGTAATTTATTATCATCTCCATTGAAGGATATTAAATGTGTAGAGAGCATAGTGTTTTCCTCATTCAATCCTCCTCCAAGCTATCGAAGGTAACTCAAGAAACACCCTCTATCATTTCATGGCTTCATTTAATTTATATATTTTTCAAGGATGTTCTGTGGTGTGCAGGCTTGTCGGAGATTTGATTTATTTGGATGTGATAACTCTTGAGGGTAATAAATTTTCGATAACGGGAAATACAAAAATATTTTATGTCAACTCAAGCTCGGCAAACACTCTTGATCCAAGGCCAAGTAAAGCTACTTCTGAAGCAACAACTCTTGTTGCTCTCTTGCAGAAGATTAGCCCTAGGTTCAAAAAAGGTAGTGAAGTGTAATTGTAGAGTAATTGTTTCACACTAAAGTTTCTCATAATTTTACTTTGATCACCAAAACTTATTTTGCTTTATCCAATTTTGAAGCATTCCGTGAAATATTGGAGGGTAGGGCTGCCGCCCATCCTTTTGAAAATGTCCAGTCTTTGTTGCCACCTAATTCGTGGCTTGGCTTGCACCCGATTCCTGGTAAGCTAATCCTCTGACATTCTATGTCATCAGTATTTATATTCAATTTTTTATTTCGTCGTAGTTTCTGCTCCTGGATTTGGATGCTAATGCTGCTTTTTTACTTTAATGATAGGTTGTATATTTCCCTATTTGTTATCTATAATAGTAATTTTGATTTTGATGAGAATTATTGCTTTTATGACATCTAATATTTTGATCTAGTTTGAAGGTAGTTTTCAGCTCAACAATTGAGGCACATGATGCTATGACCAGATAACTGCATGATAAATTTCAACAATATTTTTTTTTGTTATAATGTGATGGAATAAATTTTTGAAGACTTTATCCTATCCGGTAGCTTTTCTGAATGGATCTGAAAATTTATAGTAATGATGAAGGATGATTGAGAAAATGAGGTTGCTTTTAGTTAGTTTGATATAATTAATGCTAACAAGAGTATAAGCTGAATGTTGTAGAGTTGCAAATGTTGCAATGAATGAGGGAACATACAAAGGGAGATAAGATTAGGGTTGAATGTATTAGAGAGAATGTTGGAATAGTACCAAGTGACTGAAAGATGGTATACTTGTACCTAAGATGATTCAATTGTACGTGAGAAGAAAACCAATAGAAGGGCCACTTGAGGATTTTGAGGAAGACCTAGAAAATTTCTGAACTAAATTATTAAAAAGGATCTAGATACAATACCCTTTCTAAAGACTTGGTTTTTGACAAAATACAGAAAGCCTACTTTGCCTTGTAGGACTAAAGCTTCAGTTTGTTATTGTTATATGATTTGGATTTGGATGTCAACTCCACAGTGGCTTGAAATTATGAGAACCTTGCAGGTTTCTTATGTGTAAACCTCAAGCTGGCTTGATGTATTTTGTAATCTAGTTTCATCTGTTGGCAGACCACAGACGCGATGCTGCCAGGGCCGAGAATGCCTTGACTCTTTTATATGGAAGCGAGCCAATTGGCATGCAAAGAGACTGGAATGAGGAGCTGCAATCCTGTCGAGAATTTTCTCATACAACTCCACAGGAGAGGTACCTTCATTTTGTCTTGTTCATAGATTGGTCTCTTTGGGAATATGTGTGTTCTTTAATTTATCTGATGGTAATTACTTGGTACCCTTCACTATCACTTGGGTGATTTGTTATTGCAGGATTTTGCGTGATAGGGCACTTTATAAAGTGACATCAGACTTTGTTGATGCAGCCATTAGTGGTGCTACTGGAGTGATCAGTGGCTGTATTCCTCCAATAAACCCAACCGATCCAGAATGCTTTCACATGTACGTTGTTTTTAACTGTTTTGATTAAAGCTTAAGCAATTTGTTAAATGTGTTCTTTAACATCTATTTTCTTAAATTTCTAAATAGTTTTTCCTGCATTTTGATATTTTATTTTGAAGTTTTGAAAATTGTGTTAGTGGAAGTTGCATGTTACATTTTTCTTCTTTGGGATGGGGAATAATTGAAGATATTCATTCTCTGGTCTAAAATTTTTCCTTGTGATGAACCTGTCCATGTCTTTATGAGTTGACCATTGCCAGTATGGTACATGGTTTTGGCAAAAGACACCATGGTATATGATGTAATATCAATTATTTTCACAAATCCTTTTAGATTGTTTGTTGCCATTACTCATTCTTTGTGATATTACTTCTTGATCCTTGAAATGAGTTTTACTTTGAACCAGGAATGCTTTTTGACTCATCACTGTAATTTTGATAATAGGTATGTGCACAACAATATTTTCTTTAGTTTTGCTATTGATGCTGACCTTGAGAAGCTGTCGAAGAAACATGTGGATGGTAATTCAAAATCATTGAGCCCAAGCACTTTGCAAAGTTCTTGTGATAAAGCTTCTTGTGTTAGACCTCATGGAGACAGTCAGGTTGCCAATGGGGGCAAAGATAGTGGTTCAAGTTTGGAAGATGTTAATAACACAGAAATCACTCAAGACATTTCTCCTGAAGCTCAGCTGGCTGAGAATGAGCAAGCCACTTATGCTTCAGCAAACAACGATTTGAAGGGCACCAAGGCTTACCAGGAAGCTGATGTCCCTGGACTATATAATCTTGCTATGGCTATAATTGACTACAGGGGTCACAGAGTGGTAGCCCAGGTGTGTAGTAAAGCTCAAATTCACCTATTTTAACTTATGTTTTCTCATGAAAGGGTGCTGTTATTATTGGACTCACAAATTTATTACTGTTGTATGTTTATTTGTCTAAGAAGCACATATACGTCCATTTAGTGATTTTACCTATGCTTTTCCTTTTTGTGATTGCTGATTAATGAGATGACATGGTATTTGAGCCTCTATGGCCAAATCGTCTCTAGTCATTGCCAGTTGCCACCATAATTCTTATATGAAAAAATTCAAATTTTTGGGCTAGGTTAGTCTATGCATTGTAAGCTGAAAGGGTTATTGCATAAGGGTGCATGTTAGTAAAAATATGATATAAAACTATTCATGTGTCATCACTTAAGAGCCTAAGCTTTTCCAATAGTTGGTTCATGACAATTATTATAGCTCAGTAGTTTATATACATATTGGTATTATAAAAATTCTGTATTTTATTTGAAGGACACACATTTAATTTTTTTTTGTATCAGTATTGGAATCTGTGCAACATAAATGTTTATGATGTCTCTATTTGTCAAATGTTAAATATAGATTGATGATATTGTCAAAAAAATTGATCGATTATGAAGCATATACAATTTCAAAACTAAAATTTTTAACCTGATTAATATGATGGCTCTTACACTTGAAATTTATTCATTGTTTGTAGCCCATGAATCCTTGTTCTCAATTTAAATTGCTATTTTGATTTTGAATTATATTTTGTGCTACAGAGTGTTTTGCCAGGTATTCTTCAAGGGGACAAGTCAGACTCTCTCTTGTATGGCTCTGTGGACAATGGAAAGAAAATTAGCTGGAATGAAGATTTTCATGCTAAGGTAAGAAAGGGTGAAGAAGTTTAGTTTAGTTTAGCTGTTAGATTTGAGTTTCATTCACTGGATGTGCGACTGTCATATTTACTGTGGGTGACGAAATAAACAAATTTGCTGCCAGGGGAAATGTGTATATGTATGTATAAAGTTGCATTATCTGTATATACTATACATTCTTTTTAGCTGTGTTCTCTATCAAATGGATTTTGTTTTGTATCTCTTCTAAGCTTTTCTTATGGTAGGTGTCAGAGGCCGCCAAACGACTTCATTTGAAGGAACATTTAGTCCTTGATGGCTCTGACAATGTTTTCAAATTAGCTGCACCAGTGGAATGCAAGGGCATTGTTGGTGGTGATGACCGGTAATTATTTTTGATTTGTTACAGTTTATAGTATGTGCTGTTTATTAGTTTCCCCCCCTCTAGTTTTATTAGAACATTGGTCATATATTTGGGTTATTTTAAACTCTGCTCCTACTGTTTTTTGTACGTTATTTATTTTTTATTATATGTTAATTTAACACTAGTAGATTGAAAGTTAGCCATGAATGTTATATGTTGTATTGCTCAGTTTTTAGTGTAGTACACTTTATTTAGAACACTTAGAAAGGCCAATAATAAGTGCATGTTCCCTTCAAACAGGGGAAGGATGAAAGATTATTTAATGGAGGCAAAGTGCTAATATGCATTTTAAACCCTTATTATAACTTTTCGTGTGGCATATAATGTAAGGTTATTTTAGTCAATGCCTCTAACAGAAACACACATTCTCTCCTCTCCTAATCCTCCCAAAATTTGAGGGAGCAGAAAGTGACTTGTGATGTAATTTCTCCCTTCCCTTCTATAAAATTAAACTTGATAACTAAAATATAAAGCAATCCTTCTCCTCCCCTCGCTTTGATTCCCCCTGCACCAAACAAAACCTAAGGGAAAAATATGCCTCAGCTCATACAGCTGCAAGCATATTCCCAAACTTCTAGACTATCCTCTACCTACTTCTCAATAAAACTGATTTTAATGCCATTACTACGCAGGCAGCATAACACCTCATATATCTAACTCTCAAATGTTCCCTCTTTTCTTTTACTCCATGCCTTAATCAATCTAGCATTTGGAATTTGGCCCATATCTTCTCTGGGCCTAACTACTTATTGGACATTATCCTAATTACTAATCTATAACCTACCTATTGTGCTAGTGCTGTGCACTCATACCCAACTATTTATGTAATGTGGTCAGGCATTATCTTCTTGATTTGTTGAGGGTAACTCCTCGGGATGCTAACTATAGTGGACCTGGTTCTCGATTTTGTATCTTGAGGCCAGAATTAATTAATGCCTTTTGCCAGGTATGTACTCTAATCCTGTGTTAACAATATATGGATTTTCTTTGTATATACAATTTGACACAGCTGCCCCTTTGTTCGAATAGGCCCAAGCAACTGATCCATTAAAATCTAAGGAAATAAATTCTCAAGGGGAAGAAAACTTGTCTACTGATTCTCAAAATGCAACTGATTCTCAAAATGCCACTGATTCTCAAAATGCCACTGATTCTCAAAATGCAACTGATTCTCAAAATGCCACTGATTCTCAAAATGCCACTGATGCTGACATGCCAGTAAGTATTATAAGAGTAACATGCTTGTAGTTGACTAAGTTGTTTTTTTTTTAAACATTGATTTCTCTAATCTGTCCAGTATTTAAGTAGAACCTTTTCACTTCAATATGTATGTTGTTAAAAACAAGTTTAAAATCTATGTAAATATGGATATCGTGTCTTGTAAATATGGATATTGTATCATGTCATATCTTGTAAATAGGGATTGAATACTTTGTAGTCATCTTATTTATTGTTTTTAATTCTATTAGAGAGTTTCCGTTGACTTGTTAAATAGCTATTGGGTGAATGTATTCTACATGAATGTGAGTGGTTATATTATTATCATGTCGAACAAGTTTGATGTTACAAATATTGTTTTTATTTATTAGTCTGTCTGTATTATGAGTTGTTCATATCATCTCCAACTCTATTCTGAAAAGAAACTACCTATGTTACAAATATTGTTTTTATTTATTAGTCTGTGTGTATTATGAGTTGTTCATATCATCTCCAACTTTATTCTGAAAAGGAACTACCTATTTTATCTTTCAAGTTCTTCGTTTATCACAATCATTTCATTATATATGTGTCAGTTAGAAAGCTAATGTGTGGTTGTCATACACTTTCTCTTTTGACATTCTGTGGTACCAAAAGAATATTAATTACATTTAGAGCTTGAGTTTTCAGTCGACTAGTGGACTGTATTGCTAATATGAAGGACTATTAATTAATGGAATAGAAACAAGCAGCATTGGTTCAATAAATCTTGTTTTTACTCCAGTTTTAATTATTTTTTCATGCTGTTGTTTTTAATGGCAATCTTTATATGCTTTCTTTCATGTGGCATCTGAACAGAAATGCTTGTGCTTTTGTGATTGATTAGTTTTCTTGTTGAGAAAACAAAATCATAGCTGGTAAGAATATAATGTTTTCTATGCAGGAATTGACAAAGGAAGAAAAAACTGTGGATGTCAATGAACTTGCATCGGCATCTAATGAAGCTTCTGGTTGTAAGGAGGATATCGTTTTCAATCCAAACGTCTTCACTGAATTCAAATTGGCTGGGAGTCCAGAGGTTTTTTAGTCTTCTTTTCCCTTTATGAATCTTTCCTTTCTGTCATCGTCATGTATTTGTTGCATTAGCCCATTATTTCCCCATAATGTGTGTCGTATGAGTGTATTTTCTGCTTGAAAACATCATGGAATTTCTTGTGTAGTATTCATGATATTCTTACATGGCTCTGTTTGATCATATTCACTAGGAAATAGCAGCTGATGAAGAGAATGTGAGAAAAGTTAGTCGATATCTTACTGAAGTTGTACTTCCAAAGTTTGTACAAGACCTATGTACACTAGAAGTTTCACCTATGGATGGTCAGACATTAACAGAAGCTCTCCATGCGCATGGAATTAATGTTCGCTATATTGGGAAGGTAAGCACTGTATTTTTTTGGTTGAATTACTGTAAGTAGTTATTTCTTTTGATATCTGGTCAAGTGAATTGCGTGCCATTCTATTTGGTGATTTGCTGGATATATCTTGTATTTTGATTGATATTTTTGATATTGCTTTTGATATTTCCATATTTTGTGAAGGTGGCTGTGGGGACTAAACATCTACCTCATCTGTGGGATCTTTGTAATAATGAGATTGTTGTCAGATCTGCAAAGCATGTTATCAAGGTGATAAAAAATATCTTTAAGCATTTCATTTTCTTCTGTTTTCTCTCTGTCATTTGGTAATTTGAACTCTGATTCATTTGAATAATAATGGGAAGTCTCCAATGCATAGTCACATAATTTGCTCAATCCACATAATTCTCTCTGTTGTGGTTCTTTAACGAACTGGTTTGCAGTGTAGCTTCTTTTGTCTTAGTAGCGGTTATTTCAATTTGAATTTTGAATACAGTTGCAGAGTAGAAAGAGAATAGATTTGGAAGTATGAAGGATACAGAAAAACTGATGAGCACACTTAAAAAGCAAAAACTTAAGGCTTTGAGAGAATTGAGACACTAAGAAATAATTAGAAGAAAAAAATAATGTAGGCTCATGAAATGAAATACATGGAGAGAGACAAAATATTGTTGTAATTGATTGCTGGTACTTGAGCTTGTTAATTTATATTTTCAAATTTAATAGGAAAGTGAATACCTAGCATTTGATGTTGCTTGGTTTTTTTTCCTTGAGTTTTAATTATACTGTGTTGTATTTACTTTCTTAATTTTATAATATTATTATTACTAATATATATGCGGCCTCTCTTATTCAATTGAGTTTTATTTTTTTCATTTTCTTTCTTCTTTTCTAATCAAGTATGTTTATTTAGTATTACATATTTTATTTAACAGCGATGCTACATAGTACAATAGACTTTTTCACAGAAAATCCCTAAGGCTAAAATTTATGTTAGGAAAACTAAACATACACCAAGGTATTGGGTTGAAATAGTAAAACCAATTAAAAAATGACACACATGACTTTCTTGCCTTTTATTACTGCTTTTCATCGTAACATTTGGCATTTTTCTTTATTTAAATCAAGTATACTGTTTGATGTTGACATGGTGTATCACACAGGGTATAAACTAGATTTTAAAATTAACATGCTTTTTAGTCTGCTGGCATGAGAACACATAAATGACGTTAAGTTTTTCTTCTGATATGGGTGGAAAATCAATTATGTGTTGTTTGCAGGACTTGTTGAGAGACACAGAGGACCATGATCTTGCACCAGCGATATCTCATTTCTTGAACTGCGTATTTGGAAGTTGTCATACGTCTGGTGGAAAATTAATTTCTAATCTCACACAGTCCAGAACTCCTAAAAAGGCATGTCCAGTGGGATTGACTATAAAGTTATCTGCAACTTATATTTCCTAATTTGCTAGTTCATGTTTTCCATGATCCGCTGAAATAATCTGTAAACTTTGCCTTCTCATAGATTCTATAAGCGGCTTTTTTTACTGTAAAACTTCATAAGTTCTGAAGCTCCTTAGTTTGTAATCCTAGCTCTTTAATTTATAGGAACACGCAGGGCATCGTTCTTCAGGAAAGAATTCCAAAGGACAATTACGATGGAAAGGAAGGGCATCTTTCAGAAAGACTCAACCTTCATATATGAATATGAGCTCTGACACTCTTTGGTCAGACATTAAAGAATTTGCGATGGTCAAATATGAGGTATCAACCATGGCCTAACTTGAATATATATGATATTAATAGGGACAGTTATAGATACCACCCCAAAGAGAACAGAACTTGTATATTATACAATATTGCAATATTTTATTCAAGAGCTTCTCATGCTCAATTTGACCTCGAGTGGAAGATTAAGTACAAAATACAAATTGCTTGATATTTGAGAGGCTCTTAACCTTTCCCACAAGAAAATGTCAATCCTTTCCGGTTTTCTTCCCACTCTTCTTACTCTTATATAACCAACATTCTAACTATTTTGAACTGATACAGTTGGTAAGACTTACAGTCAGTTTGTTGGGGAATCGTTCCCTGTTTTGCATATTCCAATTTTCTCCTAGTAAACAGATTCTTAATTATAGATCTTCGATCAGACACTCTTAGGTGTTTCTAATCTGCTTAAATTTGGCTTGAAGTATTTAGTATTTACATTTGTTATTTTAACTGTTTTAGTTGAATGAGGGGCTTTGCTGTGCAGTTGTCATTTTGGGGATTGCTGTAGATCTATATTATTTGTTCAGTTCTAGTATATGTTATCTGATAATTAATTCCTTTTAGGTACAATGAAATTAAACAATGATGCTCATTCTTTGTATCTTAGTATATTCTGTAACTCTGTTGCTACACATGTGAATCTGTTGCAGTTTGAGTTGCCAGAGGATGCAAGGTCACGCGTTAAGAAAATTTCTGTTATTCGTAATCTCTGTTTGAAGGTAGATACAAGATGATTTGAAAGTTTAGTCAATTAATTTTTGAATTTTTTATAGCGGCTTTTATTATTTTTGCCACTAGCGCATGTTATATTATTGCTTTTAAATTAGTGTCAGTAGTACCATATCTAAACTATATTTTGTTTTCAGGTCGGTATAACCATAGCTGCTCGCAAATATGATCTTAGTTCTCCAGCACCCTTCCAAGCCTCAGATGTTATGGATCTACGTCCTGTGGTTAAGCATTCAGTTCCTTCGTGTTCTGAAGCCAAGGAACTCGTGGAAACTGGAAAACTTCAATTGGCCGAGGTTTTTACCATGCTTTATATTGCTTTTTATTACTTTAAAATGGTATAATAAATGCATTTTAAGCCAAAGTGTGGACTAGTAGTGAGTGGTTTTGCGTAATTTTTAGCATGTTAGTTATCAGGACACACCTCCGTGCATTGTATATGATCAGAATGATATGTTTATGTACTTTTCAAAATGGTGGATAGTGTGTTTAGCAATATTTTTAGGACCACAAACTGTGAATTTTTTTTGGTGAATTTGTGTTTTAAAGGCTAAACAACTTCCAACTATTTCAGTACTACCAGTCTATATCATTGAGGTTGCACTCTAGTGAATTGAAAGATGCCACTTTTAAATGTTTTAAATACTGTACTATAATATAAATTCGTAAATTATGGAATTTTGGTTAATGATTTGTGTGCCTGTATGTTTTTCCTGACAGAACATGCTGATGTGTAAGCTTTTGTTTGATGCAGGGCATGCTCAGTGAAGCTTACACTTTATTTTCAGAGGCATTTTCCATTTTACAACAGGCATGAAATTCAGTTTTTTTTTCTTCACATGAATGAGTTGCTTGAGCATAAAATAATTGTTGTTAAAAAACCTACAGGTTACTGGTCCTATGCATCGAGAGGTTGCTAACTGTTGCCGGTATGTCAATACTTAATTCTATCATGTCTTATGATCTTAAATGTTTTTGCTTGCCACGCTGCGCTGCTTTAGACTTGGGATAATGTATGCAACTTCATTTCAGTAGCTTAACATTTCAAGATTTATGGCCAACTTTTGTGTTCTTTGTGGCCAACATTTCAGGATGATCTATGAAGATCGATTTTCAGATGATTTATTTGTGTGTTGTGCATTTGATCTCAATAGAACTAATTAAATTTCAGGTATCTTGCCATGGTTTTGTATCATGCTGGAGATATGGCTGGAGCTATTATGCAACAACACAAGGAGCTAATTATAAATGAACGTTGTCTTGGTCTAGATCATCCTGACACTGCTCACAGGCATTAATCTCTATTCCATTTATATTGGTTCATCTGCATAACATTTTGAGATTATACATTCTTATTCTTTATTTCTTATGGATGTATCTGCTGTAATTATGTCAAGCCAAATTGGTATGTTACTCTGGCCAACAAAACAAAATTGGGTTGAGATGTGTATATATGGTTTCAAATACATGACTGGACTGGTCAGACCTCTAAATCTGGAAGATCAGAAGCCAGTGTCACCATTCAATCTGGTTCAACTTTTTTTGTAAACCTATTTTAACTTGTTTTTGGCTTTTTTTGTTTTTTCTGATTGATGAAAGTTGTTACTAGTAAACTTCTCATTTTTCTGATACTGTTGGTTTCTGTCATTTTATGTTTCGTACATCAATGAGCTGTTGGCATATTATATACATATTGTCTTACATATCTGTATTCACAATCATAAATGTACATGTACAGAAGCTGGTTCTACCCGATTAGACCTTTAAACTTTGAATCTCTTCTAATTGGTTCAAGGACTGAGTGCAGTTTTTAAAAAAGTTGTGTATGTTCATAGAGATATTTGGTCTAGAACATTTTGTGATTCTTATTACTGTTGGTGCAGCTATGGAAATATGGCTCTGTTTTACCATGGACTTAACCAGACAGAACTCGCCCTTCGCCATATGTCCCGTGCTTTGCTTTTGTTAAGTTTATCATCAGGGCCAGATCATCCTGATGTTGCAGCAACTTTCATAAATGTTGCAATGATGTATCAAGATATAGGAAAGATGAACACAGCTCTTCGTTATCTGCAAGAAGCTTTAAAGAAAAATGAAAGGCTTCTTGGGGAGGAACATATTCAGACTGCTGTTTGTTATCATGCTCTTGCCATTGCATTTAATTGTATGGGTGCTTTCAAGCTCTCTCACCAGGTATATATATTTAGTGGAAGAATTGGTTACTAGTTGTAACAGTGGATGGTTGATTGATTTTGGCATTTTGTGTGGCAGCATGAGAAGAAAACTTATGATATACTTGTCAAACAACTTGGTGAAGACGATTCAAGGACCCGAGACTCACAGAACTGGATGAACACATTTAAGATGCGTGAACTACAGGTATTTGTACTTGACTCATGGAGTTATTCATTCTCAAATTGAATCCATCAATCTATTCACAGTGCTTACCTCAAACGTGTTTCTCATCTTAAATTACAAAGGGAGAATTAAGAGATTACTACAGTAATTAGTGTAATTAGACATTAGTTCACAGAAGATCAGGGAACGATTACTGGAGAAGGAGGAAGAGAGGTGGAGTTTTTTTTTTTGCATGTGTTTGCATTTTTTATGAAGGAGAGGGGCAAAAGTGATTCTAGAAAATGGCAATAAGTTTTTCAAAGTAAAATCTTGCATTCAGTTCTTGTATGATGAACATTTCACTACTTGTTTTGGCAGATGAATGCTCAGAAGCAAAAAGGTCAAGCTCTGAATGCAGCTTCAGCTCAGAAGGCTATTGATATCTTGAAGGTACGCTAAACAACTTTGATTTAGCAAGCAATATTAACTGACAGTTATTTTATCGTGTACTCAATAGATATAGCAGATTTCTTGATCAAATATCTCTACTATGTGACCTATAGCATATGAAATGACTAGGAGACCTGTCAAATATCCAACATGTATTTATTATCCATTCTATTTCAAAACTCGAGAATTTGGCTACATTCTCCAGGATTGTACGTACTTAGAATTTCCTTTCCTCCAAGAAGAAAAGAACCATATAAGGTTCCTGAGATGCTAGAAAATTAGAAATAAATGCATTTCGTTCTTGTATTGGTTTCCTAAACGGGTCTCCTATTCTTAAACTTTTCTCATTGCTCTGGTGTACTTTTTGCTGACAAGATTATTTTATATAATGACAGGCACATCCTGATTTGATACATGCATTCCAAGCTGCTGCAGTTGCTGGCGGATCAGGAAGTTCGGGTGCATCTGCTAACAAATCCATCAATGCTGCAATGATGGGTGAAGCTCTCCCTAGAGGAAGGGGAATTGATGAAAGGGCTGCCCGCGCAGCTGCAGAAGTTAGGAAGAAAGCTGCTGCAAGAGGTCTCTTAGTACGTCCTCATGGTGTGCCGGTTCAGGCCTTGCCGCCCTTTACACAACTTATGAATATCATAAATTCTGGTACGACTTCTGATGCTGCAGACAATGGAAACACAGATGGAACAATGAAGGTAGATGTAGCAAACAAGGAAGCAAATGGAGCAAAAAAGGAAACAAATGGCACTCCTTCAAATGATTCAACTGATGCTGAAAAAAGCGAATCAGTGGCTGTGCAAGAACAGGCTCCAGTTGGACTTGGCAAGGGGTTGTCTTCGTTGGATGCTAAGAAACAAAAATCGAAACCAAAGGCTGGGGCTTAAAATTTTGAACATTAAGCTCTGGTGGGTAGTTGCCAAATTTGTTTGAGATCATGAATTTTTTGAGATGGTTTGATTCACCAGGTACTCTGCTCAGCTTTTGAAGAGTGAGTTGAATAGCGGTTAGAATTATTTATTTTTCCCTGCTCTTTTCCTATAGGTTTTAATAGATTTAGACATCCTGCATAAAGTGCTAATGATTGTGATGAGTACAATAATTTAATTTTCTACTTCTGATAAGTCTTTCAGTAAACTATATATTTGAGGATATAGGGTTTTAATAACATCGATTTTGACATGAACCCTTGTATCTGCAACAAGTTTAATTGCCAATTGAATTGAGGCAAATTAAATGCACAATACAATTTGTAGAATATTTTGCAAAGATGATTAATAATTAATGAAGCCGTGGCTTTCTTTTAATGAGTAGCTATAATACGAATTTACAAGATTCTCGTTAGTGCTTAGTGCTCAAGAATTTTAGCTCTACCTCCATTGTTTTTCAGGTAACTTGAAGAACGAGAGAACTGCCCAAAGTTACTTGTTAGAATATTTCATGAATGACTTTCTTGATTATTTATTGAAAATAATTTCGATTTTACTTATTTATTTTTATTAAATAGTTAAATTAGTTTCTGGTTACGTGGTTGAGTTAGGTTGATTCATAAAAATTGAGTTCACCTTCGTCCTTTGGTATAGGATGACTCATTTTATAGCTGATAAAATCTAATATGAAATATCTACCGGTAATCATTTTATTTACTATTTGTGCATCCATTTTTAAGTAAAAAAATTTCTTATTCTCTTTTAGAAAGGTTTTATTTGTAAGAGAAATCTAATATCATTACAATTTCAATGAGTAGTACACGTAGAAGTTAACATCGAAGACTTTTTTATAACATAGACAAATCTTACTAAGTTTTACTATATTAGATTTCTGGTTCCAACTAGTGACTTTTTAAAAATTCTCTCAACATGGGCCAAATTATGGACTTCTTTGTAGTAAGGAGTTGAATTTGATGTCACTGTTGGTTTAGAGATAATGTTGTTTGTACACCAGTATCCCTTTAACAATGAAAACTTTTTTCGGTATATCTACTCTTATACTCTATCCTACTTTTTATATAAAATATATTTGTTGTAAGAATTATGTGTTTCAAACATTTAAATTGTGTATCGGAATTTTTGGTACACAATGCGTCTTGTATATTGATTTTTATTTTTATTTTTAAAGTTTTTCGGTATTTAATGTATTTTGTGTGTATTAAATTTCTTTTTTTAACTTTTTCGGTAGACAATATATTTTAGAAGGGTTTATGGTTTAAATTTTAAATTGTGTATCGAATTTTTTTTTTTTAAAATTATTCAGTAGTTAGTTTTTCGGTATAAAATTTTTAAAAAATATATGTTTTGGAGTTTTTTTTTCAAGTTTTTTAAAATTTAAATTAGATTTAATAAAGTAAAAAAAAAATATTATTATTTAAAAAAGATAAAATAGATAGTTTGGATAAAATAGTATCTAATTATTGGATGATAGAGTCATGTGCCACCATCCTTTTTTTATGCATGGCCAAAAAGGAATATGGAGATTTTTCAGAATAATATGGTAAAGATCTATTCAGAATAATTCACTTGGTGGCCTGATAATATACGTATATTTTCTAAGCCCATGCGTAGATACTTGACATCACAGTGACATATTGATACATCAATAATAGTTTAAAAATAAAAATAATTAAATATAATATTAAAGGTATCTAATTCCTTTCTCTCTTGATGTCAAGTGCACCACTTATCTAGTCCATACCCAGTGGCGGAGTCTGAAAAAATATTTTGGGGTGTTGATTATTTTTTAATTGATAAGACAAAAATAATATTTTATTATATATTAAAACTTTAGGCTGTAAATCTATAATATAAACATATAATTGTTTTTTAAAACACAACTGTAAAAAGTAGATGAATTAGATTGAAAATTAGCATATGTTTAAGAAATGCGTACTTATAGATATAACATATTGATTTGTTTGGTATGTTTGGAGAGAATAAAATTTAAATAAAAAATAGTTAATTTAGTTGAGTTTTTATAATTTTTTTCACAAAATTAAACATATATGGATTAATATATTGATTTTGTTATGTTTAATCACATTGGCATCAACAAAAATTAACATATTTATTTTATAATATAAAATTTTATATTTTAAACTTTATATTTTTTATACTATTAAAACAATTACGTAAATACGTTTTAAAATATAATAAAAAATTGATATATAGATGATTAAAAATTCTTAAATACAATACATATTTAAGATAATACTATTAATATAATTTAATTATTTTATTTAGATATTCGTAATTAATTTTTATATGAAATGAAATTATATTCAAATCAAATAAATTAAGTTTAGTTGATTTAATTTAAATTGAATTCCAACAAAAAAAATTAATTTAATTAATTTTATTTTTGTTGTTGTTGAGGTTATTGATATTAGTTTGATTTTTATATCTTTAAATAAAATTAAAATATATTTATAATTCATATTTAAATTGAAAGATATAATGTATTATTTTAATTAATTTATAAGTTATTTTTATTAAAAAAAAATGTTAAGAACATTTGAAGACGGTGACCACCCTACATCCCTACTGAGATCCGCCCTTACTACACCAAAATTAAGTTGTATTTATAGTAACTCATCCACGTCGCAATGCACATTAATATATAAGTTACAAAACTTAATTTACACGATGTGTGATTATATATTTTGGTGATTACTGATTCACCTTTCAGAATTTCGTAAAATTGTGTAAAAAGATACTTTTCGCTAATATTATTAATTTCACTTTTTTACTACGAAATTGATATTTTACATTATCAAATTTTAAAATATAATAAAATACCGAGATTTTTGGGAGCTTGGAGAACATCGCCCTTATATGCTATCCACGCGCATTTGCATAAATATTCTATTTATAAGTTAATGTGCATTAAATTGAACTTTATGTCACAATATTCTAAAAAAGAAATACTATTCTTAGTTGGGTATTCCTTATCTTTTGCATTCCATAGGCCTAGTATACCCATAAATTTGCACCAATATTCTAGGCCGCGCGAATGAAAAACAGATGAGAATGTCATATTACTTAAGTTTAAATATGTTTTTATCTATGTAGATAAAATTATTTTTAGTTTTAGTTTCATATTCATTCATTCATGTAATATCAGAAAAATTTATTTTTAATATTTAATATCAAGTAGACGTTACAATAAACGTTAATTGACAAATAAAAACGTGAATTAATAGTTCAAATATATTTTTAGTAGCTGTAAGTATAACAATTTTCCTTTGTTAATACATGAAATAAAAATTTAAGGGGACTAAAAATATATTTAAACTACAAACTATTACATTTATGAGGACTAAAAATATATTTAAATGTTTGATCTATATTTTACTTTGTCAATTAATATTTTTGTAACGTCCACTTGACAGTAATGATCAAAAATAATTTTTTTTTTCTTCTAATATTACATATATGCAATTCAAACAAAATATTTTACAAAACTAAAACTAAAAGCTGTTATATTGACAAAAGTCAAAAATATATTTAAACTTATTACTTAATGTATTGTTTAAGTGTACGATTTTAGTCGCAATTTTTTTAAAACAATTTTAGTCCATCACTTTTAACCTTTTTTGTTTTTTTAATCTCCATATGTAAATCATTTAATTGAAAAAAAACATATTATATTTATTTTATTTTATTTTTACTATTTAACTGACAATTTCTTGATTTGAACAAGCAAATGGTAAAGACACCATAGAAAACTTAGAAAATGATTTAAGTTCATACCTTCATAATACAAACCAAAGTAAATATAATAATAAGTAACAAAAGTATTAGCTTTTGCATAAGCATCATCGCTCCAACGTCTTTTCTCTCTCTTCTCCATTTTAGCGCTCTTTTGTCCTTTTGTTTTTTCGCCGACTTCTCTTCTCCACTCTCTCTAAGGACCTTAAATTATTACTTCAAATGGTTTTACTACCATGGACTCCTACCAAATTACACCCGCTTTAGAGATAATTCCATGTCGACAACAAAAAAAAGGTCGCTTTAGAGGGAATCCCCCTGTTGACTTAAAAAAAAAGAGCATCTATTCAATTAAATTGTTAGCATTTTGTCCAATAAGCCACGTCAATGCGTTTTTGTTATTTTTGAGTTTTAAAAATTCCAATTTATGTCACCAAAGATATTATTGGGCTGAGTCGCGGACTAGGTCGCTCTCTTTAAGACATTTCGCGACATTGCTCAAATTGTGGAAGGTAAACTGTCAATCACGAAGTCCCATAGATAAAATAACTCAGATTCACTATATCGAAGTTCCATTGCACCATAGAAAATTGTTCTAGAATTACATCATCAATTTGGTGGGTAAAGACACTCTCAATATAAAGATTAAAGTCACTCGCAATATGGTACTATGACCACTCATAACTCAAAAGGACTACGACGCAAAAACTGCTCATAGTGGTATTATGACTATTAGAAAATTGACGGAACTCGACATATCAACCGCTCTAGAAACTGATTAGACAACAATACAAGATCGATCATAAATATCGAAGAGACAAAAAGAAAGGGGAGAAGTGGCTCGGAAATCAGTCGAGCAGAATAAAAAAAGAGAAAATAGAAAGTTGAGAAATGCATCAAACTTTGGTGTACTTTTCACAATAGTTTGACACTCTTTATATAGTGATAGAAAAAAGCTCACATATGTTTTCTATTCAATATGGGACTTTAATATTTATAGAGTTGAAAATTACTCAAAATATGAGAATTTTCCAATGTGAGACTTCAACAATTTTTCAATTCAGACATTAACATACTCTATGTTCCAACAATCCCCCACTTGAATTTAAAAAAGTGTTTCCGAAATAGTGTCTAACACTTATATTAGATCATGCATAAGCAATTGTGTCTCTTGACTTGAACATTTGCATATTAAGTAAGATTCAGATTCAACAAGAGTGACTCGTAGTCTCGAACTCTATCTTTGACATCAAACCCACACACAACCTTTTCATAGGGTGTATTGTCAAAAGCTCGTGCATTAATGGTCTTGCACGTCTATCTCAGTATAGTGAAGACTCAAGGTTTTCTGCCTCAAAATTCCATAGTTAGCGACCCCATTTCCACATTTACATAAGTGAGTCTATCAAGAGTACTCATGTGCTAGGTACTCCACTCCACATAGAGTGTATATATCATTAAGAGTTTCTATTATCTCATCATTTCATTGCTTCAGGAATCATGCTTCTCTGATTTATAATAGCATATTCATCTCATATCACTTCACCCTTTTAGGTCGGGTTACCATGACTCTATAGGAATTAGTCCCATCATTTTGTATGTATTTATGACTTTCTTTTAGCTAACCCTTTCATTAAAGGATCCGTTAAATTCTCATCAGTGTGTACATGATCCACTATAACCAGTCCTTTAGAAAGTAACTCTTTAAAAGAGTTGTGCTTAAGAAAAATTTGTTGTCTTTTACCGTTGTAATAACGATTCTCAATATTTTGCAATAGCCGTGGTACTATCACAGTGGATCAACACATCTGTCATAGGTTTTTTCCCATAAAGGGATCTTAACTAGAAAACATCTCAACCAACTCGCTTATTCACTAGTAGTAGCTAGTGCTATCATTTCATACTTTACAGTGGACTGAGCCAATATCTTATGTTCTTTGATTTCCAAAATACATAACCACTAGCTATACTAAAATATAGCAACTGGTTTCTTTGGAGTTATCTAATAAGGTGTTCCAATCAGCATCAATGTATCTTTCAAGGACGAAAAAAAATCTTTGATAATGTAATTCGAGACTCATATTCATTTTTAGGTATCTCACGACTCTTTCGATAGCGTGCAAATGCTCTATACTAGGACTATTGGTAAACCTGTGCAATAGTCCCACATCATACGCAATGTCGGGTTTCGTTCAGTTAGTGGCATACCTGAGGTTACCAATGATGCTCACTTATTTAGCTTGTCTAACACCTTCCCTAGTGTAATTGAAAAGTTTCACACTTGGATCATATAGTGTGCAAACATGTTTATAGTCAAAGTATTTATATTTCATTAGTATTTTTTCAACATAGTGAGATTGATCCCAAGAAATTCCATTTTCTGACCTACACAACAAGAAAACATGTATTTTGTGTGGGCCAAAAGCCCTCACAAAGGCCAAAAACCAGCCACAAATGGGCTATTTGTGGCGGCCTTAGGCAGCCACAAATAAGCTGGTCACAAGCATTTGTGGCGGCCAAAATGGCCATAAAGTTTGAAAAATATTTTGCCTTTTGTAGGGCCTTTGCAGCCACAAAATCCTGCTTTTGTGAGGGCATAGACTGCCACAAAATCCTGCTTTTGTGAGGGCATAGGCCGCCACAAAATAATGCCTTTGTGAGGGCACAGACTGCCACAAAGTACAAGCTGATTTTTAAAAATTCAGCCTTTGTGAGGGCCCAGGCCGCCACAAACTCCCCCCTTTATGAGGGTTTAGGCCGCCACAAAATATTACGTATATTAAAAAATTAATTTTACAAATTCAAAATTAATACTATATTATAATATTATATATAATAAATTAATATTAATATAAATTTAAAATTAAAATTAAAATTACAATTAAATTAAAATTTAAAATTAAATTTAAAATATAATATCAATATAAATTAAATTTAATATGTAATAAACTAATCAGAATATAAATTAAATTAAAAATTTAAATTAAATTTAAAATTCAATATTTAAATTATAATTATAGTTAAATATTAATTTAAATTACAAATACATTAAAATTAAAATTAAATTAAAATTCAAATAAAATTAAAATTAAATATTAAAATTAAAATAAATATTATGTAAAATTGGCCACAAAGTATAAATTAAATTATAATTATAACATAACAATTTAAAATTTAAATTAAAAATAT
>JBBPBT010000487.1:3467582-3497445 GCA_037974875.1 Cicer bijugum
ATATTAATAATTAAAGTAATTATATAAACCGATATAAATTTTTTAAATAATATTTAATAAAATTTTTCATAAAATAATTAACTCCTTATATATAAACAAAAATAGAGACGGTTAAAGTATATAAATTTTTTGTACTAACTCAACTACAACTCTTTTTAATAACTAACAAAAAATATTAATATAATCAATTTTAATAATATTTTTTTAAAAAATAGTTATATTAAAATCAATAAGTTTTACACGTGTTTGAAACTTTTATTTATCATATATTATGTAAATAACATAATTTCTATTTTTTTATAAATAAATCTATAATAATACATATTTTACTAATCTATATTTTAAAAATAATACAAATATATTTATAATATGACATATATATTTACTAATCTAAATTTAAAATGTATAAAATACTAATATGATGCCGGGTAGTGTCTGACTTGAAGATTTCACTTAGCAGAGCTTAAAACTCTTCGAAGTAGTTAACACAATATTACCACTATCAAAATAAAAATTCAATAATATTAATTACATAAATAACTTCAAATAAAAAATAAAAATAAAAAACTAAATATATAATATAATATAAACTTACCAAAATTCAAACAAGCTTCGAGGAATAATTTTTTTAGAGAGAAGGTGATGAGAAAATTTAGAAAGAAGGTTTAGAGAGAAGGTAGAAGTGAAAAATGATAAGAGGAGTGGAGTGATATTTATAGAATTTGGTTGATCCTTTGTGACGGCCAAAACGGTCAAAAAGGCAGGCGTTTGTGGCAGCTTGGGCGGCCACAAGTGGCAGGGATTTTGTGGCGGCCTTTGCAGCCACAAAAGGTAACGTCATTTTGAGATTTTGTGGCGGCCTATACCCTCACAAAGGGTTGATATTGTGGCTGAAAAAACTCTCACAAAAATCTTAAAAATGTAGGTGGATTTTGTGGCTGCCTAAGCCCTCACAAAATCACAACGTTGTGATTTTGTGAGGGCTTAGGCAACCACAAAATCCACCTACATTTTTAAGCTTTTGTGAGGGATTTTTAAGCCACAAATAAAGACCAATTTCAATTTTTGTATTTGTGAGGGCTTTTTCGGTCACTAATTTGTGAGGGTTTTTTTCGGCCACAAAATAATTGTAAAATTGGCCACAAATGAGGGGATTTCTTGTAGTGCTAGTAATCTTGATTCTGAGGATTAGACTCGCTTATCTGAGGTCTTTCATATCAAGTTGTTACACAATAATAATTTCATAATTTTTATAGCATGAATGTTTGAATCAAAATATGAGTAGGTCATCTCCATAAAGACATATGATAATGCAAATGTGATTTTTAGATTTATAATAAATATATTTGTCACTTTCATTCATTTTAAACTCATTCGACATAATCAAGTTATCAAAATTTTCATACCATTGCAAATGAAAACTTTCATAATACATTTATAAAATTTTCATACCGTTGCTTAGGAGCTTGTTTAACACCCTACAAAGATATATCTAACTTACAAACCTTGTCTTCTTGGTTGAAACCATGTTAGTTTTATATTTAGAGCTTTAATGTTAATAAAAGTATTTTACGAGAATAATATATTTGACTTCCAAGAGTATGAAAGAAAATATATGTTTTTGAAGAAAATCTAAAATAAGATTTAATTCAAATTTATAAATGAAGAAAATCTAAAATAAGATTTGATTCAAAATTATAATTTATTAAAATATAAAATAAGATTTGATTCAAATTTATAATCGAAGAAAATCTAAAATAAGATTTGTTTCAAAATTGTAATTGATGAAAATCCAAAATAAGATTTGATTCAAAATTATAATTGAAGAAAATCTTTGTCCAAGTTGAAAAGAAGATATAGTCAATATTTGAAGAATATTTGAAGAAGATTTAACTAAGATTTGAAGAATTTTTGAAAAATATTTGATCAACATTTGAAGAATATTTAATTAAGATTTGATCAAGATTTATCTACAACAAAACATGAATAAAATCAACCTGAAGAATTTACAAACTCAATCTACATAAAATAGGAACATAATCAATATGAAAAATTTACAAACTTAATTTGAACAATATACAATTCATAATTAAACAAGAACTAAATTGAAGCCCGAATTTTCACTATAAATAGACACTCAAGGCTGAAGGAGAAAAACATTGAAAAGTAGAAAAGAGTATAGGAACTCAAGCTCAAAGTTCTTAATTCATCTTAGAGTTCAAAGAGAGAAGCACTTGTTCAGGTTAGAAATACTTTATGAGTGTTCTTTTCTTTGAATGTGAGAGTTATTAGTATTAGTATTATTATTATCAACTTTGTTAGAAACAACTACTCAGTTCCAATCTTTTTTATCCAACCCAATAGTGGTATATTTCATTCTTCAATATGGGGTTGTTAGGTTGTTAGGAGAAGACTTGTCTTGTAGGGTCAAGATGGTTAGTTCCTCAAAAGTCTGGGGTTGTAAGACTGTTTGGGAAGGGTGACTTGGATGCCAGGTGCTTTGGAATTCAAGGTATTTGAGTAAGTTGTTTAAAATCTTCTAAAAGAAGGGATTGCATGTGGCCAAGTGGTAAACTAGGATAAATATATGTGTCAAATTAATTATGCTTTCATTGGTTATTGCAACTGAATTCGATTGCTTCTTATCTGAGTAATTCATAGAAACCAACCAAAGTTTATCAAATTAGCAAAACATTATCAACTTTGCCAAACACAATTTAACCTTTTTCTCGTATTTGCAACTTCAATTGGGTTCAGTGCTTGGTCTCAAGGATGAGCACTTTACAGTGTTTGAGAAAACATCCAAGGGTTCAATATGTCTAGATTTAGTGAAGAAGCTGCTGAAGAAAACATCAACATACCACCTCTATTTGATGGAGAACATTTTGAGTATTCAAAAGACAGGCTGGTAAGTTTCAATATTTCAAAAGATCCAGAACTTTGGGACTTGGTGGAAGATGGTTATATTGCTCCGAAGAATACTTATGGTATTGAAATTCCAAGAAAGGAGATGAATGTTGATGATGTACAAGATGTATCATAAGTCTAGAACTTTCATGATAAAAGCAATAACCTTCAAGGAGTTTGACAAGTGTAATAACAAGGAGACAACAAAGAGTATTTATGATAGTCTGATTCTGACTTATGATGGAAGCAAGCATGTTCAAGAAGCAAAGGTCAAACTCCTAGTCAAAAAGTACGAGTTGTTCAAGATGGAAGAAGACGAAGACATTGAAACAATGTTTTCCAGATTCGAGACCCTGGTCTCATGATTAAAGGTACTTGAAAAGAGTTATACTACTGCTGGTCATTTGAAGAAAATTATTAGGAGTCTGACAAGCAAGTGGAGATCTAAGATCACTGCCATTTAGGAAGCAAATGATTTGAATACTCTAAAGCTGGAAGGATTAATCAGCTCTATCAGATCACATGAAATTGAGCTTGAAGAAGATGAGCCCAAGAAGCAAAACAAGACTTTGACCTTGAAATCTAAGTAGAAGAAGGTTCTAAAAGCAACATCAGAATAAGAGGATAATGACTTAGATGATCAAAACTTGAACTCAGAAGAAGACGAGATTGCTTTCATAACAAGAAAAATTTGAAAGCTATGGCACAATAGAAACAAGAAATTTCCTGATAGATATTCCAAGCAATCCAAAAGAGGGAATAATGATAAATATGCCAAGAAAAACATCATCTGCTATGGATGCAATGAATCTGGACACATCAAGTCAAAATGTTCAAATATGGAGAAAGGGAAACACTAGAGGAAATATTCCAGACCCAAGAAGAAAATTTTGATTGCTACATGGGATGATTCTAAGGAATCATCTGACGATGAACAATCTTATTTGGCTATGATGACTTATACCAACTCTACCTCTGTATCCAACACATATTCTGACTCTATAAGTGAATCAACAGATGAAGAAATTGAGCTATTTTTTTGACTTTACTCGATCTGATTTAGTTACTTCTATAAATGATTTTTTTTTTAAAATGAATCACAAGTTGTCTTTAAAACTAAAAACACTTAGGAAAGAAAATACAAATCTAACTGAAAAATTTAATAATTTAAAGAATCATAGTGCTGAATTTAAAAAATCTGGAGGTTCAGTCTTGATCATTCTGGATGTCTTCCTGTTTAATCTAGATGTCTTGTACATTTAAAGATCATTTAACACTCTTCACATTTTAAGCTGGAGAAGATTCATATTTGTCTGGTCTTGCTGATTTGTGATCTTCTCACTTTGTGATTCGAATAGTTTCTTTGAATTTGAGTATCTCTGTTTGTTCCTTTCCAAGTGCTGATGATATTGGTGTAAAATCCAGAGGCTAAAACTTATTTTAACTATTGGAGATTGATTGACCTTGGAGATGTTACAATCAGTCTTGGAGAACATTCTCCATTTTTACAGATTTTGTCCAGAATGTTCTCCTTTCTTATTTGTTTAGTTTTTATCTTTTATTGTTGTTTCCTTTGCTTTGCTTGAGTCCTATCTTTGAATTAATCCACTCAAAAGCAAAAGTTTAACTAACATAACATTTAGAACCGTAATTAACTTTTTTAATTACCCTTTGTTTATTTTCAACAAAACTTAAATTGAGATTTTGTCTTAACAATCTCACCGTTTTTGATGATGACTAACATGTTAATTTATATTTTAATTCTGTTTCTAATTTTAATTTTGAAGATTTTAAAAACTCCCCCTCAATTCATGCAGTAAGTGATTTTGGAAGAAGATTAAAAACATGCTAATAATTTCTACATAAGCAGTTTTCCATTAAGTCATTTCGAAGATACAAAATATTAGATTTGTAGCAACATATATAGTAGTTCCTAATTACAAAAAGGACTTCTACAAACAAAATAAAATCTAACGTAATTCTCCCCATTTGTCATACAAAAAGGAAGGAGCATAAGATCCTATGTTGCAAGCGGTGGAGAAAACCCTTCAAAAGATGAATATTTTGCAGGGTCAAGGATCGACTGAGGAATGGGACAAGGATTAACGGGGGGAGGGTTCATCCCCAATTTGAGATCAAGTTGCTCTATCATCCAAGTGCGTAATAAAGTGGTTTCCCGATCCCGCTGAAGCTGGCATGCCATAATGGTTTAAAGGGTAGCCATAATTTCAGTGTTTGATGGTTCAACATTGAAAGGATGAGTAGGGCGATGAGTGGAGGAAATAGGAATGGTAGCAACAACTGTGGTTGGATGAATAGGGGAAGTGTAGACAAATGTAAGAGTGGCAAAAGAGGTAATCACTGGGGGTAAGGGATCAAAATATGATTGTTGGTTTATGGATGGGCCAGGAGTGTCTAGAAAGATTAAAAACTATCTAATTCCAAAATTGGAGGAATTGGTTTTTTTTAGGAAATGAAGAGAGGAGACATGGTGCTAATATGATGATTAGGAAAAAATGTACACAAGTCATGTGGTGGAGAGTGGAGTATTTATGAGTAAGAGAGGAAGTTTGTGGAGGATATAGTTGATGGTTGAGGAAAAACGGAGAAAGTTGCAGGATTGACAAGCTCTTCTAGAGTATGTTCTCGGATTGGTGGAAAACGTTCTTGAACAAGTTCAACCACTGTTTCTTTTGATTGTTCAAGTGATTGGTGTGGTGAGACTGAGGCTGGTGCATGGGCAAATCTTCTCCTTGCTGAACGCTTCCTCTTTAATCATTTTGGTGGGAAATAGGGTTCGGGAGTGATCATAGCATTTGGACACATATTTCTAACTTTTTACTTTGGTATTTTAAAAGCTCTTTATAACTTAGAATAATTTTTTTTTATCTTGTTTCTAAACTTTGGGTCGAAATTGAATTATAATTTTATTATTTTCATTTTGACCACTGCTCGCTCTATAGGCCATAACTTGAGCTCTATATATCGGATTGACACGTGAGAGCAGGTGTTGGAAAGATAAAAATTAGAGCTACAACTTTTGTTTTCGGAATAAAAGCCCAATGCCGAACTTCATTGGGCCTAATTTGCATATTTTGTAATTTGGACTTTGGTATAAGTAGCATGCCACTTGTTTTAAAAGGCCAAAATTGAGTACTATATATTGGAAGATTATTTCCTTTCTTATATAAATGGTATTTTCAGATTCAAATTCAGATTCAGAAAAGATATAAACACTTTTTATTTTAATTCCAGGGAAGACTAATTTCATAAGATTAATCCACGAGTTTAGAGTTTCGTTAACACCTTGAGATTTAGGTGATATTGTCAATTTTGTTTCATGATTTTATTTATGTTTATTTGATTATATTAATATGCTGATTGCTTAAACTGAATTTCAGTAGGATCAATTAATTTCATTTGACAGAATTTGGTTTCAGTTTCTAATTTAATTGATCTATAATTTTGCAATGCTTGATCATTAATTGCAATATATCAATGATTGTGGTGCTTAATCCAATCAAAGAAACCGAATTCACACAGGGTTGATTATGCATGTTTGATCAATTCTATAGTCAAATAGGAATAGAATCACGAATTAGAAACTAAACTCATTGATAGAATCTGTGATTGGTTAGAAACTCGAATAAGTGGATTAATCATTTTGCTCATCTGTTCAAACAAAAATCTAAAATACCCCTTTTCTAATTTCAACTTTCAATTTGTTTAATATTATTATACTAGAAGTCCTTGCGAAATGATTTAAGTTATTACCTCTATCTACATTTTATCAATTATATTTGACCCGTGTGCGACAACGGATCAGTGAGCATTATTTTATGATGTGGTTTTCCTCATCTGAGATATGTTTTTTGAGGAAAACTTTGAGATTTTAATGAGATTTTTCTCATTTGTAAGAGGAATTTGGAAGTGTCTAACAATTTTTGTGAAGATCATCCCATAAGGGACTGTGTTCTTTTTGTAATCTTTGGTGGCAGCATGTATCATGTGGTGGACTATGATGTGTGGAAGGTTTAGATGTTTGTAGTTTTGAAGATGATAAATGATCAAGGCGTCGTTGACAAATACATACTCATGACTTCCACTGTAGGGAAGTAGGGCATGTTGGCTGATGCTGTTAAAAACCTTTGGAAGGGGTTTGAGACAGGTTGAGAGGTAGTGAGTGGACCCTTCTTGGAAAAAATCAAAGATCACATGTGTCTGTTTTAAGTTTAGAGCTTTATACCACTTGCTTCGAAAAATGGCAGGCCCTTATGTTGGTAGGTCAATAATGGAGCCCACTATATCAGGTGTTAGGCTGATTTCAATTCCTTTGACTTTGGAAACGATGAGGGATTCTTCAGGAAATGTTTTGGCTTGACAATAAAAAGCCCTAACCACATTTGGATAGAAGCATCCAAATGGTTGCCAAAATGAAGTATATCCCAAGGCATCAATGTGATATTTGACTGCATTTCCATCCTCAATTAGGTTGTCCAATACAAAAACTCTTCCAACTCCAATGGGGTGTTGGGCCCATATCTATTTGAAGAGCTTTGAGATATTGGAAGGGACGAGAGGATAAGTTTGAAGTTTGGATTTTTTGGATGGAGAACATTGTGGGGAAGAGTCTGAGGTTGGGGACGGGGAATGTTCTAGAGTGAAATAACGTTTTGTTTTTGGTGAGGGAGAGGGTTCATGGATTGGAGAACGTTCTGGATTTGGTGTGGGAGGGGGTTCACGATCTAGAGAACATTCTTGAACTGGAGAACATTATGGGTTTGGTGAAGGAGATGGTTCATGGGTTGGGGAACATTCTTGAACTAGGGAACATTCTTGAGAGGGGGGTTCGGCATTTCTCAATTTCTGTTTAGGGTAGTTGATTTCCTTTGCCGTGGGTTTCTTAGATTATTTTTGGCTAGGAATTGGGAGAGTGTGATGGTGGTTTTTATTTTCAAGGATCGCGGTGTTGGTTTGGTGGTTTTTGGAGAAGGCTGAGATGGTTTTGTGAAAGAAGAAAAAAATTTCATTGATTAATCTCCATTTTTGGTTTGGTGGTGTTGATTGAGAAGGTTTAGAAGAAAATGATGATTTAGACGGGGTGATAGGATTTGAGGGTTTTGTTGGAGTTATGTGTGGAGGCATTTTAGATGATTCATCAGTTTTATAAATAGATATGATGAATAACCTTGGTTTGGTGTTTGGGGCTTTTGAAGTTCTAATTCATGCCTGGACACACAAATAACGTCTTTTGGTTGTTGTAGGATTGTGGGTAGGTTTCTGTAAATGTGAAGGAACTTGAGCGAGGTTTGGGGGAGGACATGTGTAGAGAGGTGGAAGAACTATGGACACAAGATTTGGGTTAACGGGGTTAGGGTTTGATTATGGGGATGATGAAAGCTAATTTGAGAAGGTTGCATCAGAAGAAATTGCTGGTGGAGTTGGTCTTGGTGGCGGAGAAGGTGAATGACTCATGGAGGTTGATGATGATGAAGATGACGATGGTATATTGGGACATGTGTTTTTGCGTGGAGATGCCTTAGTGTGCGCCATTGTTGTGTTTTGAGAAAAGGATTTGGAAAAAAACATAGTTGAGGGAAAATGAAAGGTTTTGATGTGGTTCAGTTTACAATAGAGTTTTTGATTTTGAAGAGAAAATGCAATGATGATTTGAACCTTGGAAAGGATAAGTCATTGGGGGTGGGAAGTCACTTGACAGTGTGTCAGTGTACCTTTTGAAGACAAGAAGGCACATGAATTAAATGTCAAGATTTGCCTTTTATGCGCAACAGAGAAAGTGATGACGCAAAGGAGAATGTTGGTTGAAAAATGAAGAATGATGTCTAGAAAACGAAGAATGCTGCATGGAAAACAGAGATTTATGCAAAAACAAAAATTAATACGAATTTTCTGGATTTTTCACAATATTCAGCTTTTCTTTGATCAAAATGAAACTATCCTCAACTAAAGGCTTTGTAAAAATGTGAGCAAGCTGATTTTGAGTATCAACAAAAATTAATTCAATATCTTTCTTGTTAACATGATCACAAATAAAATAATGCTTTATTTCAATATGTTTTGATCTTGAGTGCTGAATTTGATTTTTAGATAAATTGATTGCACTAGTATTATCATAATAAATTGGAATGCTTGTGTAACTTGCAGAGAAGTCTTCAAGTTGATTTTTAATCTAAAGAAATTGTGAGCAACAATTTGCACTGAGACATTTCCAGCTTCGGTGGTTGATAAAGTTATTGTATTTTGTTTTCTGCAAGACCAACTTATCAATGCTTCACTAAAGAATTGACATGCTCTACTAGTGCTATTTCTTTCAATTTTATCTCCAGCGCCGCGGTATGCTATAAGATCAAAATGAGAACATTTTCTAGCACATAATCCTATTGCGAATAAGATATTAAACCTACTGGCACTTAAATAAAGCAAAGAACCAATCTTCCCTCTATATTCCTTTTCTGAAATAGATTTCCATTTTCATCTTTGTCTAAAGAAGAGGATGGATGCATGGGAGTAGATATAATTTTTGTTTCATTCATTATGTACTTAGTTAACAGATCTTCAATGCATTTTTCTTGACAAATAAAAATACCATTTTCATATTGTTTAATTTGCAATCCAAGAAAATACCTTAACTCTCCCATCATGCCCATTTCAAATTCCCTTTGCATGATTTTTGAAAATCCTTCATACATTTTTTCATTTGTTGATCCAAAGATGATATCATCGACATATACTTGAACAATAAGTAAATCATTTTTCTCAGTTTTCTTGAATAATGTAGTGTCAATTTTTCCTCTGGAAAATCAATTTTTAATTTGAAAGGAACTTAATATTTCATACCAAGCTCTTGGTGCTTGTTTTAATCCATATAGAGATTTGGTGAGTTTGAAAACATGATTTAGTTTTGTAACACCCCGATTTTTAACAGCGCAAGTGTATTTTTTTTTTTTAAAAACAACTTCAAAAAAACAAAAAAATAAATAAGGAAATACTTTTGGATAAATATTTAAGTCTTACACAACGACCACAATCAACATTATTTACAAGCAGCGGAAATAGTTTTTGAAACAAAAATCCAAAGTATTTAAACCTCAAAATACACCGGAGCTATGAGACCTATCAAACATACCTCATACCCCTGGGGTATTCTCGGTAGACACCTGTACAAAAGCACTGCCCTGAGAATTTAAACGTCCCCACGTCACATCAAAAAGTGGTACATGAAACCCATCAAAATAAAATGTCAAGCTCAATATTGGTATAAGTACAGTCTTCCAAATTAAAATAAACACAACCCCAAAAGAAAGACATTTAGTCCCTATACATCAACCTAATCTGATCATTCTACAAAAAACTATACATCACGGGTGATCTTCACGTGCCCTGCAAGATCCTCTTGACACAGCTCCAATCAGCTGTATCCAACTACCTTCCGATCTATAGGGTACTAACTGGTATGATGGTCCAGGTTCTCATATGAGGGAAAAACCCAGATTTTCACAATAGTTGTAAAGGGTCACCGACCAAAATTAACAATTAACACATAACATTTAAGTTTTTAAATGCACAAAATAACTTTTCAACTTAGCATGTACCTTAAAAGGGTTTCCATATGCCAAACATTCATAAACAAGGTTGAAAAATGAAGTTTTTAACAAAACAACACTATTGTATTCGAATACAACATCTCTGTATTTGAATACATGGTTTTTTCAGCATTCAACATCAAAAACAACATGTCTGTATTCGAATACAGCCTTCTGTGTTCGACTACACAATAAGTCAGTAGCAAAACAACATGTCTGTATTCGAATACAACCTTCTGTATTCAAATATACAATAAGTCAGTGGCAAAAACAGCATGTATGTATTCGAATACAACCTTCTGTATTCGAATACACATCAGACAACAGCAGAAAAACAACAAATTTAAGCAACATTCAGCTTTTAAAAGGGTTTCGAAATCAATCAACACTTACACACAAACCCAAACAATCACACTTATCAATTATAGCACAATCACCATGATGTCTTGAGTTTCGATAAGGTTTTGCAATCAATCACACGTACACATAATTCCGAAACATTCACACTTAGCAATTATAGTACAATCACCACGACAACTTGAGTTTCAAAATGGCTTTGCAATCAATCACACTTACACACAATTCCAAAACATTCACACTTAGCAATTATAGCACAATCACCACGACAACTTGAGCTTCAAAATGGTTTTGCAATCAATCACACTTGCACACAAATCCAAAACATCCACACTGGACAATTTTAACACAATCATTAAGTAAATGCAGATATTAAAAGATTTCCCATTTTTAATACTCGTTTACTCTAACAATTTTCACGACAATCATTAAGTAAATGAAGATATTAAGAGATTCCCCATTTTTACTACTCATTTAACTCTAACAATTTTGACGACAATCATTAAGTAAATGCAGATATTAAGAGATTCCCTATTCTTAATACTCATTTAACTCTAACAATTTTGACGACAATCATAAAGTAAATGCAAATATTAAGAGATTCTCCATTCTTAATACTCATTTAACTCTAACAATTTTGACGATAATAATTAAGTAAATGCAAATATTAAGAGATTCCCCATTCTTAATACTCATTTAACTCTAATTATTTTGACGACAATCATTAACTAAATGCATATATTAATAGATTCCCCATTCTTAATACTCATTTAACTCAACAATTTTGACGACAATCATTAAGTAAATGCAGATATTAAGAGATTCCCTATTCTTAATACTCATTTAACTCTGATGATTTTTACGACAAACATTAAGTAAACTTATATATTAAAAGATTCCCCATTTTTAATACTCGTTTAACTCTAACAATTTTCAAATTCCACATATAACATACTCAGAAATATTCTCAAATTCAATCCACAATTCACACTAAATCACATCAATTCATTTTTCCACAAAATCCACACAAACACATCTCAAAATTTATAAGTATTAATTATGAACACGTCAAACACGACAACCACAAATCATCATAACCCACCACTCAAATATATCAAATTTCATTTCCTCAAAACCACACATAAATGAGTTAAACTTATTTTCCACAAAACACTCATCAATATCACCAAAAACCCAACTCTAAAATTTCACCCATAAAAGCATTAAATTCATTTTCCCCAAATCTACACTTCAACCCCAACAAATTTCTTTTCCACCCAACCACAGATAAGTCCCTAAATGCAAACTAAAAGTTTGGAAGGAGCCCATACCTTAATGTTAGCTTTAACGAGCGATTACGGTACCGCGAGTAATTCCAATAAAATCTCCGTTCGCGACGTCACTTCCAAAGTTAGTTCACTAGCACCGTAGCATGGAGATGAACAACTTTTCCTTCTATTTCTTCACGAATGGAAGCTTAGGTCTAGAAGAAAAGTGAAAGATTATGTTTGATGGTTTGAAAATCCCTCACACCATTTTTCTTCGTTTTCGAATCGAAGAGGAAGAATGAAGCTGAGAAATCCTTGTCTCCTCACCCACCAAGCCTTGGGTTCCTTTTCTTGAAGCCAAGGAAAGCAAAAGAGGAAGAAGAAGGGAGAGTAGGTTCTCGTGAGGCAGGGAGAGGAAATTTGTGTTTTCCTTTCTTTGTTTTTCCTTCCTTCCCTTTTCTTTCTTCTTTTTCCTTCCTTTTCTTTTCCCTCGAAACATATATTTATTTATATATATTAATTATAACTTAACAAATATCTAGATATTTATCAAAATTACCATTTCACCCATAACCTCTCAAACCATTTCATAAAAATATCTACTATCGTCTCAACTCAATTGACAAATACAATTTTGAGCAACTCGAGATATTCTTAACAAAACTCCCTAGAATTAAATTATTCGTAAAAGATTCACCGCACTTAATTTAATTTATTTATCGACGAGTAATTTTAATCAGGGCATCAAAATATATTTTTGGGCATTTAAACTCAAAATATTAATAACTTGGCTAAAAAGCCTCCGAGTTCAATACCAAAATACACTAAAATACATAAAGTATAATTTAAAATTATGGGTCTTACAAGTTTTGACTGATCCTCAAAGCCTGGAGGTTGTTTTACATAGACTCGTTCATTTAAGAATCAATTTAAAAATGCACTTTAACATCCATTTTAAACAACCTAACAAGCTTATGAGATGCATATGCAAGAAGTATACAAATAACTTCTAACCTTGCAACTGGAACAAAAGTTTCGTCGTAGTCTATACCTTATTGTTGGTTATAGCCTTGAGCAACTAATCTTGCTTTGTTCCTTACAACCTTACTTTCTTTATCTAATTTGTTTCTAAAAACCCAACGTGTACCAATGACTATTTTATCATGTGAATCAGGTACCAAGGTCCATACCTCATTTTTTTTTGAACTGCAGCAGTTCTTCCTTCATGGCTTCAATCCAAGATTGATTAACTATTGCTTCTTTTATTGATTTTGGTTCTATTTGAGATATCATTTCCATATTGTTTTCATATTTCTTGAATGACTTTCTTCTTCTGTCACACCTCGTTTTTCCAAGCGAGGGTGTATTTTTTTTCAAAAGAAATTAAAATGAAACAAAGAATAATTAATTAAAATAAAATAGACAAATAAATAAGGAAATACCTTTGGATAAATATTTAAGTCATTACAATTTATAAGCAGCGGAAACATTTTTCGAAATATGAATCCAAAGTATTTACACCTCAAAAAGTGGTACATGGAACCCATCGAAAATAAACTGTCATGCTGACAATATTAGTATAGGTACAGTCTTCCAATTTAAAATAAACCCAATCCAAAAGAAGACATCTAGTCCCTATACGTCAACCTAATCTGATCATTCCACAAAACTATACTTCCTGAGTGATCTTCACGCGTCCCGCAAGATCCTCCAAACATAGCTCCAGCCAGGTGTTTCCAACTACATCCCCATCTCCAGGGTACGGACCGGTAGGATGGTCCTGGTTCTCATCTGAGGGCAAAGCCCAAATTTCCACAATAGTTGTAAAGGGTCACCAACCGAAATTAACAATTAACACATAACATTTAAGTTTTTAAATGCACAAATAACCTTTCAACTTAGCATGCACCTTATAAGGGTTTTTCATATGCCAAAAATTCATATAATACTTGCCAAATGAAAATAAAATCAAAATAAGTCTCAAATCAATCAAGTAATAAACAACGGGCCAATCCATTGATAAACCAATTAAGCAATCAATCATCTAACTCAAATAAGAATTTCCACTAAGCCAATCGATTGGGAAATCGATTTGGATGAAGGGTTTTAGTGAGAACTGAACTCTGGGCTTAATTTAATCGATTGGGAAATCGATTGAATGAATAACTGAGCCCCTGTATTGAAGCCAATCAATTTCCAAATCGATTTTGTCATATTGGCTGAGTTCCTGTATGGCCAAATCGATTTCCAAATCGATTTCTTAAATGGTTCTGAAAAACATAATACAAAATCGATTGGCAAATCGATTTTGTCAAATTATCGAAGTCCTTGTAACTCATCAAATCGATTGGGAAATCGATTTCACTGCATATTCTTCCAAAAATACATAAACTAACTCAATTACATTCATACACAATTCCAAATCTTAACACTTAGCAATTTCCACACATTCACCACGAAAAATTGGGTTTCGAAACAGTTATGCAATCAAACATGCTATCACACAATTCCAAAACATAACACTTAGCACTTATAACACAATCACTACAACATCATGAGTTTCGAAATAGTTTTGAAAGCAAACATGCTATCACACAATTCCAAAACATAACACTTAGCACTTATAACACAATCACTACAACATCATGAGTTTCAAAATAGTTTTGCAGTCAAACATGCTATCACACAATTCCAAAACATAACACTTAACACTTATAACACAATACTCACACAAACAAGATGAACCAACAAATCACATGGAATCATCTTGACGCGACAATCTCCACACAGACAAAATGAACCAACAAATCACAATTTATTAGGATGTAGTCTCTCACAGACAAACACAATTTACCAGGGTGTAGTCTCTCACGGACAAACACCTGTGCAGTCTCTCACGGACAAACACAATTTACCAGGGTGTAGTCTCTCACAGACAAACACCTGTGCAGTCTCTCACGGACAAACACAATTTACCAGGGTGTAGTCTCTCACGGACAAACACCTATGCAGTCTCTCACGGACAAACACACATTAAGTAAACAAGATATTAAGAGATTCCCCATTCTTAGTACTCATTTAGCTCAAAACGATTTCCAAAACAAACATTAAGTAAACAAGACATTAAGAGATTCCCCATTCTTAATACTCATTTAGCTCAAAACGATTTCCAAAACAAACATTAAGTAAACAAGACATTAAGAGATTCCCCATTCTTAATACTCATTTAACTTAAACGATTTTCTAATCAAACATTAAGTAAACAAGACATTAAGAGATTCCCCATTCTTAATACTCATTTAGCTCAAAATGATTTCCAAAACAAACATTAAGTAAACAAGACATTAAGAGATTCCCCATTCTTAATACTCATTTAACTTAAACAATTTTCAAAACAAACATTAAGTAAACAAGACCTTAAGAGATTCCCCATTCTTAATACTCATTTAACTTAAACGATTTTCACAACAAACATTAAGCAAACAGAGATATTAAGAGATTCCCCATTCTTAATACTCTTTTAACTTAAACGATTTTCAAAACAAACAATAAGTAAACAAGACATTAAGAGATTTCTCATTCTTAATACTCATTTAACTTAAACGATTTTCACAACAAATATTAAGCAAACAGAAATATTAAGAGATTCCCCATTCTTAATACTCTTTTAACTTAAACGATTTTCAAAACAAACATTAAGTAAACAAGACATTAAGAGATTCCCCATTCTCAATTCTCATTTAACTTAAACGATTTTCTCAATAAACATTAAGAAAACCGAAATATTAAGAGATTCCTCATTCTTAATACTCTTTTAACTTAATGGTTTTCAAATTCCACACAAAACAAACTCAAACATATTATCAAATCCAATCCACAACTCACACCAAAACACATCAATTCATTTCTCCACAAATTCCAACATACACATATCAAATTTCATCAGTATTAATTAAGAACACGTCGAATACGACGAACACAAATCAACACAATCCACCACTCAAACACAACAAGTTTCATTTACTCAAAATCATACATAAATGAGTTTAAACTCATTTTCCACAAAACATTCATCAATATAACCAAAACCTAACTGTAAGATTTTACCCATAAAGCCTTAGATTCATTTTCCCCAAATCAATACTCCAACCCTAACAAAATTCTTTTCCACACAACCACAAATAAGGCCCTAAATGCAAACTAATAGTTTTGAAGGAGCCCTTACCTCCACGTTAGCTTTCACGTGCGATTATGGTACCGCGAGTAAATCCGGTAAAATCTCTGCTCGCAACATCGCTTCCAAAGTTGGTCCCCTAGCACCGTAGCATAGTGGTGAACAACTTTCCCTTCTATCCCTTCGTGAAATGAAGCTTAGATCAAGATGAAATGGGGAGATTTGTGTTTGACGGTTTTGAAATCCCTAATACTGTTTTCCTTCGTTTTCGAAACAAAGAGGAAGTATGAAGATGAGAAATCCTTGTCTTCTCACTCACCAAGCCTTGGATTCCTATTCTTGAAGCCAAAGGAAGAAAAGAAAGAAAAACAAAAAGAAAGAAGGAAGAAGGGCGATGGGTTTGCTGCGTGCTCGCTGCCTCTGTTTCTTTCGTTTTTCCTCCTTTTTCTTTTCTAGCTTATGTATATATACATATATATATATATATATATTACTTACTATATATATATATTACTTACTATAATAATATATGTATATATATATATATGTATTCATATATTTGTATGTATATATATATATATTATAATTGAAACTAAACCAATAAATATCTAACAACTCTCGTATCCATCACCTCACTCACATCTCAACCCTTTTGATAAAAATATCTACTCTCGTCATAACTCAATTTTTTTCAGCAACGAGTGATATTTTTAACTAAACTGTCCGGAATTACAATCTTTGTAATCTAAATAAATTATTCTTCGACAAATAATTTTAATCCAATTTCCAAAAATATATTTTTGGAATTTAACCCACTTAATACCAAAAATTGGCTAAGAGTATGAGAAATTCTACACAAAATACCCTAAAATTGTATAATTTAGGATTTAAAATTAAGGGTCTTACATGTTCGAATCCCATCAGAATGAATTTCTTCCTCCTTTTTTTTTTATTCAAATTCAAATCATCAAACTCATCAAATAATATATGCATACTGATTTCTACAACTTAAGTCCTTAGGTTAAACAATTTATAGCCCTTAGAATTGGTTGAATAACCAAAGAAGATTGCGTTGTCTGATTTTGCATCAAACTTTCCAAGAACATCTTTTTTGTTTAAAATATAACAATAACCTCCAAAAATGTGAAAATAAGAAATGTCTGGTTTCCTGTTTTTTCAAATTTCATATGGGGTTTTGTTGATAATTTTTCTTATGAACACAAGGTTTAAAATGTACCAAGTGTTAATAGCTTCAGCCCATAAATTTCTTTCAACATTTGATTCTTCTAAGATTGTTCTTTCTATTTGTTGTAGTGTTCTATTTTTTCGTTCAACAACTCCATTTTGTTGTGGAGTTCTTGCACATGATAGACTATGAGAAATGCCAAGTTGATCAAAGAAAGTTTTAAAGGAGGCATTTATGAATTCTCCTCTATGATCACTTCTTACAGAAATAACATTGATATTTTTTTTCTTTCATTTTATACCTTTTTGTAAACATTTTAAATACATCGAATGCATCCTCTTTCTATTTTAATAATAAAATCGTCAACAATAACAAAACCATATTTCATCCCACCTAGACTTGTAGTTTTGATTGGCCTGAAAAGATCCATGTGAAGCATTTCATGAGTTCTGTTTGTAGTTACAAGATCTTTTGAATGAAAATTGCTCTTGACTTGCTTTACTTTTAAGCTTCACATATTTTATCTTTGTCAAAATTGAGTTTGGGTAATCATCTAACAAGATCTAGTTTTGAAATTTTTAAAATTGTTTTCATACTTATATTTCCAGCCCTTTTATGCCATATCCATTTATCTTTATCGATTGATATAAAACAAGATTCATTAGGTAGTTCTTCAAGATATAGGACATATAAATTTTTCTTTTTATTTCTAGAAAAGTGGATTTCTCCAGTTTCAGTTTTTATGACTTCATATACTCTTGGTTTAAAGATAACTTTAAAACAATTGTCACATAACTGACTTATGCTTAGAATATTGTTTTTCAAACCTTCTACATATTGGATATTAGTTATTTGAGCAAAGTTTTCCTTACCAATAATTCCATTACCTTTAATTTGCGCTTGATTGTTGTTTCCAAAAGAAACCGATCCTCCATCTTTCTTGATGAATGACATGAAGCAATTTTTATGTCCTGTCATATGTCTTGAACAATTTTTGTCCTAGAACCAAGGCTTTTTCTTGACATTTGGAAATCCAACCTGTATAAGATGTTATATCAACCATAGGTACCCATTTTGTCTTGGGTTCTTGAGAGTTAGTTTTAAAATTTTCTTTCCTCTTAAGATAGCAAATTGATTCTTGATGACTAAGTTCGAGACAATAGGAGCATTTAACTGGTGATTTTGTAATTGACTTCATAATTTGGGTTTTAAAGGGTTTTAATCTTGATTTTGAAGAAGTTTCAGATTGTTCTCCTTTTTCCATATTTATGAAAAAGGTTATGCTTTTGTTTCATAACATTCTTCGTTTTGAAAACTGCTGGAGAACGTTCTCCTTTCTGTAGATTTTTCAAAATTGGTTCAACTTTATTTGTAGAACAATCTTTCCCTTTAAAAAGCCTTTTGCTTTTATTCTTTTCTTCCTTTTTCTTAAAGTAGCAAGCAATTTCCGGATGTCCAAGCTTTTTACAATATGAGCATTTGGTTTTCTTAGAACAAAAAAGTTTTCATTCATTTTTGTTTTTTGAGTTTGATTAAAACCAAAACCAACTTTATCAAAGATTCCTACTTGAGATCCCATGTTTTTTGAAATGTTTAAGTGGCTTTAATAAAATTTGACAAGTCGTTTTTAAGAAGTTCATTTTTAATTTTAAGGAGAATGTTCTCCGTTTTAGCATCAGAACGTTCTTGACCTCTTTGACTGTTAAAATTTTGTTGTTGTGTTTCTTTTAGTTCTTGAATGATATTATTGAGGACATTATTCATAGTCTGAGCTTTTTCTTTTTCTTCTTTCTCTTTATGAAATTGTTCTTTTAAAGAACTACATTTTTGAATGAGATTGTTTGAATCGTTTAGCAAGTTATCAAATTCTTTTCTCATTTGATCTCATAAATAACAAGGTTCAAAATTTGTTACCCCATTTTCTTCTGTATTTTTCATCAAGCATATGTTGGCGTCCTCACCTTCTTCTGTATCTGATTCTTCTTAATCATCCCACATGGCTATCATTGCTTTCTTTTTGAAAAGAAATCATTTTGGTGGCTTTTTATTTACGGTACATTCTGCTTTGAAATGTCCTAATTTATTACATCCAAAGCATATGACTTGTCTTTTGCCCACTTCTATTTTGGGATTTTTATTTGAAATCCCTTTTTGATTTGGTCTCTTCTTCTCATCGTTCTTTGTATCCTTCTGCTGAGAAGAACAATTTCTTTATCCAGTTTCTTCTGGTTCCTTCTCTATCTGTACTATGACACTTACTTGAGATGCCTATAGAGCTATTGCCTTTCCTTTCTTGACTGGTTTGTCTTCTAGCAGCAATACTTCATGTGTTCTTAAGGTTCCAATTAGTTCTTCCAGGGGAAGTGCTTCAACGTTCTTGGCCTGGCTTATAGCTATTACTATTGGTCTCCATATGATTGGAAGACACCTCATAATTTTTCTTACTCTATCTTGCACCGAGTAAGCTTTTCCAAGAGAACCCATTTCATTTACTATTGCCGAGTAATACTTTCTCCTTCTTGCATTTCGAACAGTTCAAATTTTCTTATGCCAATGTCTATTTTTATTTCTTTGACATGGTTTTTTCCTTCATGATGGGTTTTCAATGTATCCCATACTTCTTTAGCGGTTGTACATTCATCAACTCTTTCACTTTCTTCCCTTCTCAAAGCACACTATAAGAATAACTGAGGTTTAGAGTTTAGGAGTACCTTAGTTTTATTGTCATATGTTCAGTTTACTTTTTTCTTCGCAGTAGAGGTTGAATCATTTTGATCAACTCTTGGCATGAAATCTTCATTTGTAATGGTGCGTCACATTCCTATATCTTGAGATATCATAAACGACAGCATCTTATTCTTCCAGAAGTAATAATCAAATCCATCAAAGTGAAATGTGGTCTATTTGAAGATCCTCCTTGTAAGACCCATAATTTTAAAGTATACTTTATGTATTTTAGTGTATTTTGGTATTGAACTCGGAGGCTTTTTAGCCAAAGTTATTAATATTTTGGAGTTTATATGACCAAAAAGATATTTTGATGTCCGATTAGAATTACTCGTCGATGAATAAATTAAATTAACTACGGTGAATCTTTTACGAAGAATTTAATGCATTATGGGTGAAATGGTAAATTAACAAATATCTGGATATTTTAAGATATTTGTTAAAAGTAGTTAATATATATATATATATATATATATATATATATATAGATATATGTATATATATATATATTTGTCTGGGGAGAAAAGAAAAAGGAAATAGAAAGGAAAGAAGGAAAAAGGAAAGAAAAGAAAAACAAAGGAAAGAGAGACAAAGGAGAGAAAACAAAACAAAACTTCTTCTTCCTCTGCCTCGCGTGAAGCTCATTTCTTCCTCCTTCTTCCATTTTCATTTTCGCTGCTTCCTTTTATTCAAGAATAGAAACCCAAGGAATTGTGGGTGAGTAAGAACAAATTTCCAACTCCTTCCTCCTTCTCGGATTCGAAAACGGAGTTAGGGATTCCAAAACCGTCAACACACAATCCTCCCCGTTTCATGTAGATCTAAGCTTCGTTTCACAAAGAGATAGAAGGGAAAGTTGCTCACTACCACGCTACGGTGCTAGGGAACCAATGTTGGAAGCGACGTTTCAAGCGGAGATTTGACAGGATTTACTCGCAGTACCGTAATCGCACGTAAAAGCTAACGTGAAGGTAAGGGCTCCTTCCAAACTTCTAGTTTGCATTTAGGGACTTATTTGTGGTTGTGTGGAAAATGATTTGTTAGGGTTGAAGTGTTGATTTGGGGAAAATGAATTTAATGCTTTTATGGGTGAAATTCTAATGTGGGGTTTTGGTGATATTGATGAGTGTTTCGTGGAAAATGAATTTAACTCATTTATGTATGACTCTGAGTAAATGAAATTTGATGTGATTGAGTGGTATGTTGTGATGATTTGTGTTCATCGTATTTGATGTGTTCGTAATTAATGCTTATGAAATTTGATATGTGTATGGTTGGATCTTGTGGAGAAATGAATTGATGTGTTTTGATGTGGAATGTGAATATGTTTGAGTATGTTCTGTGTGGAATTTGAAAACCATTAGAGTTAAACGAGTATTAAGAATGGGGAATCTCTTAATGTCTACGTTTACTTAATATTGTCGTGAAAACCGTTAGAGTTAAATGAGTATTAAAAATGGGGAATCTTTTAATATCTCTGTTTACTTAATGTTTGTTGTGAAAATCGTTTAAGTTAAATGAGTATTAAGAATGGGGAATCTCTTAATATCCTTGTTTACTTAATGTTTGTTGTGAAAATCGTTTAAGTTAAACGAGTAATAAGAATGGGGAATCTCTTAATATTCTTGTTTACTTAATGTTTGTCGTGAAAACCATTAGCGTTAAACGAGTATTAAAAATGGGGAATCTTTTAATATCTTTGTTTACTTAATGTTTGTTGTGAAAATCGTTTATGTTAAATGAGTATTAAAAATGGGGAATCTTTTAATATCTGCATTTACTTAACGATTGTCGTGATGGAGTCAGTGTATGCTCATGCATTTCATTTTGGTAAATCGTGCTGACCTGTGATAGGTGGCACCTCGGTAAATAGTACTTTGGCCTGTGATAGGCTGTACATTTACGATTTACGTTTTTGGTAAATTGTGCTGACCCATGATAGGTGGCACCTCGGTAAATTGTACTTTGGCCTGTGATAGGCGGTACGTTTACAATTTGCGCTTTTTCTTTTAGTAAATCGTGCTGACCCGTGATAGGTGGCACCTCGGTAATTTAGTACTTTGGCCTGTGATAGGTGATACGATTATGATTTACAGCCCTTCGAGGAGCGTTTTGGTTTGGAATTCCGTGTCCATGCATTTTGGCATATACGCATTGCATTAGGGTGCTTGGCACACAAGTCGTGTTTGATTCAAGTCTACGATTGAGTGTTTGAACTTGAGATGTCATTGTGATTGTGATGATTTTACTAAGTGTTATGTTTTGGAACAAATTGTGGGTAAGTGTAATTGATTGTAAAACTATTTCGAAACTCAAGTTGTTGTGGTGATTGTGTTGAAATTGCTAAGTGTTATGTTTTGGAGTTGTGTGTGAATGTGATAGAGTTAGTTTATGTAGTTTTAGAAAAACATTTAGGGAAATCGATTCCCAAATCGATTTTGTGAGAAGCCATTCATAAAAATCGATTTGCCAATCGATTTGATGTATTACAGGAGCTCAACTAATTTGACCAAATCGATGTGCCAATCGATTTTGTAAACATGTTTCAAAAACCAATTATGAAATCAATTTCCCAATCGATTGTTGTGTCTCCTGTTTTCTTAAATCTTGAAAAGATACTGAGCTAATTAATTTGCCAATCGATTTGGGCTATTGCAGTAGCTGAGATAATTGGACAAAATCGATTTGCCAATCGATTGAATGTTACAGAGGCTCAACTATTCATTCAATTGATTGATTTAAGCCCAGAGTACAGGTTTCACTAAAAACCTTCATCCAATTCGATTTTCCAATCGGTTGGCTTAGTAGAAATTCTTATTATGAGTTAGATAATCGATTGCTCAATTAGTTCATCAATGGATTGGCTAGTTGTTTATTACTTGATTGATTTAAAACTTATTTTGATTTCATTTTTATTTGGCAAGCATTATATGAACTTTTAGCATATGGAAAACCCTTTTAAGGTGCATGCTAAGTGGAAAGGTTATTTTGTGTATTTAAAAGCTTAAATGTTATGTGTTAACTGTTAATTTCGGTTGGTGACTTTTTACAACTATTGTGGAAATCTGGGCTTTGCCCTCAGATGAGAGCCAGGACAATCCTACCGGCTCGTCCCCTATGGATGGGAATGTAGATGGGAATGCCTGATTGGAGCTATGTTAGGAGGATCTTACTGGGCGCGTGGAGATCACTCTGGGTGTATAGTTTTTTTTTTGTTTATAGAATGATCAGATTAGGTTAACATGGAGGGAACATATGTCTTTCTTTTGGATTGCGTTTATTTTAAATTGGAAGACTGTACCTGTACTAATATTGTCAGCATGACATGCTATTTTCGATGAATTCCATGTACCACTTTTTGATGTGTAAATATTTTGGATTCATATTTCGAAAAACTTTTCCGCTGCTTGTAATTTTTAATGACTTAAATATTTGTCCAAAGGTATTGCCTTATTTATTTCTTCGCTAAATGATTTTGTTTTGAAAAAAAAAAATACTCTCTCGCTTTGAAAATTGGGGTGTTACACTCCTTCAACAATATATTTTACTTTCAACATTTTTTCTTCTAGATCTTTACTCTAGCACTTGTTAAGTGTTTAATCTTTTAGAGACCGATTCTGATGCCAATTGAAGTAGCAATGTCGATTTACAAGGAATGGAGGCTTGAATTTTAATTATCCCTATTTAAAAGATTCCTAAAAATACTTAAAAATTCAACTAAAAAATGATCTTGTTTATGAAAATTGAAAATGAAGAACGTTCTTGGTTAGCTTAAAATCAGAAATTTAGTTTATGTTTTTAACTTAAGTGATTAATCTGACTTGATGAATAAAGAGATAAGAGAAATAATACCACACACGGATGTATCTTGGTTCACCCAACTTGGGCTACGTCCAATCCTCACAACTGTGAGATTTTCCACCAAGTGTTCAAAACAAAGAACCTTCTTGGTTTTACAACACCTAGCTGAAATCAACTTTAATTTGTTACAAACTTCAACATTTTCTGCCCATAGTCTATCCAAACTATCCAAACTATTCAAACACCTAGCTGAAATCAACCTTAATCTCTTACAATCTATCCAAACTATACTAAACTCTTATAGTTTGAGTTTTACAACCATGATGAGATTGTTTTGATAGAATCTGAGATGTCTCAACTCTTGCTTGAGATTTGATTCTTTACAAAGAATTCAATTCAATAATAATTGAGTATCAAACTAATTCTTTCTTGAAAAAAAATGAGAATTTCAAGTATGTGAATGTGGATTGTTTAATGAGACTTGTTAGTATTAAACTCTTATAGTTTGAGTTTTACAACCATGATGAGATTGTTTTGATAGAATCTGAGATGTCTCAACTCTTGCTTGAGATTTGATTCTTTACAAAGAATTCAATACAATAATAACTGAGTATCAAACTAATTCTTTCTTGAAAAAAATGAGAATTTCAAGTATGTGAATGTGGATGGTTTAATGAGACTTGTTAGTACTTGAACTTCTGCAATTTCCCTGAGCATTTGCCTTCCTTTTATAGGCGTTTTAGAGCAATTAATAAGGGTGAAAAGAGATATTGGTAGTGCTCTATTAGATTTGACCAAAACCAATTTATATGAATAAAAAAATTCTAGCATTTGAATACTTTTGAACTCTGTTGAGTGGGCTGATTTCTTTGTTCTTGATCAAATTTCTTTTGTGTTTATTGATCCTTTATACTTCAAATATATTTGTTGATGTCTTTGCTTCGATATGCATTTTTTATTTTGTTAAAACTCCATGGAGAATGATGATGAACTTTTATAGAATGTTAATGAAAATTTTGGAGATTGATGATCAATTTGGAGTCCTTGTATTTGAACTTTATGGAGATTAATAATCAATCTATAGATTCAGTCTTGACCATTCTTGATGTCTTCCTATTTAATTTGGATGTCTTATACATTTCAAAATCGTTTAACGCTCTTGACAATTTAAGCTGGAGAAGATTCAAATATGTCTGGTCTTGCTGATTCGTGATCTTCTCTCTTTGTCATTTGAGTAGTTTATTTGAATATGATTATCTTTGTTTGTTCCTTGCCAAATGCTGATGATATTGATGTAAAATCTAGAGGCTAAAATTTCTTTTAACTAGTGGAGATTGATTGACCTTGGAGCTGTTATGATCAATCTTGGTCTTGGAGAAAATTCTAATTTTTTTACAAATTTTATCATTTATTTCGGATTTCTTTGCTTTGCTTAGGTCATATCTTTGAATTAATCCACTCAAAAGCACAAATTAACATAACATTTAGAATCATAATTAACATTCTTTGTTAACATTTGTTTATTTTCATCAAAACTTAAATTGAGAGTTTGTCTTAACATTAGTAACTTATTGCTTAAAAATAACTTTGAAAGAGGACAAGTAGATTATACATTTTTTAGAAAACCAATAGGAGATAACATTCTTATTATTTAAATTTATGTTGATGACATGATTTTTGGATCTACTAATGATACTCTTTGTCAATAATTTTCTAAATTGATGCAGCTTGAATTTCAAATGAGTACGATGGGAGAACTTAAGTTATTCTGACTAAAACGCCTAAAGAGGAATGATAGGATCCCTACTTTACCTTACCGCTTCCAAACCTGACATCACTTTTAATGTATGTGTATGTGCATGATTTCAAGTTGACCATAGGGAAACAGTAGTGGCAACTGCATATTTTTAGGTGACAACTTAATATGTTGGTCAAGTAAGAGACAAAACACAATTGCATTGTCAACAACAAATGGTCAAGTATGAAAGAAGATTCATGTTTTCGAAAAAAATCTAAAATAAGATTTAATTCAAATTTATAATTGAAGAAAATCTAAAATAAGATTTTATTCAAAATTATAATTGATGAAAATCTAAAATATGATTTGCTTCAAAATTATAATTGAAGAAAATCTTTGACCAAATTGAAAAGAAGATATAATCAAGATTTGAAGAATATTTGAAGATTTTATCAAGATTTGAGGAAGATTTAATTAAGATTTGATCAAGATTTGAAGAAGATTTAATTAAGATTTGAAGAATATTTGATCAAGATTTATCTACAACAAATAATGAATAAAATCAGTATGAGGAATTTACAAACTCAATCTACAAAAAATAAGATCAAAATCAATATGAAGAATTTACATACTTAATCTGAACAAGATACAATTCAAGATTAAACAAGGACTAAATTGAAGCATAAATTTTCAATATAAATAGACACGCAAGACTAAAGGAGAAAGGCACCAAAAAACAAAAAAAATTATAAGAAATCAAGCTCGAAGTTCTCCATTCCTCTTAGAGTTCAAAGAGAGAAACACTTGTTCAGGTTAGAAATATTTTATGAGTGTTTTTTTCTTAAAGTGTGAGAGTTATTATTATTATCAGCTTTGTTAGAAGCTTCCAATCTTTTGTATCCAATCCGATAGTGGTATAGTTCATTCTTCACTCTGGGGTTGTCAAGTTGTTAGGAGAAGACTTGGCTTGTAGGGTCAAGGTGGTTAGTTCTTCAGAAGTTTGTTAGGCTGTTTGGGAAGACTAGCTTGGATGGTCTGGTGCTTTTTAATTCAAGGTATTTAAATTAGTGGATTAAAGTCTTCTGAATGAAGAGACTGTATGTAGCCAAGTAAGTGGTGAACCAGGAATAATATAAGTGTCAAATTAATTATGCTTTCTGTAACACCCCATTTTTCAAAGCGAGGATGTATTTTTTTTCCTGAAAGAAATTAATTAAAACAGAGCAAATACGTAAGGAAAAAAAACCTTTGGATACATATTTAAGTGCTTATAATTTACAAGCAGCGGAAGAAGTTCACAAAATATGTATTCAAAAGATTTACATAACAAAAGTGGTACAGTCTTTCAGTTTAAAATTTAAAAGCAACCCAAAAGAAAGACATCTATTCCCTCTGTGTCAACCTAGTCTGATCATTTTACAAAACAACTAAACACCCTGAGTGATCTCCACGCACTCCATGAGATCCTCCTAACGTAGCTCCAATCAAGCATTCCCATCTGTAGGGTACGAACCGGTAGGATCATCCTGGCTCTCATATGAGGGCAAAGCCCAGATTTCCATAATAGTTGTAAAGGGTCACCAACCGAAATTAATAGTTAACACATAACATTTAAGTTTTTAAATGAACAAAATATCCTCTCAACTAAGCATGAACCTTAAAAGGATTTTCCATATGCTAAAAGTTCATATAATGCTTGCCAGATGTAAATGAAATCAATTAAAGTTCTCAATCCATCAAGTAATATATAACTGACCAAAACATTGATAAATCAATTGAGCAATCAATTTTCAAACTCAAAATAAGATTTTCCACTGAGCCAATCGATTGGGCAAATCGATTTCCTGAAAGTTTTAAGTGAAAATTGAACTCTGAACTTACATCAATCGATTTCGAGAAGGACGGAGCCCCTGTGTTAGCCAATCGATTGGGCAAATCGATTTCGTGAAAGACAGAGCCCCTGTATTGAAGCCAATCGATTGGGCAAATCGATTTCGTGAAAGACAAAGCCCCTGTAATGAATCCAATCGATTTACTAAATCGATTTCTTAAGTGGTTTTGAAAAACATATTACAAAATCGATTGGGTAAATCGATTTTTGGCAAGGGAAGTCCTGTAACTCATCAAATCATTTGGGTAAATCGATTTCCCTATATATTCTTTCAAAAATAAATAAACTAACTCAATCATATTCAAACACCACTCCAAACCTTAACACTTAACAATACCCATACAATCACCACGACATTAGGAGTTTCAAAATCGTTTTACAATCCAACATACTATCACACAATTCCAAAACATAACTCTTAGTAAAATCAACACAATCATCAATTTGAATCAAACACACTTACACATAATTTCAAAACATAACACTTAGCAAAATCAACACAATCATAAATTTGATTCAGCCACGACTCGTGTGCCAAGCACCCTAATGCAATGCGTATTTGCCAAAATGCATGGACTCGAAATTCCAAACCAAAATCCTCCTCGAAGGGCCGTAAATCATAATTGTACCGCCTATCGCAGGCCAAAGTACCAATTACCGAGGTGCCACCTATCACGGGTCTGCATGATTTACTAAAAAGTGTAAACCATAAACGCACTGCCTATCACGGGCCCGTATCGTTTACCAAGGTGCCACCTATCACGGGTCTGCACGGTTTACTAAAAAGAACGTAAATTGTAAATGTACCGCCTATCACATGGCAAAGTACTCTTTACCAAGGTGTCACCTATCACGGGTCTGCACAATTTACAAAAAACCGTAAATCGTAAATGTACCGCCTATCACGGGCCAAAGTACTATTTACCAAGGTGCCACCTATAACGGGTCTGCACAATTTACAAAAACGTAAATCATAAATGTACCGCGTATCACAGGCCAAAGTACTATTTATCAAGGTGCCACCTATCACGGGTCTGCACGATTTACAAAAAGCATGAAAATGCATGAGTATATACTGAATCCATCCACAACAATCGTTAAGCAAATGCAGATATTAAAAGATTCCCCATTTTTAATACTCATTTAACTTAACCAATTTTCACACCAAACATTAAGCAAACAGACATATTAAGAGATTCCCAATTCTTAATATACTTTTGACTTAAACGATTTCCACAACAAAACATTCAGTAAACAAGACATTAAGAGATTCCCCATTCTCAATACTCATTTAACTGAAAATGATTTTCAAAAACAAACATTAAGTAAACGAGACATTAAGAGATTCCCCATTCTTAATTCTCATTTAACTTAAACGATTTTCCAAAACAAACATTAAGTAACCAAGACATTAAGAGATTCCCAATTCTTAACGCCCAGTTAACTTAAACGATTTTCACAAACTCACATTAAGTAAACGAGACATTAAGAGATTCCCCATTCTTAATACTCATTTAACTTAATGGTTTTCAAATTCCAAACAAAACTAACTCAAACATATTACCAAATTCAATCCACGATCCACCCCAAATCACATCAATCAACAAACATCAAGTATGAACACGCCAAGTACGATGAACACAAATCAACGCAATCATAACACTCAAAAACATCAAATTTCATTTACTCAGAATTATACATAAATGAGTTAAATTCATTTTCCCCAATTCAATACACCAACCCTAATCAAATTCTTTTCCACACAACCACATATAAGTCCCTAAATGCAAACTAAAAGTTTGGAAGGAGCCCTTACCTTCACGTTAGCTTCCACGTTTTATTACGGTACCGCGAGTAAATCCGGTAAAATCTCCGCTCGCAACGCCGCTTCCGAAGTTGGTCCACTAGCACTGTAGCACGTAGGTGAGCAACCTTCGCTTCTATCACTTCTTGAAAGGAGGCTTAGATCTAGATGAAACGGGAAGGTTTGTGTTTGAATCCCTAATACCGTTTTTCTTCGTTTTCGAATCAACGAGGAAGAGTGAAGTTGAGAAATCCTTGTCCTATCACCCACTATCAATTTCGAACTTAAAGGAAGCAAGAACAACGAAAATGGATGAAGATGGAGGAAGGAGAAGAAGATGTTTTCGCGAGGCAGAGGAGAAGATGAAGTTTTTTCCTTTCTTTTTCTTTCATTCCTTTTTCTTTCT